>WBNM01004785.1:0-18681 GCA_013399055.1 Ramphastos sulfuratus
AGTTGTAGAAAGCAATAATGTCTGCCCTGAGCTTCCTAGTCAGATGGCCTTTGTTGGTCTTTGAGGTCTGACCTTACTAAGTAAGAAACAGACCTTATTTTAGAGGGCCTGGCTTACTTAGACTTCATTCCAGCTTAGTTTGGGTTTTTTTGTTGGTTGTTGTGGTGGTTTTTTTTTTTCCTTGGAGCAATTCAAAATATGGCAGAGAGGAAAACCTGTTTCTGATCTTTTGATTACACTGGCAAATAGCTGCATTTTCAATTTACTCATGTGACATTCCCTGTAAAGTCTCTGACAGGAAAATACCACAAATCAGATAGCAGATGTCCTCTGACCTCCTCTGTCCACTCCTTCCATCATAATTACATAGATGTGTCAATTACTACTAAGTCCTCTCTTAGATACTAAACAGGAAAGACACCCAAAGCACAATCTCAGAAATATCTTTAACCAACATCTGGCTACTGAGCTGGCACTGAGGAACTCTAAGTACTGAATCTGAAAAACTAATCCCAAATCACAGGAGGACCAGAGCATAGGAGGGAGATGATGGAGGATTCTCTCTGCTGTAAGAACATGTCAGCAGAGATAACACCGAGCAGACATGATTGTCCATTTTGTGTTGTATTCACCATCCACATTATCAGAACAAATAAAGTTCTTTGATGGATATCCCCTAGCAAAGGCTCTATCAAAGACTGTGGTCAGAAGTGAGATGCGAAAGCAGTATTGCACTCATTATCTTCCCTGCTTTTGTACCTGGCTTCAGCTGTTATTCTGGAATTTTGACTAGCAGTGGTAGAGGAAAACACTGTTCAGTCTAAGAGAAGCGTGCCCAGCAGGGCAAGGGAGGTGATTCTCCCCCTCTACTCTGCTCTTGTCAGACCCCATCTGGAGTACTGTGTGCAGTTCTGGAGCCCCCAGCACAGGAAGGACATGGAACTGTTGGAGTGGGTCCAGAGGAGGGCCACGAAGATGATCAGAGGGCTGGAGCAGCTCTCCTATGAGGACAGGCTGAGAGAGTTGGGGGTCTGCAGCCTGGAGAAGAGAAGGCTTCCAGGAGACCTTAGAGTAGCCTTCCAGTATCTGAAGGGGGCCTACAGGAAGGCTGGGGAGGGACTATTTATAAGATCTTGCAATAACAGGACAAGAGGCAATGGGTTTAAACTGGCAGNTCGGATCTCACAGGAATGTATCCAGGCAGGTCTTAAATATCTCCAGAGAAGGAGAGTCCATAACCCTCCTGGGTAGCCTATTCCAGTGTTCTGTCACCCTGACAAACAAAAAAAAAATTCCCTCATGTTTCCATGGAACTTCCTACACCTCAACTTCCACACATTGCCCCTTGTCCTAGCATTGGGCATCACTCAGCAGAGCCTGGCTCAATCCTCTTGGCACTCACTCTTTACATACTTATAAACAGTAATGAGGTCACCCCTCAGTCTCCTCCTCTCCAAGCTAAAGAGCCCCAGCTCTCTCAGTCGCTTCTCATTAAGGAAGATGTTCCACTCCCTTCAGCATTTTTGTGGCTCTGTGCTGGACTCTTTCAAGCAGTTCCCTGAGTTCCTTCTTGAACTGGAGGGCCCAGAACCGGACACAGTAATCCAGATGCAGCCTCATCAGGGCAGAATAGAGGGCAAAGAGAACCTCTTTCTACCTACTAAATATCTTCCTCTGATTTTTTCCTACAGAAGACGTTTTAAATTTCTTAACAAGACTTTCATATATGCATTTTATGGATTCCTCAATGGCATGGAGATGTTATTTGTTACTGGCATCCCTAGTTCTTGTCTCAAAATAATCCTGAATTTATCTATCACTGTAACCCCTACTATTCTCTGTGGTTACTAACATGCCAGCTTTTGGACTTGGTAGTGGATTAGCCATTGGTTGCTCCTTCAAATGGGCATGTGCAGTAGAGCACCATTATGTCACTCCTTCACCACGGAGCCCACCACATCACTGAAATTCTTCACTAGAATACATTTCTTTGAATTTATATTGACATGTGTATTCAAAAAGCTTGAGTGAACATCATCTGCAAACACTGACTCTTGCAGAGGAGACACATTTAATAATAACTGCACGCTGAATGTCTCAGGCCAAAGCTTGCATTGTTTGCACCACTATGCAGTTGTGTAAAGATAGAAGAACTAAAATACAGATCATCTTCCTATCTCTGGGCCAGCACAAATGCTGTAACATAAGGTACGTTGGCTACATTATTCTCCAGCAATATACTTTTATTTTTAGTGCATGAAATCTCAGCATTGCAATATTCTCACTCTGGTCCATAGTCAATATGCAACGAGAAACACAGTTTAAGTCTTAGTGCTGAATGCCCTGGCAATTTCTTGTTTCACCATCCAAATACTGCAGAAGTGTGGCATTCAAGACTCACAGGACTTTAAAATCCTACCAAAATAATTTCGAGTCCATACTTATATGAAAAGGATGACAAAATAACCTTACTTGAAATGAAACAAACTCATGAAGAAGGATAGCAGTGACATGCACTAGAAGTGATTAGCCATGCATTTCTTTTGATTTGTGGTGTGCAGTATTAACCAGGGTGACCCCTTTCATGTGTTACTTCATCGGTGACAGCTGAATTAATTTACCTTATTCATTTTCCCCTTTAGAGAAACACAGTGAATGTGGTTTGGGATGTTTTTCACTGGATCATTTATTGCTTGATAAAACGGTGTTAACCCATCATGAGAAGCAGTTTATATAATATATTAAGTCTGACAGGATTAGTCAATGACTAACAGTTTCATTAGTTACTTTGGTTTAATTGTACACAAGTGAAATCATTCCTTGCAGAAGCACGTTGGCATAAGAAATGTGGTTTTCGTTTATCAACAAAAGCAAAGTCATTCCTGTTGGTGGCTGGATGCACAAGAGAGAATGGGGGGAAGCAGAGGACACAAGAAGCCTGTCTGGAAACCTTAGTTTGATGTATTGGCTGTGCCCAAACTAAGAAATGGGTATGTTCATTTTTCACAGTCCTTACATCCTCATGCCAGGCAGGATCTTTCACAGAAAACACTGTAGATTCATTCCTACACACACACATGTATTTCCCTTCAGAAGAAATGGAGTTCATAAGCAAAGATTGAGCATAGCAAAACTGAGAGCTGGAAATCGCTTTCTGATCATCCAGCTCCCATATTCCAGTGAAATTTTCTCCTTGGCACATGCCAATAGGATGAGGATTAAATAAATTGATTTTCATACTTACAGAAAAAAATAGGTTCTAGTGCTCCATGGATGAAAAAGTGAAAATTAGATCCTAGTCTGAATCACCTGCTAGAGGGTTTGTTTTGAAATTATTGTAAGCAATGCCCTATACTCAGGTAATCAAATCTGCTCCCCGGAGCAGGGTCTCCCTCACTAACTACAGAAGAAGCCTGGTGTCCATGGTTGAGTTCACCCCTTTACCCTTTGCATCTCTTCCTTGGTGACCTCAGGTGTTACAGGCTTACACAGTTAGAACTAACTCACTCCTATGTCGCCAGTCTAAATGCACTTGAGGCTCAGCAGCCTGATCCATCTACTGATTGCTGAACTTGCTTTAGTGGTCCAACACTTGGGTATGTGGGAATGCAAGAAGAGAAATGCAAGAAAGCAAAATAATGAGCTGTGTAGAGCTGTGAGCAGCTTTGGTTCCCAGGAGTCACAGAGGCCTCTCTGTGAGAGAGAAGTAGAGGAAGAGATAAGGGGCCAGCTAAGATAATGGGCCAGGTGGCCCCAGGGTCAAAAACAAGGCATGGAGGGGAAGAGTCTGTTAGAGAAGCAAGGTTGTATGTCATCTGGTTTATGTTAATGCTCTGTCCATGTTCAAGTATAAAAAAAGTAGCTCTGTCTGTGATAAATGAGATTCTGCACTGCCCTGGTAGAATCTGCCTATGTCTCTCTATGTAGAACCATAGAATCATAGAATGGTAAGGCTGGAAGGGACCTCAAAGATCATCTAGTTCCAACCCCTTGCCATAGGCAGGGACACCTCCCACTAGTACAGCTCACTCAAGGCCTCATCCAACCAGGGTACACCAGGTTCTATACCTGAGCAGCCATAACTCAGCAGCCCAGACTGGATTACCTCTGTTCTGCCAGCTGCTTTGCTTCCACTGCTGTGACCATTTCCACAGAGCATTTGCCACCATCCATGAGCAATATAGAGACAGAGCACTAACCACTTTCCCTCTCAGTAATATCTAACACCAGTTGGATGGCTCTCGCCTCTGAAAACTGCCTCAATTCACCTTCCCTCCAGCAATTTCAGCAACTCCTATAGGATTCCACACAGCAACATTTCACCTCTGAGAGTTTCCTAATATTTCGTCAGTGAATTGAGCTCATCACTTCTCATTATCTGGCAGTTNGGGCTTCTTCAGCAAATCTTAACCTTCTCCTGGTGACATCCCAAAATCTTTTCCCACTGGCCAGTTTGTGATCACTGCTAAGATTCAGGCAGCCAGGGCTCCCTGTTCAAACCCACTGTGCTATGAGTGCAGCCCTCATGTGGCATCTGCTGCATGGGGGCTGCACTGAACATCCAGCCCAGCATTAGAATTTGGGGTGCCAGGAGGAGCTGTGTTTCAGTACTGACCTCTTTGAGCTCAAGCTCTTCCATATGCTACCAGTATCTCTTTTTCAGTTGGTTGGCCTTGGATCCTTTGCATTCCCAGCTCCAAAATCCTAGGGGTCTGCCTTGGGTATCCCCACGTGCTTTTCTGCCAGAGACTCCAGGTAGGACCATTCTTCCTGGCTGTAATGTAGAGACCAATTTTAACATCTTGTCCTGCCTGGACTAGCCTGAAGGCTATTGCATGGACAATCTCCTGTTCAATTTATTCAAAGGCTGGTTGGTGCTCAGGGCTGACTTCCCAGGGCCCTACTGCCAATGAACTGCCCAATGGGGGTGCACTTCATAGCAGCCTCTGCCATGAGCGGTGCTCACTGGACTTCTGGATCTGTAGGTGACTGCTCATCATTCTGATCATTGTAAACCGCCTCCAGCATAATTAATTTCCTCAGATACTGGATACTTGTTCCTATGGTGGTGCACTTCCCTACATGACATGTAACATCTTCCTTGAAGAGGTACCTTTCCTTCACACCTGACAGAAGCCATCTCCAGAGGCTGAAGACCCATGTCTGTTTCCCAACTGTTTCGTTACTGCTCATCTGCCTAGACAGGAATCCCAGATGCTTGACTTCCCTACCCTCCAAGGTTTTGGCCCTATTATCCCAGCTTCAGAGCAACCAGATGATAATATGCCTGCGTGGCTAGCAGCCAAAACCCTTTGCACATCTTTCAGCTCACCCAGAGACTGGGATCAGGTGATTAGATTTAGACTGGATGTCAGGAGGAAGTTCTCTACAGTGAGGGTGGTGAGGCACTGGCACAGGTTGCCCAGGGAGGTTGTGGCTGCTCCCTCCCTGGAGGTGTTCAAGGCCTGGTTGGACGAGGCCTTGAGTGACCTGTACTAGTGGGAGGTGTCCCTGCCTATGGCAGGGGGTTGGAACTAGATGATCCTTGAGGTCCCTTCCAACCTTTCCATTCTATGATTCTGATTCCCTCTGGTTCTTCTTCCTGTTCTCTTGGTAACCCTGGTTCACCATCATCCCTCATGATGAAAACCGATCTTCTCATGCATCTTTTCTGTATAAGGGCAACTGATCCCTGAACAGGTTGGTTCCCTGGTCTAGCTGCAGCACCTGCTGCTGGGATTTTAGTAGCCACAGCACCTGTCAGTCTGTCTTTAGGACCAGAGACCTTTTTTTTCCCTTGAGGGCATTGGATAGTGTTGGAAAGAACTCAGCAGGCACATGCAAGGCCCTGGCACATTTCTGGGAGACACAGATATTTGGAAAATATTTTTCCAAATATTTTACTAGTTTATCCAGATTTTACACTTGTTCAGGGGTGAAATCTTAAAATATTAGAGGTCACTGCTGTCCTAGGCACTTGCCCACACTCTTCCACACATCCTGCCACACATAACTACCCAGCCTCAGAGCAGATCTTTGGGTGGTATTCTTGGAGGGGAAAAAAAAAAATGTCTAACCCTAAATAAGACATAGGACACATTCAGGAGGCACAGCAAGAAAAGCATGCTGGCTTGGTTATCTCAAGGATATTGAATGTTTTCAAAAGCTGAGAAAGTCTCCTCCCCTGTCTCATCCATAGAATGGGTATTACTAATAAACGACCACACAGCATACAAATACCAGCTTAACCTCATGCCCTGTGCTATAATCATATCCTAAGTCAACAATATCTGCTACAGCAATATGATAGGACCTGATCCACTTCCCTGAGATGGCAAACACCACCAGAGGGAATACACAGAGTACATAAGGATTTATATAATACCATCGTGCAAACAAATGGACCCTCATTGTGAACATGGACTATTCAACTAATGCAAAAAGTGCACATAACATCATTTTAACAGACTTTGATCAAAATGTTTCCTTATCTCAACCCTCTGGGCCCCACACTGTTTGCCAAAAATATTGTGGTTTTAGGCCCAGCTGCAACCAAAACTCACACAGCCTCACAACTGCTCTCACCAGCACCCCCTCCCCTCATGAGGATGGGAAGGAAAAATGAGTGCTATGAATTATGCAAAATTAATAATCGATATTAATTTTGATATCCAGGCAATGATTGTTAATAACTATGAAAAGTGTTTATTAACATTAAATGTCCCCAGAAAATTTATTTACATTGTTCAAAATGCAGGGTTTGGCTATTTATACACCCAGGGCACAGGCAAAACTAGGACACTTTAAGGAATAACTAGCAGATGCAAACATTAAAACTGGAAAGAGGTTCTTAGTTTCAGTTATACCTCTTGCCCATCAGGGGACTTGAGAGGCTCCTTTCTGCTACTAGGGCAGAAAGGCACAATAGAATCTAGTTACCGAATTTCTTAGAGAGAGGCTTTGAACATTTACTCACAAAATAGTCTCAGGCAGTACCCAAAACTCAAAGGGAATTCTGTCAGTATCTCGAGAGTCATTGCAGGCAAAGCAGAGCACAATGTGGCAGAGCTCAGCAGGCACAGCAAAACGAAAGCGAAAGCCCAAAGCCGCGTGGCCAAAGCCTATTTATTGATTGCCCAAAATGTGATGGCCCCTTGGACCACAGAGATTCCCCAATCAGAATGGCACTTTGTCAAACCTGACCATATTAGGTGAAGTCAGGAGCTTGCTTTCCCTGATTTGGGAAGTACAAGTCTGGCCAAGTCTTGTCTTCTCCCTGCACTCTGCTTCCCCTCTTCCCCAGCAGAGGGAAGGGGGATGATGGGGTCATGCCTGGCCAAGCCAGGACATGTATCTTCCATGACAATGAGAAGCAAAACTATCTCAACTTTGTGAGTTAAGGAGAGTTTAATAGAACAATATAAAGAATGCAGGAACAACAGGAATAATCATAATAATGAAGTAAAACATATAAAGAGTGATACAAAATGTGAACATCTCACCTCATGCCTGCACCAGAACCGACCACCATGTCAGAAACCCACCAGCCTGTCCAAGCCATCCCTCCCTTTCCACAGCAAACATGATGTTCTGTGGCACTGAGTATTTTACTGGCTAGTTCAGCTAGCTAGTGCAGGTGTGGTCCCTCCCAACTTCCAAAGAAAATTAATCCCAGCCCAGCTAAACCCAGGATAAAAGCTTATTTTGCATTACCAGCCCTATCACAGATATAACACCCAGCACTGGGGAGAGGAAGACAGCAAAGGATGAGAGGGATGAGACAGCTTTTTTTGTTGTTGTTATCTTGCTTTCTTCAAGCATTACCATAACTATGCTTTTATAAGTCATTAGTGTTATGAGAGATGGCATTATAAGACAAAACAATGTGTCATGGCAATTGTGCCATTAAGGTCTCCAGTGGAACATTAATTATTGATCTTTCCCTCAAAAGCATCAGACTGTTGTATTAGAGCTGCAATGAACTATTCACATTACAAGCATTCAACTGAACTGTGTCATTAAAAGGTGACAAGGTTTAGCTCTATATTCAGAACTCTCTGAAGGCTGCAGTAGAATTGCAAACAGTCAAACTTGACTAACAGAAATAGGAGATCTGACACATGTAACATTTTTGCTGAATGGGACAATTTTTAACTCATTCTCAGTTTCTTATTCCTTGCTCTCTGAGTTCCCTTGCCTCCTGCAAACCATGCTTTCAGTGATGAGGGACAGAGGGTTTATCACTCCTAAGTGAGTGGCACTGCAGTCAGTTCTGCTGATATTCAGGGATGAAAGAGCCTTGCAGGTGAACTCTCAGATTTACAAGCCAGTAGCCTTCCTTGGTAGTTGTTCTACCACAAGTAAATATTGGTCTCCCTGCTGCGATATAAGCTAAGAGAAGTACACATGGCAGAATGCCACTCAAAAAAAGAAAGTATTTCCAGTCACTAGTAGAAGGCAAGACCTTTTCCTACTGCAGTGCCACCAACACAGCCTCTTTCCTTGGCTTTGCAGGAATTTTGAAGTTTAGTTTATTAATTTGAGCTACTGAAAAGTTGCAGCCCTGATGACAGAGAAACTCTCTCATGTGTTCTTATATCATGGTGTCACATAGCACAGCCAGCCCCCTCTTCTCTCCAATACTCACAAGCATATGCCTTACTTTCAGCATTACTGACTGACACATGATAGGACTAAAAAAGTACTTCCAAGTAGGTAACTTTTAATCACCTGTGGCTATACCAAATTTTGCTTGGCGCCTTTTGCTCTGTCTGGCTCATTTCTAACAGACCATCTTGCCTCTTACAGAAAGCACAGACTGCTCAGTTCTGTCTCCTTTTAAATTTGTGCTGACTTCAGGAGAACATCTTTCCTCTTCTTAAACCTAACAGACTATAGACTGCTCCTTTCACATTCACAGAAGCAGAGGGTAGAAAGGTCGTTTTTCAAACAACACTTTTTTACTGTAATTGCCTTTTGTCTGTCATTTTTTCCCCTTGTTGATGGCCATTAAACAAGTACTGACTGACTGATGTGGTGGTGTTGGTCAAATCTGGCCCTGCAGATGACAGCTTGAGCCTGAGCAGGTGAGATGTCAGCCCATGGAGTCGGCAGATTAATTCTCCCAAAGTTAGCATCCTCAAATTAAGACTGCTCTGCCTTGAGACAGTGCTGTTGCTGCAGAGCATGGCGGGTTTGCAGCCAAACCACAATAACCCTCACTAGCACATAGTCTGCTTCTGACAGCATGCCAAGATGAAAACATCAGGATTAGACTGAGACATCCTAAGGGAAATGAAGTGACAGACATATTAATCTATGAAAAGATAATCCTTGTCCCTAAAAGAAATTCCCAATTCTATGTCACCTGCACAGACAAGGTTAAAGGTTTCAGATTCTGTTGTGCTGTGGGGCTTTATTTTTTCCTTTCAATGTCATCATGATTGCTGAGTAAGGATTAGATAACTCTTTGTTCCAGAGGCTCTCCAAGAGAGTAAGAACTGAACACGTGGAAGGAATGCAAGACCCATATATCTTGAACTATGAATAAGCTATATGAGATGTCAGCTATAGATCACAAGCTATCTGAATCAACTGCATCACGACAGAACAGATGTACTGCTTAGGTGAGATTACAATGTTCTGCCAACATAGTTACACTGGGAAAAAATGTCTATGAATACAAAAATCACACTGCCTGGCTGATACAAATTGGCAAAATCTCTGGAATGGATACAGCTATGCCAGCAAACAAAAGGTTTTTCTCAGCTTAGCCAACGACCTGACAAAGGTAAGTGGCTTTATGAGCAAAGCTCTGCTTTTGCCACGTGTAAAGTATCACAGCTGGAGTGCTCTGTCAACATGTGTAAACATGCTATAGAGTGAGCAAAGCTGAGATCTGGATATGAGTAGGTTATGCAGCTTACTAACAACCACACAGAGGGCATACATGATTCTATGATTCTATAACTCACAACAGGATGAGAGGGCATGGTCTGAAGCTGTGCCAGAGGAGGTTTAGATTGGATATTAGAAAGCACTTCCTCACAGAAAGGGTGATTAGGCACTGGAATGGACTGCCCAGGGAGGTGGTGGAGTCACCATCCCTGGAGGTCTTTAAGAAAAGATTGGATGTGGCATTTGGTGGCATGGTTTAGCTGATGTCATGGTGTTAGGTCATAGTCTGGACTTGATGATCTCAGAGGTCTTTTCCAGCCTCTGTGATTCTGTAACAGAAAAAAAACCCCAACCAAACAAAAAAACCCCACAAACAAACAAACAAACAAAAACAACAGACAAACAAACCAGAATTAACTGTACACTGGGAAAGAAACCTAACAGATTGAAAGGGACCTTCCAGTTACTCTAGGAGTTGTCCTATATTTAATTATTATCTCTGGTATTATCTACACACCTAATTTTACAATGAAGGAAAACAAAATAAGCTATTATTTCCTTTCTAAATTCTGCTGTTTTACCTCAATGAAATAACATGGTGATCTGAATGCAGTTTCACTGAAGCTATTCCAAAATTAAAGGTACTCACTACCTACCACACAGAAATGATATCAGAATTCATTTGCAAGGATTTAAATCTTCCACCTCTAAACCAAGAGCTAAACCCAGCTCGAGCTGAAAGCAGCCAACAGTCATCTGATGACTGTTCAATGCACTGTGTAAAATTGCTTTAATTCAGTGTTGGACAATACTCAAATAAAAATATGCATCTTCCCCAAATCAGTGAATGACATTTTTACTGATGGCAGCTATTCACTATTAAATCTTGTGTCCCCTTAGAAAGCTCCTCCAGCAACTGGCCTCTTGCCTAGTGACACTGACAGGCACCAAAGTTATAACAATTCAGCTGTTTGCATTTGTGCCTGTATTGAGCACCACTGACTTTATTGGAGCCCTGCACAAATCTAAGCCTTGCCCACATGTTGAGTGGGCAAGCATCATTTTGTATTTTAAGTCTAGTCTAACATGTCCAGTTTCCAGCCAAATTCCAAGGGAAAGAGCTATTCAAATGAGGATGATGCATTTAGAAAGAAGTATATTTAATTACTGGGCAGTCTGCCATAGATTGAACAAATTTCCACTCTTGTAATTGTTCCCCCTAGCTGTGCTTGGAAACTGGGAGTTGTACTATGAAATGACTGTAAGCAACAGAAAATAAGCAAACTGTGTGTTTTACAAGCCTAGAAAATTCCCTGAGACTTCCTTAATTTTAACAGTGTTCAGTGCTTGGAATGAATTGTAGCTAATACTTCAATTTCCATGGAAGCACCAAAACCAAGGCCTAAATAACATCTCAGTGTAATCTTCAACATGTATCTATCTATGCAATTAGTAACCTAATTTTTAGTAATGATTCTTTGCTCCTTTGCAAGACCTAATAGTAGGGAGTACAAAATAAAACAAAATGAAACAAAACAAAAATCCAATAAAACAAAATAAAATAAAATAAAATAAAATAAAATAAAATAAAACAAAATAAAAAATAAAATAAAATAAAAATAAAATAAGATAAAATAACTCATTCCGCTCTCTCATGCCCCCTAGTGGGATTTGAACCACTATTAACTGGAATAAATTGATGGAGAGCACTGAAAGGGAAAAGGAGCTGAGGGTCCTAGTGGGTGGAAGGTTGACCATGAGCCAGCAATGTGCTCTGGTGACCAAGAAGGCCAATGCCATTCTGGGGTGGATTAGAAGGGCTGTGGTTAGTAGGTCGAGAGAGATTCTCCTCCCCCTCTACTCTGCCCTGCTGAGGCTGCATTTGGAATATTATGTCCAGTTCTGGGCCCCTCAGTTCAAGAAGGATTTCAGGGAACTGCTTGAAAGAGTCCAACACAGAGCCACACAAATGCTGAAGGGAGTGGAACATCTTTCTTACGAGAAGCGACTGAGAGAGCTGGGGCTCTTTAGCTTGGAGAGGAGGAGACTGAGGGGTGACCTCATTACTGTTTATAAATATGTAAAGAGTGAGTGCCAAGAGGATTGAGCCAGGCTCTGCTGAGTGGTGCCCAATGGTAGGACAAGGGGCAATGTGTGGAAGTTGAGGTGTAGGAAGTTCCATGGAAACATGAGGGAATTTTTTTGTTTGTTTGTCAGGGTGACAGAACCCTGGAATGGACTTCCCAGCAGGGTTGTGGAGTCTCCCTCTCTGGAGAATATTCAAGACCTGCCTGGATGTGTTCCTGTGTGATCTGGTCTGGCAGGGGGGTTGGACTGGATGAGCTTTTGAAAACCCTTCCAGCCCCTGTGATTCTGTGAGATGCCAAAAGTGCAGTATACAGGTAGAAACAATACTGCCAACTTCTCTGCCTTCATAGAATCATAGAATGGTAAGGTTGGAAGGGACCTCAAAGATCATCTAGTTCCAACTCCCTGCCATAAGCAGGGACACCTCCCACTAGCACAGGTCACTCAAAGCCCCATCCAACCTGGCCTTGAGCACCTTCAGGGAGGGAGCAGCCACAACCTCCCTGGGAAACCTGTGCCAGTGCCTCACCACCCTCACTGCAAAGAACTTCCTCTTAACATCCAGTCTAAATCTCCCCTCTGCCAGTTTAAACCCATTGCCCCTTGTCCTGTCATTACAATACCTTGTAAATAGTCCCTCCCCAGCCTTCCTGTAGGCCCCCTTCAGATACTGGAAGGCTACTATAAGGTCTCCTCGAAGTTTTCTCTTCTCCAGGCTGAAGAGCCCCAACTCTCTCAGTCTGTCCTTGTAGCAGAGCTGCTGCTACAGTGACTGCCATGTATATATTCTCAAAAATTCAAATCAGGGAGGTATAAGATGATTTCTCTTAAAACAAACAACCCCCCCTGAAAGGTACATTTTAATATTAAAGTTTCTTAATGAAAATAATAGTCCTCAATACCTCCAAAATGAAAACATTTATACTGATAAACCCCCTCCATACAACATTTCCTAGACTTCTAATCTAGTTTAAAAGCAGTTTTATTCCTGCTAGATTTAAAGAAAATAGTGTTTACTATCATCAATGCATATTTATTTAGCGTTTTATTAGAATTAAAAAAAAACAAAACAAAAAAAAAAAAAAAAGTAAGCATAACCTGAAAACCACTACCTGCTCCTCTCCGGGAAACAGCAGTTTGTAGATTTTGACTGGTGGAGCCACAGTGTCCTCTGCTGTTGCTTTGTCACAACAGCATTTATCGAGAGCCTGCTAAGTGAACGACCCTTCAACATTTTTATTCTTTCAAAAGACATGATAATGGTCCTTGTAAAACAACTCCCCGCCATGGTTCCAGCTTACAGGCATTCTTGTGATAATTACATCCTCGTACACCCACCTAACATGATGGAATCATAGAATTGTCAGGGTTGGACGGGACCTCAAGAATCATCCAGTTCCAACCCCTCTGCCATGGGCAAGGACACCTCACACTAGATCAGGTTGCTCTGAGCCACATCCAGCCTGGCCATAAAGACCTCCAGAAATGAGGCTTCCACCACCTCCCTGGGCAACCTGTGCCAGTGTCTCAACATCCTCAGGGTGAAGAACTTCTTCTTAACATCCAATCTGAATCTACCCACTTCTAGTTTTACTCCACTCCTCCTAGTCCTATCACTACCTGACACCCTAAAAAGTCCCTCACCAGCTTTTCTGTAGGCCCTCTTTAGATACTGGAAGGCCACAACAGAGACTTCCCTTCTCCAAACTGAATAACCCCAATTCCCTCAATCCCCACAGGAGAGGTGCTCCAGCCCTCTGATGATCCTTGTGGCTCTTCTCTGGACACGTTCCAGCATGTCCAGATCTTTCTTGTAATAGGGACTCCAGAACTGGGTGCAGTACTCCAGGTGGGGTCTTAAGAGCATGATGTAGAGGGGGAGAATCACCTCTCTTGACCTGCTGGCCAGACCTCTCCTGATGCAGCCCAGGATCTGGTTGGCTTTCTGGGCTGCAAGTGCACACTGATGGTTCATGTTGAGTTTCTCATCTACCAGCACCCCCAAATCCTCTTCTTTAAGGTTGCTCTCAAGCCAGTCACTGCCCAACCTATATTAGTGCTTGGGATTGCCCCAACTCAGATGCAGGACCCTGCACTGGGTCTTGTTGAACCTCATGAGGTTGGCTTGTGCGCACCTCTCCAGTCTGTCCAGGTCCCTCTGGATGGCATCCCTGCCCTCCAGCATGTCAACCACCATGCTAAACTTCATTGTCGAGTGACATCAGATTGTGGTTTGAAAAATTACCTAGAATACAAAGTCCTCAAACTTTCTCAAAATTTTTAAGACTACCAGAAATTATACAGGACTTGATGATCTTTGAGGTCTCTTCCAACCTTGCTTATACTGTGATACTGTGATAGATTTGTTGTCTACATTTGAATAAAAAACAAACAAACAAAAAAGGCAACAACAAACAAAATGAAACGAAAACAAAACAGAAAACCAAAATCAACCAACCAAAAAAACCCAAAAAACAAACAAACAAAAACAAAAAACAAACCTTGTTGATATTTTAACCTTTTAAAATTAGTTCAATGGACTTTTTTCATTGATAGCCAAGGGTGTGATGCATGAACCCTGGGCAACATGGACATATAACTTAGAAAGGAGACAGGCTCAGCACAAAGTAATCAAAGATGCTGAGAGATCACTGCTCTCACATTTCAGTGCCTTTGCAGCAAATGGATATGGTACATGCACTGTAAACAGGCAACTTGATGCATGAACTGAACACATCACTCTGTCAATCTCATATTTTACATGGCTGCAAAGCTGCCAATTTTACATTAACTTCAGACTCTGAACTTCTCGAGTTGCTACTTTCTTGACATCTTTTCATCAGCAACAAATAGTAACAATCAACCAGGAGGCAGAAAGAGAGCAAACCAGACATACATGTATGAGGTTCCCTCTGACAGATCTTTGTTCTCTCTCAGGTATCAATGAAGGAAAAAAAAATAAATAAAGTGGCTTCTGGTGGCAAGATTAACTCAAAGAGCAAGTCAGTAGTAGTGCTTTGTATATGTCAAGGTATATGTTTGCCTCCTGTCACTGTCTCGTTACTCACTCTGAAGGAGGATGATATTAGGTAGGTAGGTAGACAATTCAGTAGAAATACTGAAGTTATTAAACAAGTAGCAGTATTTAAATATGCACTGGGGCTGTCTCCTAAAAAGGTATTTACCTTGTCCTTCAAAGAACACATTTAGTAGATGTGGTAGAACCACAGAACAGACCAAACCGAACATGAGCTCAGAATATGATTGTGTGGGAAAGGGAACATAGATGAGATTATCCAGCTCCCTGTCCAATTGCACCTTGAAAACCCCCAGCAGTGGGGACTCTGGTCATGGACTCTGAACCATGACCCTGGAGACACTGCTCTGCTGAACAACTGTTTTCACTGTAAAAAACTCTTAGATCATGATGAAACCCCTCCTGGTGTACAACTTGTATCCATTGCCCTGTGGCTCCTCCACATGGATCCTTGTGGAAAGAAAGCCTCCATCCTCTTTGCAATTGCTCTTCAAATACAGGAATGCTGTGATAAGGTACCCAGTAAGCCTGTCTTTCTCTGAGGCAAAAGGACCCAATGCCTTCAGCCTCTCCTCATAGAATGGTTCTCCAACCCCTTGATAATGCTTGCAGTCCTCCTTTGGACTGTGTCCAGTCTGCATATTTCTTGATTTGTGAGGAGCAGAATTAGACACAATTGTGACAGGTTGACAGCCTGAGTGCAAAACATTGACCACCCTGAAGCCAGCAAGAAATATTACTCTATTACAAACTGAAAATAGGTAATAAGTGATGGGGAAAATATTAGTCTGTAGGTTAGATAGCACATTACATGAAAGGTTAATTTACAAGAACCTCTATCTTTAAAATGTCTGTAGGGTATGTTGGGCAAATAATAGTTTGGGTTTTTCCTTCACTATAGCACTAAGAGGTGTTACAGCAGAGATTTTCTGATGGCCTGATTTTAGACAGGTAGTTTTAATTTTTTTTTAAATTAAGTTAAAACAGAACACAGAATTTGCTAGGATAGTTTTTTTGTTTGTTTGTTTGGGTTTTTTTTTGCTGAAACTGGTCAGATTCCCAAGCCCAGTGGTGTAATTTTGATTTAAATAGTTAAGTAAACTTTTTCTGGCTTTTTAATCTTCTTATAAGTCTGTGATATTCAACACTAAGCATCCCCACAGCTCTGATTTTGGCAGGGTATTCATTTGGAGCAGGAAAGCAGGGCTACCTACATTTGGCTTGGGTCTGGGAATAAACTATAGCAGTTATGCTAACACCTGAGAATAGGAATCAGGAAAAGAAGGCTCAAAAGTTGAAATAAAAATGCATTTAATGAAATACCAAATTAATGTCAATGTCGGTACAAGATATATAAAGCTGAACTCAGCCTAGCAAAAGCACAACAGTTACAATATCCAGGAAGGCAGGCCTCAAGAGCAGAAGAAGGAAGAGGAGTAAAGTGAGGAGGAGCCCAAGAAGGAGGCTTCCCTCAACAAACTTCCCCCTTTATACTGAGTGTGATGCTCATGGAACAGGTTACCTCTGTGAGCCAGATCAAGTCGGTTGCCCTGGCTGACTCAGTATTGCTGATGACCTGCAGTCTACAGCTAGCCTGGCATTTTGTCCCAGCAAAGGCAGGAAAAGGGCTAAGTTCAAATGTAAATTCTGCCCTGGTGAGGATCTGGAGCATAGTGTCCAGTTCTGGGCCTCCCAGTTCAAGAGGGACATAGAACTGATTGAGAGAGTCCAGGGCAGAGCCACAAAGACGATGAAGGGAATGAAACATCTCTCTTACAAGAAGAGACTGAGGGGGCTGGGGCTGTGCTGCTCAGAGAAGAGGAGACTGAGAGGTGACCTCATTAATGTTTATAAATATGTAATGGGTGAGTGCCAGGAGGATAGAGCCAGGCTCTGCTCAGTGATGCCCAGTGACAGGACAAGGGGCAATGAGTGGAAGTTGAGGCATAGGAAGTTTCATATAAACATGATGAAGAATATTTTCCCTGTGAGGGTGACAGAACACTGACACAATCTGCCCAGGGCAGTTGTGGAGCCTCCCTCTCTGGAGATACTCAAGACCTGCCTGGATGCATTCCAGCGTGATCTGGTCTAGGTGATCCTGCTCTGGCATGGAGGGTTGGGCTGGATGGTCTTCTGAGGTTCATTCCAGCCCCTGACATTCTGTGATCCTGTGAAATTCTTGCTTCCAACAGTCAAAGGCTGCTAGAGTTTGCCCACCATTCTCAGTGACTCACAGCATCCTTGGGGTTCTGTTTGCCATTCTAAAAGTAGAATTAAGATAAGACAGATGGTAAAAGAGAGAATTAGAGCGGGAAGCAGATGTTATGAAATCTGCCTCAAGAATACAATTGCTCATAAAAACTAATTCAGACAAAAGCAAAAAAAGAAAAAAGAAANACAGGTTACCTCTGTGAGCCAGATCAAGTCGGTTGCCCTGGCTGACTCAGTATTGCTGATGACCTGCAGTCTACAGCTAGCCTGGCATTTTGTCCCAGCAAAGGCAGGAAAAGGGCTAAGTTCAAATGTAAATTCTGCCCTGGTGAGGATCTGGAGCATAGTGTCCAGTTCTGGGCCTCCCAGTTCAAGAGGGACATAGAACTGATTGAGAGAGTCCAGGGCAGAGCCACAAAGACGATGAAGGGAATGAAACATCTCTCTTACAAGAAGAGACTGAGGGGGCTGGGGCTGTGCTGCTCAGAGAAGAGGAGACTGAGAGGTGACCTCATTAATGTTTATAAATATGTAATGGGTGAGTGCCAGGAGGATAGAGCCAGGCTCTGCTCAGTGATGCCCAGTGACAGGACAAGGGGCAATGAGTGGAAGTTGAGGCATAGGAAGTTTCATATAAACATGATGAAGAATATTTTCCCTGTGAGGGTGACAGAACACTGACACAATCTGCCCAGGGCAGTTGTGGAGCCTCCCTCTCTGGAGATACTCAAGACCTGCCTGGATGCATTCCAGCGTGATCTGGTCTAGGTGATCCTGCTCTGGCATGGAGGGTTGGGCTGGATGGTCTTCTGAGGTTCATTCCAGCCCCTGACATTCTGTGATCCTGTGAAATTCTTGCTTCCAACAGTCAAAGGCTGCTAGAGTTTGCCCACCATTCTCAGTGACTCACAGCATCCTTGGGGTTCTGTTTGCCATTCTAAAAGTAGAATTAAGATAAGACAGATGGTAAAAGAGAGAATTAGAGCGGGAAGCAGATGTTATGAAATCTGCCTCAAGAATACAATTGCTCATAAAAACTAATTCAGACAAAAGCAAAAAAAGAAAAAAGAAAAAGTATTTTTCACCCTGGCACACCAGCTGGTGTCACTGTTTTAGGCAATGCAACTGCAATGCTTAGAAAAATATATATTAGACATTGCGTCACCAACGACAACGTGAAAAAAGTCAGAAGTACAAAGTAATATAAAAGTCTTACTCATTCTGCCATAAATCTTGAAGCAACTGGATTTATGCAAATGAAGCATAATGTAGAAATAGAAATAAGTTTTAGCCTTTAGAAGACTTAACTCTTGAGCGTTCTCATTGGTATGCTGTCTTAGAGTGTTGCAGGGGATAGTTGATTAAAACAATGTGAGGGCAGTGACCATGGAAGAAAATAGAAAAAGGGGGAAAGAAAAAAAAAAAAAAGAAAAAAAAAAAAAAAA
>WBNM01004786.1:18538-35594 GCA_013399055.1 Ramphastos sulfuratus
GAAGGAGGGGAGAAGGAGGAAAAAAGGGAGGGAGGGAGGGAGGGAGGGAGGAAAGGAGGGAGAATAAAGAAGAAGTTGGCATTTGATAAACTGCAGACTCTATATGCAAGGACAGTTTGTGACAGAGTAATGCAGAAATCCTCTGACCAGCAAGGGAGTGCTTAGTAAAGAAGCTACATCTCCTGCAGCAGAAGATGCTCTGTAAGGAATAGTGAGAATAAGATCTCACTGAAAACAAAATTAGTCTCCTGGTGCCCACTGCAGATGAGGAGCAAAAGCTCTGTGGTCTTAAATCCTTCCTAGATCCCCCTTTGCCCAGGGGTAAATAAATTACTGCCATTTATATCAGAATGGGCTGCCCAGGGAGGGGGTGGAGTCCCTGTGCCTGGAGGTGTTGACGCAAAGCCTGGATGGGGCAGTTAGTGCCATGCTCTGGTTGATTGGCTAGGGCTGGGTGCTAGGTTGGGCTGGGTGAGCTTAGAGGTCTCTTCCAACCTGCTTGATTCTGTGATTCTGTGATATTTGCTTACAGATTTCCAAAGCTCCCTATTTTTTTTAACCTTTTTTTTTTTTTTTTTAATTGCTATTTCTGCCTCTTTCTAACAGACACACAGCAAGAAGATGTATTGGAGAATGAAGTCACCAGCCAAAATGTTTGTGGTTTAAAAGAGCTTTCAGATTCCAGTTATTTTTTTCTTGCTGGATGTTGGAAGCAGCAACATCTTTTGTTTGATGTCTACACACTTGTGCAGTGTCCCAGCTTCCATGGATAAAGCCTTCTGGTAGATTCAGCCTGGATGTGAGGAAGAAGTTCCTCAGCATGAGGGTGATGAGAGCCTGGAAGGGGTTGCCCAGGGAGGTGGTGGAAGCCTCATCCCTAGAGATGTTGAAGGCCAGGCTGGATGAGGCTCTGGACAGCCTGATCTGTGTGAGGTGTCCCTGCCCATGGCAGGGGGATTGGAACTGGTTGATCCTTGTGGTGCCTTCCAACCCTGACTCTATGAAAACTTGCACTTTTGGAGCTTGTGCTAGCAAGTGCATTAACTATCATACAACTTACCAGCTTTGAACTCAGGAAGAAGCATGAAGAGGTTCAATAAGGCAAAGTTGAAGATCCTGCACCTAGGTCAGGACAATCCCAAAGATGGATATCAGCTGGAGGTGATGAGATCGAGAGCAGCCTGACAGAAAAAGACTTGAGGTGCTGATGGGTGAGAGGCTGGACATAGCCAACAGTGTGAGCTTGCAGCCCAGAAGGCAAATGGCATCCTGGGCTGCATCAAAAGCAGCGTGGCCAGAGATGGAGAGAGGGGATCCTGCTACTCTGTGCCCTGCTGAGACCTCACCTGAGGCACTGCATCCAGCTCTGGAGCCCTCAATATAGAAAGGACATGGACCTGATGGAGCAGGGCCAGAGGAGAGGCAGAAAAACGAGGGTACTGGAACACCTCTGCTACAAGGACAGGCTGAGGGAGCTGGGGCTGTTCAGCCTGGAGAAGAGAAGGTTCTGGGGAGACCTAATAGCAGCCTGCCAGTACCTGAAGGGGGCTACAGGAAGGCTGCACAGAG
Source organism: Ramphastos sulfuratus (assembly GCA_013399055.1). Classification (NCBI taxonomy): domain Eukaryota; kingdom Metazoa; phylum Chordata; class Aves; order Piciformes; family Ramphastidae; genus Ramphastos; species Ramphastos sulfuratus. Next base: position 20,108 of record WBNM01004786.1, read on the forward strand.
CCTGTTTATGAAGGCCTACAGGGACAGGGTGAGGGGCAGTGGTTTGAACTTGGAAAAGAGCAGATTTAGATTGGATGTTAGGAACAAGTTCTTTACCATGAGGGTGGTGGAACACCAGAACAGATTGCCCAGGGAGGTAGTTGAGACTCCATCCCTGGAGATATTCAAAGTGAGGCTGGACAGGGCTCTGGGCAACCTGATCTAGTGGAGGATGTCCCTGCTGAGTGCAGAGGAGGTTGGACTGGATGCCCTTTGGAGGTCCCTTCCAACCCAAACCATTCTATGATGCTGTTTGCATTATAAACTCTCCACCTTTATCCATTTGATCTATGCTTAGTTTTCAGTTTACAACTAGGAGAGTACCACCAAAACCCAGCTGGGATTGAATTTCCATCTTCCAAGTGCCTCAGGCCATACAAAACAATGCTGCAAACCAAAGAGCCACATTTAAAAAGCTTTTTATGTCTAGCTTCTCTCAGAGCTCCAGAAGAAGAAGAAAACAAAATTCAGACCAATGCATCCAAGTCAGCTTTTGTTGTGTTAAGGACCTGAAGCTGTTGACTGTCTGGGGATAAAAAGGCAGTGCAGAGAACAGCCAGAAGTCCTCACAGAACTTTGGAGGATAAATCTCATCCTTCCCCTTGAAAATCATATTCAGGCATGTTCCCTCCTCCCTTCTTAAACTCAACAACAAAAACCAGCACCAGTTTGCTTAGCCAAGAGGGCTCATAAAGGTGAAAGGAGCTGCTCGTGGGATATAAAAAGTGAATTATATTGGAAATGAAATTCCAGATCACCTTTGGCATTCCCAGACCATCTACTAGCAACAGATGTTCCCTTCTGGACTTGATTGAATTTTGAGAGTGGTACAACAACTCCTTCAATAAATAACTGAGTTATGGTCCAAACAGTGCATGTAATTTTTGAGGAAGAGCAACTTCTCTTTTCAACCAATTCATCAGGAATTTACATTCCTTTTCCTCCAGCTGTGTGAAACTGGAAATGCTGAAGCTGATCTTTGGTAGGTTGTGTGCAGAGCTCTTGCATTGTTGCTGTCACTACAGTCACTGTTCTTACTGTTGGACTTCATTTTTAGGTGAGGATGCTGAAAGAAATCCCATTTCTGTTACAGCCCAGAAATCCGTGCCTAGACTTCAGGGGAGGGCAGGAACTGTATCCCTGGAACCACTCCCATTGCTGCCCACAGGAAGGTGAGAGGGACAGGGAGAAGATATTTTGCAAGGTGGCAAAACCTTTAGGTTGCACCTCCTGTGGTCTCTGTGAACTTAAGCCCTTCAACCTCATCTGTGCAACAGGTTTTGGAGATAGGATTGAGAGAGCAAAGGAAAAAAAGGTGATAATTGGACATGTCCCATGAGGAGAGACTGAGGGAGTTGGGGCTGTTCAGGATGGAGAGGAGAAGGCTCTGAGGTGACCTTATTGTGGCCTTTCAGTATCTGAAGGGGGCTACAAGAAAGCTGGGGAGGGACTTTTGGGGCTGTCAGGTAGTGACAGGACTGGGGGGAATGGAACCAAGCTAGAAATGGAGAGAATCAGACTGGATGTTAGGAAGAAGTTGTTCAGCTTGAGGCTGGTGAGAGCCTGGCAGGGGTTGCCCAGGGAGGTGGTGGAAGCCTCATCCCTGGAGGTGTTTAAGGCCAGGCTGGATGAGGCTGTGGCCAGCCTGATCTAGTGTGAGGTGTCCCTGCCCATGGCAGGGGGGTTGGAACTGGCTGATTCTTGTGGTCCCTTTCCAACCCTGACTGATTCTATGATCTGTTGACCTCATTCCTGGGGAAGGCTCTCACAAGCTGCCCTCAGTCCTTGCTTGGGGTCTGCCCAAGATGCTGCATTAGTAAGGACCTCATTGGGCTTCTAATGAAAAGAAACCAAACAGTTTTAAGTGGCATATGCCACAGAGCAGCATGGGAAGGGCAGAGCTCTGAGAGAGGTTCTATTTGACTGGAAAAAAAAAAAATCAAGCTGTGGATTTTGGCAGGTTTTGGCATTGCCTCAGGTTGTTTTTTTTTTTATCAGCAGGTCCAACAGTGAGCGAAGAGAAATTAGGATGATACTGCAGATAGCTGAGATGATTGAAATGACCAATTTGCCAAGATTTTGAATTCAGCTACTGGGAAACACCTCCAGATGGCCCTTATCTGTAGGATACAAGTAATGGCCTACAGCAGAAACAGGGAAAAGCCTGAGAGGCTGTCATTCCTCTGTGTGATGGGGCAATGGGACAAAAACCAGGCAGGTGAGTTGCCTGGCACGTCAGAAACAGGAGGTTGGTGATTCAGTGTGCTGAACTCTGCTTCTGGCTCTAGGATACCAACACACACTGGGCAAAAGGAGAGGAGAATCATGCCCAAAAAGTCTATTTTCCATCTCTTTAATATATGATATTGGGTTGGATATGGCAGGGAGTTGGAACTAGATGATCTTTGAGGTCCCTTCCAACCTTACTATTCTATGATTCTATGGTTCTTCTTTTCCATCTCTTTAATATATGATAGTGGGTTGCTGGTTCTTCTTTTCCATCTCTTTAATATATGATATTGGGTTGCTGGTTCTTTTTTTCCATCCCTTTAATATATGATATTGGGTTGCTGGTTCTTTTTTTTCCCATCCCTTTAGTATATGATATTGGGTTGCTGGTTCCTCTTTTCCATCTCTTTAATATATGATATTGGGTTGGATATGGCAGGGGGTTGGAATTAGATGATCTTTGAGGCCCCTTCCAACCTTACTATTCTATGATTCTATGGTTCTTCTTTTCCATCTCTTTAATATATGATATTGGGTTGCTGGTTCTTTTTTTGCCTCAGTAGATGTGTGCAATCATCTCTACTTGGGATGCAGCTCTACACACAAGCTCTGTGCTGACTTCTTTCTACACAGTGAAACCCCAGCTCCTACCAGGCAGCAAACAGCCTCACCCTGCTACCCTTCAGCAGTGAAAAGGGTTTGTGTTAGCTCTCTGAAGAGAGAGAATTTCTTTTCATACACCTCTACAGCTTCTCTGCTATATCAGGCATGACATAATGGAATCAGTGGACAGTAATTCAAGTGAGAACCCTAAATACTAACTGGAAAACAAAACAAAACTGCAGACATGAATTAAAAAAAAAAAAACAACCAAAACCCTTACATGTGAAGTTCTGCACTGATATTTTCCCAAGGAAACTCCACCATTCTACTGGGAGATGGAAAACCAAACAGTACAACCCTCACTTTCCTGGCCAAAAAGCTTGTGTAATAATAGCTGTGCCCAGGCAGCTCAGAAGCAAGCAGAAGGATAATCCAATGTCACTCCTCTTAGACCAGGCCACTCACTACAGTTTGGTCTGGAGGGTCTACAGCCTGATCTAGCCTGAATTGCTGTTAACTTGGTACACAGCTGCAGCTAGGAGCAGGTCTGCAGCAGCAAGCAAGCACTGATGTAAAGGTTTGGTACTTTGACTTTCCAAGTTGAAGCAACAGATTTTTTTTTTCCCCAAATCAACCTTTTTCCTTCATCATACCTCAACAGGCAGCTCAGTTACTCTTCCTAGGATATAAAGCCAACTGAAGGACAGAATCCATCACTACTGCTACAGTCCTGTAACACAGTTCTCTTTGGGTTTTTTTGGGTTTTTTTGGAACCAATAAGTGGTTTGTGAAAGAAACAAAGAAAGAAAGAAAGAGACATTAGTAATTTTCTTTTTGAGATTATAGTAGCAACTAAGAAACACTGCTTTTGGTGAATAGAAGACAGTCTTTTTAAAAAAGGACAGTGGTCTTCTCCACTCTGTCCCATTCCCAGCAGAATTCTGCTTGAGATAAAGCCTAAAACATGCTCAGAGTTCTCGCAGTACATTTTTCAGTCCCAAGAAGAGATGAAGAGGAGTAAGAGTATTGCCTTTTGCAGAATTCTTCTAGCATATGAAAGAAAAAAAAAACAAAAACAAAACAACCCCAAAGACCTATCCACACTGAATTTGTACACTGCTGCATAAACCTCAGCTCTCTCTGCCAGGTGTAATGCACCTGCTGGGAACTTTGGGATCCGTTTCTGCTGTGGTGCGCATAGGTCTGTGAGCAGCTCCAAGCTGCGATGCACTCTCCTTGTGATCCCTCGGCAGAGGAATCTGATATCAGTAATGCAAATGCTCAGCTGGTTTGATAACAAGTTCAGCACTCCTGCCACAGGCCTTTCAGGAAGGTCTCTTGTCTTACTCATACCAAACTTGCACGTCACAACCTGGTGTTTCTCTTGCCTCGCGGCGCTCATACAAACGGAGTCATCACTGCGGAGGAGTGACGCAGTCCCTGGATGGCTGCATAAGGACCCTGCTGGAAATAGTGGTGGTACCTGGGCATGTGGAAGGAAGGGAAAGTGGGGCCACTACCTTGCATGGAGCTGGCTATAGCAGAGGGTGTAAGAGGCATTCCCAGGCGGCTGTAGGGAGGCAGAGATCCTTGGATTGGGTGAGGAATGGGTGTAGCTATGGACGCGGTGCTGGTACCCAGGGCGCTCAAAGACTGTGGATGCTGAAATCCAGGGAAGCTGGTTGAGGAGGAGACCCAGGAGCTGAGGGACAAGTTATCAGAGGTTGTGAAGGCTGACCCTGCAAGCAAAGAGAAAGGGTGGCTGATGTTTGTGCTGCAACACACAAAACTGGTGACACAACAAACAGGGAGAAAAAAAAAATAATTTCACAGCCAGGTTTATGTCAAGTCATTAAAATCATGTCATAAAAAAATCATTACAAGCTCCCAAGTGTCTGTGCCTGTATCTCAAATGCAACCTGGGTTTTTGATTTTTTAAATCTGAAAAGCATCACAAATTATTTTTACACACCTTCTTCCACCTCTTCAAAACACTTTTTCCCCTGAGGATCACAGAATCATTTAAAAGAATGAAAACCAAACCAAAACCAAACCAAATACCAAAACCAAACAAAAAACAAAAACAAAACCCAAACAAACAAACAAACAAAACCCCACAAAACCAAACAAAACCAAAACACACACACACACAAAAAAAAAAAAAAGGAAAATGTTTTCTTGAAATTAGAACTAATTACTGATTTTATTTTGAGCAAAATTTGGGAGGAAGCAATAAATAATTCATTTGGGTAATTATACATTGGCCATTTTCAGGTGGTGACAGTGTTGCCCTTCACCTCTGCAGTTCATTTATGCATCTGGTCATCAGCAGATGTCCTGTTGCATCCAGGGCTGGGCTTCCCAGTTCAAGAGGCACGGGGATCTACTGGGGAGAGTCCAGGGGAGGGCTACAAGGATGCTGTAGGGACTGCAGCACTGCCTGATGAGGAAAGGCTGAGAGCCCTGGGGCTGCTTAGTCTGCAGGGGAGAAGGCTGAGAGGGGATCTGAGCAATGGCTATGAATAGCTGAAGGTTGTGGGGCAGGAAGGAAGGGACAGGGACAGCCTCTGCTCACTTATGCTCTGGCACAGGACAAGGGGCAAGGGATGGAAACTGCAGCACAGGCAGTTCCATCTCAACAGGAGGAAGAACTTCTTGCCTGTAAGGGTCCCAGAGCCCTGGCACAGGCTGCCCAGAGAGGTTGTGGAGTCTCCTTCTCTGGAGCCTTTCCAGCCCTGTCTGGATGTGTTCCTGTGTGACCTGTGCTGGATTCTGTGGTGGGGGGGTTGGACTGGAAGCTCTCCAGAGGTCCCTTCCAACCCCTAACATCCTGTGGTCCTGTGTCTGCCTTCTGGAGAGGAGGAATACAATAAAATCCTACAAATAAACTTCTTTTTTTTAATTCCTATGCAAACAATAATTCAACTCGTGTCCTTGCTGTGTTTTCTTTCCTGTCCAGCTTTGTCCATTGAGAAAATGTTCCTTAACTTTCAGAAATAAATTTCCTGGCCAGAGTATTTGACATAAGGCATTTTTGAGCCAGTACTGCAAAACCATTCTGAGACAACAGGTTTTACAACTGCCTTTTAGTTTCATAAAGTTGATTCTAGAAGATAGCTTCATCCAAAATGTGAAAAGGGAAAAAAGAACCCCAGTAAGTCTGCCTTGACAGATGTCTTCATTTTTATTCTGTCCACTAACCTCTTGCAGCTATGTACTCAGAACTACAGGCAAACAACAATGGAAAGGAGGGGAAAAAATTAAATCTTTTTTTTGTTCCTCAAAAAAAAAAAAAAAATCATAAATCTCTTTAGGGATACAGTCTCAAATCAGAAAGAGAGCTACTCTTGATGAATTCCCCCTCTGCTTAATGAGCCAAGTAGAAGAGCCCAGGAGGAATGGACTTGAACTAGGTCCTGACTCCACCACTGAACCAAATCCTAACTGCTGGGAAGTTAAGATCCAGAGCCAAGCTGTAAGGATAACACTCACAGACCACTGCAAACCCTTTTACAACTCAGGGGATATCTGAGCATTCCAGCAGGATTCAAACCTGGGTTTGATGAGAAGATTTACTTCTGGCTGTGCTGCAGGTGGCTACTATGAACCCTGTGTGTGGGTGCTGGAGCACAGGCTCCCAGCCATTATGCATTAAGGAGTTTTAATTGGATTTCTGTGTTTCATATCTGCTAATTCCTTTGGAAAGAGCCTTCTTGGGATAAATACACTACTGAAGGCTACCCACTTCCATCTTCAGATGGCTGAAATGGGCTGAGATGAGAACACTCTGGATGCAGTTAGAAGTAAATAGCAGTGGTTGACTTTCTTTGCTCTACACAGAACTCTGATTTCTTCTTGTGAGGAACCACTATAAGGGTCCTGTCCTCCTCCAGCTGCAATCATCTCTACTTGCAACTTAGTACTACAAAAAGTCTCCCAAACCAGGTTTGCCAGCACCGAGGGAATGTGCAGTAGAAATTGAGGCAGTCAAAAATCAAAGAATGGGTTGAGTTGGAAGGGACCTCCAGAGGTTACCTGGCCCAACCCCCCTGCAGTCAGCAGGGGCATCCTCCATTAGAGCAGGTTGGTCAGAGCCTTGTCAAGCCTGACCTTGAATACCTCCAGGGATGGGGCCTCAATTAGTGTGCATGTATGTGGCTGTGTGGAGCAACAGGAAGTTGGAGAAGAGAAGGCTTCCAGGAGACCTTAGAGTAGCCTTCCAGTATCTGAAGGGGGCCTACAGGAAGGCTGGGGAGGGACTATTGACAAGGGCCTGTAATGACAAGACAAGGGGCAATGGGTTTGAACTGGCAGAGGGAAGATTTAGACTGGATGTTAGGAGGAAGTTCTTTACAGTGAGGGTGGTGAGACACTGGCACAGGTTGCCCAGGGAGGTTGTGGCTGCTCCCTCCCTGGAGGGGTTCAAGGCCAGGGTGGACGAGGCCTTGAGTGACCTGTGCTAGTGGGAGGTGTCCCTGCCTATGGCAGGGGGTTGGAACTGGCTGATCCTTGAGGTCCCTTCCAACCTTACCATTCTATGATTCTATACCAGCTGAGGAGCTGCTCCGGGATCCACTCTGCCTCACTGCTCTGCTCTGTGTGTCCTGATTTGCTCTGCCTCACTGCTCTGCTTTATGTGTTCTGCTCTGCCTGACTGCTGCTACCTTGGACAACCTGTTCTGCTCTGCCTCGTGCTTCAGACCAGCTTAGCCCTGATGTTTTGGGTTTGAATGACCTGGAAACTTCAGTGCCTCACATTCTACAGGGGAAGGCATTAAGTGCCTCACAGCATGGTGAGAAGTGCCACTGACATTGTGCTCTCTGCACATCTGCAAGAGATCCTGCCTGCACCTCTGCAAACCTCTGTGCCAAGAGGAACCAGGATCAGGTCAGAGATCATCTGCCTCTTTCCCAGCACACTGCTAGAGCCTGGGAAGGTCTAGAAGCCTCTCAATGGCTATCAAGATGCTGAGCAGCTCCAACACTGCCACAAAGGAGCCAGGGACTATCTTGAACTTCTTACTCCACCACCATGAGTAGCACAGACATTCCCTAGAGCTCCAGGCTGCCTTTTACTTGTGAGACAAAGCCATTTTGTGGCTAAACTTTTCCAATGTTCTGATTCTCCTAAATGAATGAATTGCCCATAAGCATCCTTGGGAAGATTTTCCTCCACCAAATTAGAACCCAAATTTAACTAGTTTGTGTTTAGTTTGTGGGCTGGGCTTTTTGGGGAATAGAAAATTACATGTTTTGTAATTCCTGCCTCATTAATTGCCCCAACTAAATCATTTCTATACAGATGTGCAGGAGCAAACCCCACCCCTAATCATGTCTGGTTGGAGAGCAACTCGTGGTTAAAAATAAGAGTGTTTTCCCTGCATGAGCCCAAAGAGCTCACAACCAGAAATACTGCTCTTATCTTAGGCACACTGTGTGGAGTTAGAGGACAAGACAAGGGCACTGCCAGTCAGCAGGCAGACAGAACTGCTTTACCTCAAGGGGCTGCTGCCTATCAGGCAGGTCACAAAGTCAATATGTAAAGCATAATGCAACACAAGTTGGTGCTACTCAGCGATCCCACAGGGTGGGAATGAGATCCACTTCCACTGGGAGATTGTGACAGATGCAGGTGGTCTGGTGAGCATCCCCACAAAGAACAGCTCTGCCTTGCTACCTCCTCTGCCACTGCCAAGGGTGCACAAACCTTTTGATGAAGCATTTGAGCTGAATGGCCTCGGGAGGAAGAGAACTTTTTAGAGACCAAGAGCTAAGGATTAAACATCAATTTTCCAGGGAGCTGTGGACTTTTGCTGTGGAGGCAAAGCAGGTTAACCACAGGCTGGTTACAGACACTCAGAACCAAGGTCACAGAAGGTAGCACATTTACACTGGTGCTCTACAGATGGTGCTGAGCTCCAGCTCCTAAGTCTTGCCACGGGAGAGGGTAGCACATTTACATTGGTGCTCTACAGATGGTGCTGAGCTCCAGCTCCTAAGTCTTGCCACGGGAGAGGGTAGCACATTTACATTGGTGCTCTACAGATGGTGCTGAGCTCCAGCTCCTAAGTCTTGCCACGGGAGAGGGTAGCACATTTACATTGGTGCTCTACAGATGGTGCTGAGCTCCAGCTGCTAAGTCTTGCCACGGGGTGGGGGTAGCATATTTACACTGGTGCTCTACAGATGGTGCTGAGCTCCAGCTGCTAAGTCTTGCCACAGGATAGGGAGCATTGGCTTGTTCTAAGTTCCCTAGTGATAGAGTTGTGTGGGTTTTAGCCATCTTTGAGAGGGAGAGGAGACAGTTCTTTGCCATCAGGAAAGGCTGATAGGCATCTCTAGAGCTGCCTCCTGAGCTAGCCCCACACAGCAGTGCCATGGACATAGCAGATGGACAGAACATCCATAAGCTAAAACCAGTCTTCCTCATGCTAAGAACTTCATGGCAGAGAGACACACCAGAGTAAAGCTCCAAAGTACCACAGGGCTGATTGTGGTGATCCTTCTCTCAAGCATGCCTAGGTCACCAGAGTAGCACATTTCCCTACCTCTGCTTTGTGTTCCCTGGCTGTCATCTCCAAGATCATCTTCTCCTCCATAGGTCCGAATGGGGGATCTGGCATAGGAATGCTTTTGGATCAGGCTCTCCACACTCTCTCTGTGAAAGGAAACAAACTGCTGAGTCAGTAACATCCTGAGCAGCCTAATTCACTGGGTTAAATACAATGAATGTGCTCCCTCTTCTTCCTAACACAGACTCCCTGAAACAGGTTACAAACAGGTTACAAACACACATCACTGGAAATGCTGGGCTGGGCCTGCTGGGGGTTTGACATTGCTGATCACCTCTTACCTGTGAGCTGCTGCCTCTTCTTCAGCAAACTTGCTGAACTTCCAGGACACAGCCTCAGACAGGATCATAGGATCACAGGATGTGAGGGGCTAGAAGGGACCCAAAGAGATCATCCAGTCCAACCCCCTGCCAGAGCAGGGCCAGACAATCTAGCTCAGGGCACACAGGAACACATCCAGGCAGGCCTTGAAAGGCTCCAGAGGAGACTCCACAACCTCTCTGGGCAGCCTGTGCCAGTGCTCTGGGACCCTTACAGGAAAAAAGTTCCCCCTTGTGTTGAGCTGGAACCTCCTGTGCTGCAGCTTCCATCCATTGCTCCTCGTCCTATCCCAGCCAGCAAGTGAGCAGAGCCTGTCCCCCTGCTCCTGACCCCCAGCCCTCAGATAGTTATAAGTACTGATTAAATCCCCCCTCAGTCTTCTCCAGACTAAGCAGCCCCAGGTCCCTCAGCCTCTCCTCACCAGGCAGTGCTCCAGTCCCCTCATCACCCTCATAGCCCTCTGCTGGACCTTCTCCAGCAGATCCCTGTCTCTCTTAAACTGGGGAGCCCCAAACTGAACATAAAGGAATATAAGAGCAGCACTCATTGAAAGCTCTGGGGCTGTTTTGTGCTGAGTGCTCAGCCTGGGCTCACAGGCACCTGTGATCCAGCTCCTTTCAAACAGGATTTCACACCACACCTGATCACCTCAGCAGTCACTCTCCCGTTGTTCTGAAATGGGGGGCAGAAGACAGATGTGTCCAGAGGCAGCTCAGCTCTAGCCACCCTCTTCCAGCTGATGGCAGGAAGTCTGCAGATGCTATGATCTCGTGCCACATCTATTCTGGGAGCTTAAACTTGCCCACCAGGCCCCTGCCTCCCTGCTGACACAAAGCAGTGCAGTCACCCAAACCCATTTTTCTTTAATAGAAGGAGGCCATATCTGCATGATAAGCCACAGCAGTTTGCAAGGAAACCCAACCTTACACATTCCCAGCACACTGCCATGTAAGTAGGTGGCATCAGACCAAAGATGAATAGGGCCTAGGCAAGCTTCCAGCATGGCTTTGACCTTCTGTTCCTGTTTAAGAAATCTAGGCAGTGATAGCTGTTTGAATCTGCTGCTCATTGAAAGCATTAGAATGGTTTAGGTTGGAAGGGAGCTCAAAGATTAGCCAGTTCCAACCACCCTGAGCAGTAGGCAGGGACACCTCCCACTAGTACAGGTCACTGAAGACCTCATTCAAGCTGGCCTTGAACACCTCCAGGGAGGTTGTGGATGACAGAAGCACAGAATGGGATCAAGCCAAAGATCCCATTCTGTGCTTCTGTCATNAAACCATTTCCCAGGTAACAGGAGCACAGTGGCACATTGTTTTCCTTCCCTTGCATTGTGGTCATTTTGTCCTTGGTCTATCACTTGCCATCATTACTTATGCCAGTCTCCTCGGGAGGGGGGTGGGAGGAGGAAAGAGTAAATAAAAAGGGGATCTTATCAAAGTGATTTACTTGTGTCAGGATTGGAAGTGGACTGAAAGCAATGGCAGCTCCTATGTAAGGGATGAGATAATTGAATTACTGCCTTTTAAGTGATTGAAAACACTAGGCATATCAGGGCTATCTGGAAGAAGATGTTACAAAGGAAAAGACAGATGGCATTGTTTACATTAGGCCCTGAATGCCTCTCCAAACTTCTTTTTTTTTTTTCTTCAAGCAGAATATGAAATGCAGAGAATTTTACTTAAACAAAAAGACTACCCCAGATGAGTGTGGAATAGCAGAGGACTGAATTAGGCTAGTGTTGTCTGAGCTGTTTGGATGGCAGTCACCAAACAGATTCTGAACTAGAGAATTATCAATCTTTGAAGGGCTGAAAAGCAAGATTCAGCTTTTCTGAAGCAGAAAGTGAAAGGCAGAGTTTTACTTGCCCAGAAAGACTACATCAGGTGACTACAGGTAACAGAACAATGAATTAGACCAGTGCTGTCCAAATGCTTTAGGTACCAGCTTCTAAATATATTCAGAAATAATCAATCTTTGAAGGGCTGAAGCAGCACGTAAAAGGTAGAGAGTTTTACTCACCCAAAAAGACTACCTCAAGTGACTACAGAATAACAGAGCAATGAACTAGACCAGTGCTGTCCAAGTGCTTTAGCTACCAGTCTCTAAATATATTCCTAACTGAAGAATTAATAATCATTAAAGGTCTGAAAACCCAGATTCAGGTGATTGTCTGCACTGTCTCTATTGCTAGTAAAGGTCTGCTTACCACAGCAGGCATTACAGCATCTAATAACAACCCTGATGCAAGTTCTAGTGCAGAGGGCCAAATTCATCTCTACAGCACTGCAGCCAACAGAGTTTTGGGGATCAACTCCCCCCCCCCCCCCAGATAAATGAATAACCTTCAGGGGATTTAAAGCTAAATCAAATGCCCACAGTAACTGCAGACTAAAACTCTTTCCAGATGGGTCTGTAGGCTCAGCAGGACTCTATTATTGCATGTGGTTGTCTTCTTGTAAAGACAAAAGAGAGATGACTTCTTAGTGAACTCTGAACCTGCAAAGCTTGAAACCAGGCTAGGTTCATTTATTTGGATTTAATTGCTGTAATGGTGCAGGTAGCAAGCTAAAGGTTTCAGGAGATTAGTCTCCTTTGCTGGCACGAGAAGCAAAGGTTTTTATGGCAAAGGGAATGGTCTGGACAAGGAAACTTGGATCTAGGAAGGCAATTAATTTCACAAGAGCTGCTCCTCCTGTGCAGCTGGGATTTCATATTGAAAGCTGTATCATTTTGCCTAGGCTTGGTGGTGGTTTCATAGAATCATAGAATCAGCCAGGTTGGAAGAGAGCTCCAAGCTCACCCAGCCCAACCTAGCACCCAGCCCCAGTCAATCAACCAGACCATGGCACTAAGTGCCCCATCCAGGCTTTGCTTCAACACCTCCAGGGTCAGTGACTCCACTACCTCCCTGGGCAGCCCATTGCAATGCCAATCACTCTCTCTGCCAAGAACTTCCTCCTAACATCCAGCCTGAACCTGCCCTAGCACAGCTTGAGGCTGTCCCCTCCTTCTGTTGCTGGGTGCCTGGCAGAAGAGCCCAACCCCAGCTGGCTACAACCTCCCTTCAGGTAGCTGCAGAGCAATGAGGTCTGCCCTGAGCCTCCTCTTCTGCAGGGTGCACACCCCCAGCTCCCTCAGCCTCTCCTCACAGGGCTGTGCTCCAGGCCCCTCCCCAGCCTTGCTGCCCTTCTCTGGACACCTTCCAGCACCTCAACATCTCTCTTGAACTGAGAGGCCCAGAACTGGCCTGAGCAGTGCTGAGCACAGGGGCAGAATAACCTCCCTGCTCCTGCTGGCCACACTGTTCCTGCTCCAGGCCAGGATGCCATTGGCTCTGCTGCCCACCTGGGCACACTGCTGCCTCATCTTTAGCTACTCTCTCCCAGCACCCCCAGGTCCCTCTCTGCCTGGCTGCTCTCCAGCCACTCTGTCCCCAGCCTGTAGCACTGCATGGGGTTGTTGTGGCCAAAGTGTAGAACCCTGCACTTAGCCTTGTTAAATCTCATCCCATTGGCCTCTGCCCACCCATCCAGCCTGCCCAGGTCCCTCTGCGGAGCCCTCCTACCCTCCAACAGATCCACACCTGCTCCTAACTTGGTGTCATCTGCAAACTCACTGATGCTGGACTCAATCCCCTGCTCCAGATCATCAATAAAGAAATTGAACAGGACTGTGCCCAGCACTGATCCCCAGGACACACCACTGGTGCCAGCTGCCAGCTGGATGTGGCACCATTCAGCATCACTCTCTAGGCCTGCCCCTCCAGCCAGTTCTTGACCCATATCAGAGTGAACCTGTCAAAGCCAGGAGCTGCCAGCTGTACCAGAAGCTTGTTGTGGCAGAGGGTGTCAGACTCCATCCACAGCCTGCCCTGCACTCACCAGCAGGAAACCTGAGCATAAAAGGAGATCAGGTTGGTCAGGCAGGACCTGCCCTTCCCAAACCTATCCTGATCCCTTGGCCATCCTGTAGGTGCTTTGTGATGCCACTCAAGATGACCTGTTCCATAACCTTGCCTGGCACTGAGGTCAGGCTGACAGGTCTGCAATCTCCTGGTTTGTGCTCTCATCACTACACACTGATTTTCCCTTTTAGAGTTTGGGGCTCTGAGTCACGTCAGGAGCACAAAGCATTGGGGTTCACACCAGAATTTAGGCAACTGGCCCAGCCAGCCTTCAGGTGGATGCTCTTCTTTCCACATGCAACATGTAAAATCCTCAAACAGACCTACAAAATGCAGAAGCTGAGCCTGAAACCAGCTCAGCCTGCAAAAGGAAGCAAGGAATGGTACAGGTTCTCTGCTCACTTATCCACCAAGCAGTGTTTCTTCACACCTAGGAAAACAACAACTGAAGGCTGCCCTTAGGTCTATTGCATCCTGGAGAAGTGATGAGGGAGGTCTTCTTTCTCTGCACCATGCCAGATATTTCATGCTCAAAGGACATTTGCCAGAGATGAAGCCTTCTTGGAGAAGAGAGGGGTTGCAACACCTCAATGCCCCAGTTCAGGAGGGTCAGGGATCTACTTGAAAGAGTGCAAGGGAGGGCTACGAGGATGCTGAAGGGACTGGAGCACTGCCTGATGAGGAGAGGCTGAGGGACCTGGAGCTGTTTAGTATGGAGAAGAGAAGACTTAGAGGGAATCTAATAAATATTTTTAAATATCTGAGGGTTGGGGGTCAAGAGGGAGGGGACAAACTCTTCTCAGTTGCACGCTGTGGTAGGACAAGGGGTAATGGATGGAAACTGCAGCACAGGAAGCACCACCTCAACATGAAGAACAACTTCTTGATTGGAAGGTCCCCAGAGCCCTGGCACAGGCTGCCCAGAGAGGTTGTGGAGTCTCCTTCTCTGGAGCCTTTCTATCCCTGTCTGGATGTGTTCCTGTGTGCCCTGAGCTAGGCTGTCTGATCCTGCTCTGGCAGGGGGTTGGACTGGAAGCTCTCCAGAGGTCCCTTCCAATCTCTAACATCCTGCAATGCTGTGACCTCATCTATGGATAAGTGGGGGGCCCACAGAAGTTGGAAAGAGGAGCTCTGCTTCCTCTGCCCTTTAGGACTTTCTCTCAAGCGGGTGTGTAGGAGGAAGCAAGACTCTAAAACTAAGATTTAAGTGCTTGTGAAACCTGGTTCTAGCTTCAGGAACAAAGCTGCCTGTCTGGAACACAGCTTCCTGCCATTTCTCACCTCAGGCTGAACAGGCTTAAACCTCAACATCATCCTGGAAACTCTATGGACATACAAACTGACCAGGATGCCCAGAACATGGTGCTCTGTAGAATCATAGAATGGTAAGGTTGGAAGAGACCTCAAGGATCATCCACTTCCAACCCCCTGCCATAGGCAGGGACACCTCCCACTAGCACAGGTCACTCAAGGCCTCCTCCAACCTGGCCTTGAACATCTCCAGGGAGGGAGAAGCCACAACCTCCCTGGGCAACCTGTGCCAGTGTCTCACCACCCTCACTGGAAAGAACTTCCTCCTAACATCCAGTTTCAATCTCCCCTCTGCCACTTCACACCCGTTGCCCCTCATCCTGGCATTCCCAGACCTTGTCCCTCCCCAGCCTTCCTGTAGCCCCCTTCAGATCCTGGAAGGCTACTCTAAGGTCTCCTGGAAGCCTTCTCTTCTCCAGGCTGCAGAGCCCCAACTCTCTCAGCCTGTCCTCAGAGCAGAGCTGCTGCAGCCCTCTCAGCATCTTGGTGGCCTCCTCTGGACTGG
>WBNM01004786.1:36062-48581 GCA_013399055.1 Ramphastos sulfuratus
AATCTAAAAAATAGAATGAAATCAAATTACATCTAAAAATAAAATAACATTTTAAAAGTAAATTTAAAATAAAATCTAAAAAATAAAATTTAAAAATAAAATAAAATAATTTTTAAAAAATAATTTTAAAATATTTTTACATTTTTAAGTTTAAAATCAAATAAAAGCAAGTGAAGACTCTGGTGGATCTTTTAAAAGCTTTCCTTTAATATTTTGCAAGGGTGATCCACACTACATCTGCTGAAGAACTTCCAATTACTCAATGCTTTCCCTCTCTTACTCAGTTTGTGGCCAGACTTTTGCTATCTAATATTTGGACCTAACAATGTTGACCTTTTAATTTATCTTAGAACTTCACCATTCCTTCCCTTAGCAATAAAATAAGCCATGGACTTTTTTTTGGAGAGCTCACAGGATAAAGGAAAGATTTCCTCTTTCTGTCAAGTTCTTTGGTGTAGTCTACCAACAACTTTTGGATTCCTTCTTTGCTTTTCTCACCTCAAAAAACCCAAAATCTTCTACATGCCAGATATTCACTTTGGGACATGGTTTAGTGGGCATGGTGGTGTTGGGTTGATGACCTTAGGAGTCTTTTCCAGCCTTAACAATTCTGTTATTCTATATATTCAGTGCTCCAGGCTGTTCTTCAGCTCAGATACCTTGTAAGTACCTTGAAAAAGAGCTAAGCTTGGCTGGCACAGCCACAACGAGGATGCTGAGGAAGGATAAATGTGAGGAGAGGTAAAAGGAGCTCTGACAGATCCCAGAGAGTTGTGGCAGAAGCACACCTCGAGTCCAGCCCAATAAACCCCTGCTTAGTATGAGCCTTGTGCAAGAAATGAAGCAGTGAGCTGTGTACCAGGACTCAAAGGAAGGGAAGGCTTGGGAGTAATCATCAATTAACAAGGTTTTAGCCTGCACAGGGAACAGCTTTGCTGTTTGCAGCTTTTAACCTCATTGCTGAACATTTCTCTCATCCCTGATTCCCAAAGCCCAACTTCCATGCTAGGGATGCTTTGTGTCTTGCAGCTACAAGCTGAGCCTCTAGCCTTGTTTAATCAACAGTGCCCTGCAGGTACAGAGTAGTCTCAGAGGATCAAAAGTAGGTAAGAAAGTCCTGATGGAGCTGGCAAATGATTCACTAATGCTTTTCAGGCTAAAGTTCTTGCCGTGGATGTGAACTGGGAGATGGCAGAAAGCTGCTTCCCAAGGCAGTTTTATTGAGGAGCAAGGTCCTGCAGGAGGATGCTCACTTCCTCTTGCTGTCATCCCAGAAGTTCTCTCAAGGGCTAGTGAAGTCCCAGATTACCCCCAGCAGGATCTTTAATCAAGATGAAAGAACAGTGCTGCTTTGGAGGTGGAAGGAGGCAGCTCTTTGATGCTCTTTTGAGTCATTTTTTCTGCTCCTTCTGCTGTTGCTCTGCTTCAGCTGTGCATTCACAGCAGCCTGGTGATCACCATGATTCTAAAGCCCTGCTGAAATGGAAGAGGGCTCCACCTGGCCACAATGCACTGTCCACACTGATGTTGCTGCTTGCCTCCATGCCCCTGAAGGGGTGGAAGGACATTGAACTGTTGGAGTGGGTCCAGAGGAGGCCACAAAGATGCTCAGAGGGCTGCAGCAGCTTTGCTCTGAGGACAGGCTGAGAGAGTTGGGGCTCTGCAGCCTGGAGAAGAGAAGGCTTCCAGGAGACCTTGGAGTAGCCTTCCAATATCTGAAGGGGGCTACAGGAGGGCTGGGGAGGGACTGTTGACAAGGTCTTGTAATGACAGGACAAGGGGCAATGGGTTTGAAGTGGCAGAGGGGAGATTTAGACTGGATGTTAGGAAGAAGTTGTTTGCAGTGAGGGTGGTGAGACACTGGCACAGGTTGCCCAGGGAGGTTGTGGCTGCTCCCTCCCTGGAGGTGTTTAAGGCCAGATTGGAGGAGTGACCTGTACTAGTGGGAGGTGTCCCTGCCTATGGCAGAGGATTGGAACTAGATGATCCTTGAGGTCCCTTCCAACCTTACCATTCTGTGATTCTATGAAGCTGTGGGTTTTCCTGAATTTGGCAGAGAGCACATCCAGGGGGATGGAAACAGGAAGCCTACCTTCTCCTTTGGGGTGAAGAAGCTTGAGGCAATATATATGTGTTTGGCAGAAGGTGTTAGAGAACCTAATCCAGAACTAGCTTACTGGAGCCAGGTTTGGGTTTGTATCCAGCTTAGCTCTAGACCCTAGCTCCAAAGAGGATGGAATTGATATAATAGGACCCATTCCACTGGGAGCCAGGTTTAGCCAATGTGCAAAGCTAGACTGGGCTGATAAACGAGCTCAGATCTTCTGCAGAAGTTATTCACTTCAGGAATTACTACAATAAGTACAAATTTCAGAGCAGAGCTCAGCAACCTGAGGCCTGAACCACAAGCCCTATGAGGAGAGGCTGAGGGAGCTGGGGGTGTGCAGCCTGCACAAGAGGAGGCTCAGGGTGGACCTCATAGCTCTCTACAGCTACCTGAAGGGAGGTTGTAGCCAGAAGGGGTTGGGCTCTTCTGCCAGGCACCCAGCAAGAGAACAGGGGGACACAGCCTCAAGTTGTGCCAGGGGAGGTCTAGGCTGGATGTTAGGAGGAAGTTCTTGGCAGAGAGAGTGATTGGCATTGGAATGGGCTGCCCAGGGAGGTGGAGGAGTTGCTGTCCCTGGAGGTGTTGAAGCAAAGCCTGGATGGGGCACTTAGTGCCATGGTCTGGTTGATTGGCATGGGCTGGATGCTAGGTTGGGCTGGGTGAGCTTGGAGCTCTCTTCCAACCTGGTTGGTTCTATGATTCTATAAACCTGTTAGTGCCTTCTGGGGTATTTTTGCCTTACTACCTAAGAGCCAGGTAAAGGACATCCTCCCAAATCTGCTCCCTATTCCTGGTGTCATGGCATTTGATTTCTTTTGGGTTATTTTGATCTTTTTCTTTACAAGAAAAAGCCAATGCTAACAAAAAAAAAAAAAAAAAAAAAAGAAGATTAACAGAAGAAAAATAATGAAGTTAGAAAAAAAATAATACTGGCAACCATGTTTTGCTTGGCCTTTTAGTTCAACACAAAGAAAATACAGAACAGGATATAAAGTGTATGAATTATCAGTTTGCAGCCTGAATGACTTCTTTAGTTCTGCATTTCAAAGGTTTCCTTTTTTTTTTTTTTTCCTGTAGCTGCCAGTTAGTATGTTTGGAAGAAAGCCCAGATAACAGAAGACATCAGAAGTGAGGTGAGGTGAAGACAGATGGAATAAATGGGCTGAGAAGGCACAAAAATAAACTTGTCGGAAGTTGCACTGTAGTAGAACTTTCCCTCCCCCCCCCTTTTTAAGGGAAAAGATGACTAATTTGTCTGAGACACAACCTGCTAAAAACAAGTCTGTAAAATAAAAACCAAAATAGCCAAAAAAACCCAAACCACACAACCCCCCACCAAAAAGAAAAACCCAAAACAAAAATCCACACACACACACCCTGAGCACAAACGCAATGACGCAGCGTGAGGAAGATAGAGGATCTTTGAGGTCCCTTCCAACCTAAACCACTCTATGATTTGCAGTATAGCAGCTAAAAGGGAGCAATGAACTGTCAGAGACACTCTTCAGGTACCCCTCAGCCTTCATGTTCCTGGGGGGTTTAGTTACTATTGTGAACATACTCCCCCTCCCCTCCCCAAACTTATTTCTTCACTGCCTGTAGTTGCTCTTACTACCAGCAGATAAACATTACAGCCTGACCATAGGAACCTAATTCACCTCTGACACAGTGTGGACCAAACCCTCAACCAGAACAAAATAGCTCAGATCCACTGCTTAGATTAATCCCTTTCCAACCAGGAATGAAGCAGAGCTCATCAGGGCTACATCATCTTATGTGAGCTGAAGTTTAATTTGGCCTGAAAAATCAGACAGAGTCACCAAACACTTTCAGACAGTCAAAATGATGGCACAAGTGTTGGGTGGATTCAGGAAAAGTGCTGTATGGATGCCCCAAGAACAAACAGAGTTTGAGAAAGAATCATAGAATGGTAAGGTAGGAAGGGACCTCAAGGAACATCTAGTTCCAACTCCCTGCCATAGGCAGGGACACCTCCCACTAGAACAGGTTACTCAAGGACTCATCCAACCTGGCCTTGAACACCTCCAGGGAGGTTGTGGATGACAGAAGACATCAGATTCTGTCATCCACAATCTCCCTGGGCAACCTGTGCCAGTGTCTCACCCCCCTCACTGCAAACAACTTCCTCCTAACATCCAGTTTCAATCTCCCCTCTGCCAGTTCAAACCCATTGCCCCTTGTCCTGGCATTGCAAGACCTTGTCAACAGTCCCTCCCCAGCCTTCCTGTAGCCCACTTCAGATACTGGAAAGCCACTCCAGGCTCTCCTGGAGGCCTTCTCCAGGCTGCAGAGCCCCAACTCTTGTAGCCTGTCCTCATAGGAGAAGGGAAATAAGAATTAAATTTGGGAAGAATCTAGCTGCTGATGATTGCAGGAGAACACCCAAGAGTAGCTCCAAAGTGGCCACTGACAGAAGTTCTTGAAGAGCCAGAAAATATACAATATAATCTATACAACCTGGACAAGTGTGGAGGCTTGCATCTGGGAAAGAACAACCTGTGGACCAGAGTAGGCTGGGAGCTGATCTGTTGGAGAGCAGCATAGGGGCAAAGCACCTCAGGGTCCTGGTGAAGAAGAGGATGGCACACAGCAATGTGCCCTTGTGGCCAAGAAGGCTAAGAGCACCCAGGGGCATATTAGGAGTGTGCTGAGCAGGTTGAGAGAGGTTCTCCTGCCCCTCTCCTCTGCCCTGGTGAGGCCAGAGTCAGCAACAGTGTATATTAAGCTCCATATTCTGCCAGTTGCTGCTAAGTGTTCAGTTTGCAATCACAACACAACACTGCAGGAGCCTTTTTTTTTTTTTTTTATAGGAGAGGCAATATAAATACCATATAAAAAGATCAAAAGATGAAGCAGCAACTTATCATGGTAGCTCCAGATAAAGTCTGCCCCCTTGCCATAAAGAGATTACCACAAGTAATGTAGGCAAGAGTTGACTGTGGAAGGAATCTCACATCCTGCTGTAACCTCAAGATAGAGACTCACCAGAGATTTGGGTTTTATCAATGGCTAAAAGCTTTGCATATGCAACCATGAGTGTAAGGAAAAGGTTGGAAGGTATTTAGGCAGGAACAAATGAAGGCACTTGAACAGCTTTTCTATTGCCCACCTCCTCTGCTATTCCTCTGATTTCATTATCTTTACACATATTATTTTGACTCTAACATATCAAATCAAACACAGAATCACAGAAACACTCAGGTTGGCAAAGCCCCTCAGGATCAGCAAGTCCAACCCATAACCCTACTCTACATGGTGCACCCTAAACCATAGCCCCAAGCACCACATCCAAATGACTTCTAAACATACCCAGGGTTGGTGACTTTACTACCTCCCTGGGCAGTTCATTCCAGTGCCTGACCACTCTTTGTGGGGAAAAAGGTTTCCTAATGTCCAGTCTAAACCTCCCCAGGGGCAGCTTGAGGCCATTCCCTCTTGTTCTATCACTAATTACCTGTGAGAAGAGCCCAGCACCAACCTCTCCACAACCTCCTTTCAGGTAGCTGCAGACAGCAATGAGCTCTGCCCTCAGCCTCCTCTGTTTCACACTAACCATCCCCAGCTCCCTCAGTTGCTCCTCACAGGATTTATTCTCCAGGCCCTTCCCCCAGCTTCCTTGCCCTGCTCTGGACCCGCTCCTGCACCGCCACATCTCTCTTGCATTGAGGTGCCCAAAACTGAACACAACACTCAAGGTGTGGCCTCACCAGAGCCAAGTCCAAGGGGACAATCACCTCCCTGCTCCTGCTAAGCAGATTTAATCCCAAAGGCATTTGCAGCTCGGATTTCCTAGGCAAGGACTGTAAATCTGGAGCGGGAAGCCCCAAACCGTTAAAGTCTCGGATTTATAAAATCATATTCAATTAGGCTAAAAAAGTGCAATTTCTGTCATCATGTCATAAAAAGATGTGTTTTTCTCTCAGATCTGCTATAAAGAAAAGCTCCCTATATTGTTACAGATAGAGACTGTTTTCAATCAGTTACAAGGAGCAATCCAATTACCGGATGGTTTAGTGCAGTAACTGACTCCAGACTAATTCGATTTCTTCAGGTCTCTAAAGATCAATTGATCTGATTTGTTTCCCTCCCCAAAGGCTGTTTAGGAAAAAAGCAGGCTTAAATACCTGGAAATGAAATACAAAGCTCTGTAGACTTTCACACTGCTTAGGTCAGTTGGAAAAGCTGGAACTCGTGATAAATGAGTGCTCTCTTGGCCCCAACATCACAGGATGCTTCGCTGTTAGGATCGCTGCGCAGCGCCGTGGAGCGAGCGTGCACGTGCTTAGGGGAGCACTGCCTGGAAGGGATTTTCACAGCTTCCACATAACTGTTCCATTTTCAAGAGCTGTGCAAGTGTGCATTTGGCCTGCACAGTCTTTTCCCTGGCAAATAAATAGTGTGCTCAGACAGCCCTTGTTTTTAGAAATCACTGTGTTTCTGTAATGGGTTACCAGTAACGAACCAATAGTTTCCAACCGGACTGCAGCAGAAGCTGCCTTCTAACCAGCTTCAACCAGTGAGTTTCCAACCAGGCCAGGCAAGAGTTGGTCAATGTATCACCCACCTACATCACGCAATGCAGCAGAAGCTGCCTCCTAACCAGCTTCAAACAGTGGGTTCCCAGCCAGACCAGGCATGAGCCATTCGATGTATCACCTATATCTCACAATGCAGCAGAAGCTGCCTCCTAACCAGCTTCAAACAGTGCGTTTCCAACCAGACCAGGCAAGAGTTGGTCAATGTATCACCCACCTACATCACACAATGCAGCAGAAGCTGCCTTCTAACCAGCTTAAACCAGTGGGTTCCCAACCAGACCAGGCAAGAGTCATTCCATGTATCACCTACATCTCATAATAGAGAAGAAGCTGCCTTCTAACCACCTTAAACCAGTAAGTTTCCAACCAGACCAGGCAAGAGTTGGTCAATGTATCACCCACCTACATCACACAATGCAGCAGAAGCTGCCTTCTAACCAGCTTCAAACAGTGAGTTTCCAACCAGACCAGGCAAGAGCCATTCGATGTATCATCTACATCTCATAATGCCGCAGAAGCTGCCTTCTAACCAGCTTCAACCAGTGAGTTTCCAACCAGACCAGGCAAGAGCCATTCCATGTATCACCTACATCTCATAGTGCAGCAGAAGCTGCTTTCCAACCAGGTTAAACCAGTGAGTTTTCAAGCAAGAGGCATTCAATTTATTACCTACATTTCATAATATAGCAGAAGATGCCTTTGAACCAGCTTAAACCAGTGAGTTTCTGACCAGACCAGGCAAGACTCACCCAATGTTTCACCTACATCTCACAATGCAGCAGAAACTGCCTTCCAACCAGCTTCAACCAGACCAAGCAAGAGTCAATGTTTCACCTACATCTCAATGCAGGTCACAATGGACATCAAGCAAGAAGTTTCTCCCTGTTGTCCTCTCTCCCTTTGTGGTTTCTTTTGCTTGATGCTGGATTTCTTGAAGCAATGTTGCTAGCACTGGGATCCAGGCTACAGAACCAGATGAGAATAACATTCTCATCTGCCTGAATCTTTTAAATGCTGGAATTCAATCAAGTCTTTGGTGTTTATGGACTGAAAAAAAATTCTCCAACAGTCTCTTACCAGCCCTCTTTTACTGTCTCATTACTTTGCTAGGCTTGGGGCTTTTAAATACTGTTTCCCCCAGAGCTAAGCCTTCCAATTCAATTCAAAACAAGACCTTAACCAAACTTGGAGGTTTTATGTCGTTGCAATACTTCCCACATTCTTTTTTCTTGTCCTGACTGCAGGTTTCACATTTGGCTGCCTTATCTTTCATGGCAAGGTTCGTGCCTGGGCTGGGCTGCCTTGTCTCAGGCTCTGTTCTTACACTTATCAATAAACAAAAGGGCACTGCAGTTGATGCTCAGCATTTCTGACTCCCTGCCATGTGCTGTTATAATAAGATGTCCTCTGGAAAAAATTCCCTCCCTATCCAGCAGCACGATAGTTGGCTTCGTCTGCAAGGAGGTAACTAAGTTTTTCTCTCTGCTTATCTATTCAGACTCTCTCAGCCCTTGCAAAACTGTCATTAGATGTCACTTGCCTGCAAAACAAGGGAATTGAAATGCAAAGATCAAAGTCTCTCTTCTGCAGGTCCTTTCTTGGCTATTTGCTGCACACAAATCTGAGCTTTCGCTGCTGTTCACCTCAGTGCTCTGTGCTGTTTCAATTAAATCTGCTTTGGCTGGGGGTCTTTTTTTACTCTGATTTCAATGAAGGCTTTCACTTAGGAAGCAATTCTTACCCACTTTGCAAGTGTGCACTGTAGGCTATAAGCTTGCTTCTCCCAAATTGCTGTTCTTTTCCTCATTTACTCAGTGGATCATCAAGAATCCAGCCTCTAGTATGGTATGAAATAGATCATAGCTTCCCCTCTATGGAGCTGCTTGGACTGATGTACTTCTGAAGCTCTCCCAAGACTTTCTCTAGCTGTTTGGATACAACTTCACTGAGCAGTCTGTCCCCTGTATGCACCCCCAAAAGGGGATCCAGATACATCTGGATATCCTTCTATAGGAGCCTGGGGGGTTTTAGACTCTCCAAGCTTTCTTTCATGACTGTGTGCTCACAGTGAAATCTGGATGGGCTATATCAAGGCTTCCAGGAGACCTTATAGCAGCCTTCCAATATCTGAAGGGGGCCTACAGGAAGGTTGGGGAGGGACTACTGACAAGGTCTTGCAATAAGACAAGGGGCAATGAGTTTAAACTGGCAGAGGGGAGATTGAAACTGGATGTTAGGAGGAAGTTGTTTGCAGTGAGGGTGGTGAGACACTGGCACAGGTTGCCCAGGGAGGTTGTGGCTGCTCCCTGCCTGGAGGTGTTCAAGGCCAGGTTGGATGAGGCCTTGAGTGACCTGTACTAGTGGGAGGTGTCCCTGCCTATAGCAGGGGGTTGGAACTAGATGATCCTCGAGGTCTCTTCCAACCTTACCATTCTATGATTCTATATCCACCTCTGTCGAGTTGCCTTCCAGCCTAAAGGATGCAGGCAGCTTTATTTGTTCCATTTGCCAAGCTATTTGACACAGGATGATAAAAATGAAGTGCCAAGAGATTGTGAAGGTTCTTTCCTACTCAGCTGTGGGTTACTGCTTCTGTGTCCCTGCAGCAGCAGTTGCTTGTCCTGAGCTGTGCACGCACACAGAACTGAACAGTTTCCAGATAAAGCACTCCCCTGGTGCAGCCTGCAGGACAATTTTGGTGAAGCAAAAATGGCATCTTTGTCATCAGAGTGGGAGTTATGGGACCCATTCTGATGGCAATAATTGCTGAGTTCAGTGTCTGGGACTGCAGAAGTATATTTTGGGTAGCTCCCCTCTCTCTTTTCCACTGTGTGGAGCGGTGGAGAGCTATAAAGATGTTGTTTTTTTTCCCCACAAGGTCGCGGCTGTTGTTTCCCACTGACCCAATTCACAGCCCTCAACAGGATTAAATGGCATGAGAAGGAGGAGAAAAAAGAAGAAGAAGAAGAAGAAGGAGGAGGAGGAGGAGGAGGAGAAAAAAGAAGAAGGAGGAGGAGGAGGAGGAGAAAAAAGAAGAAGAAGAAGGAGGAGGAGGAGAAAAAAGAAGAAGAAGAAGGAGGAGGAGGAGAAAAAAGAAGAAGAAGAAGGAGAAGGAGGAGGAGGAGAAAAAGGAAGAAGAAGAAGGAGGAGGAGAAAAAAGAAGAAGAAGAAGGAGAAAAAAGAAGAAGAAGAAGGAGAAAAAAGAAGAAGAAGAAGGAGAAAAAAGAAGAAGAAGAAGGAGAAGAAGAAGAAGAAGGAGAAAAAAGAAGAAGAAGGAGAAGAAGAAGGAGAAAAAAGAAGGAGAAAAAAGAAGGAGAAGAAGAAGAAGAAGAAGAAGAAGAAGGAGAAAAAAGAAGAAGAAGAAAAAAGAAAAAAAATTAAAAAGCAAAGCTTTGCATTCTGAAGTTGTAAACCTGACCCTCCCCACCCTTCAGGAAGCCCCCTCAGGAAGAGGAATATATCAGCCCCTGCTGCAACAGATGTCAAAGCTCAACCCCAAGCTCTTTCTTCATAAAGTTTGTAAGTATTTTTTAAAGGAGGTTGGAGGAGGCTTACTATGTGCAACAAGATAACATGAAAATGCACAGCTCCTCAGGGGTTGAAAGGATGCTTTTGCTACAAACTCTCTCTTCTCTTTATCTTATCTGCATGGAAAGTAAACAGAAAGTTCCCATTACCTCTCGATATCAGTGAGTCTGGAAGAGTCCCGGAATCCCTTAGCGAAAGGGTTGCTGTCAATTTTCAACTTGGTTATCTGGAAACACACAAAAAGAGCCACGCAACATGAACACGGTGTTGAGGTATTGCAGCCGACAAAGTGTTAACCGATCCGTCCTCCTGCCTCCCCGCTGCTCATTTGCTCCCTATGAGTCTGCACGCCTGCTGCTCTGGAGGTGCTGTAAACCCCCACGGCAGTGGGAAGTCCAAAGGGCGCCCCCAGCTCGGGCTTCCCTCTTCCCCTGAGCAGGAGGAACCCTGCGGCAAGGCTGGTCCCAAATACTCTGACAGCATGAGCCAGGTTGTCTGTCCCACCGGCGATGCACAGCTCTCTGCTAGCCTCTGAGCCTCCGTGGTGGGGCTGAACATCAACTAATAGGAGCACAAACGAGGATCTGCTACTGAAGACACTGATTCAGTTCAAACCCACCTTTCCCTTCTTCCTTTCCCCTTTCCCTTCTTCCTTTCCCCTTTCCCTTCTTCCTTTCCCCTTTCCCTTCTTCCTTTCCCCTTTCCTGGTTTTCCTTTTTTCCCTTTTTCCCTTTCCCTTTCCTTTCTCTCCTTTAACATGGATGCAAATGTTCCCAGCCAGCCCTACTGGCCATTACATAGGAGCAGTTTAATTGTTTTTTTGCATGGGAAACGGCTGAGGAAAAGAAGAGGAGGAGAAAACTGTGAGGAGAAGTCAGATTTAAAGTGATAGTTAAAGCAGTAACCCCATCAAAACAATCCCAGCCTGCAAAACCAGACATCTTGCAACCAAAACTCCCCTCCCTTCTTCAAGTGCAGCTACAAACCTGCCCAGTGCATCCTGACAGCCTCTGTTCTGCCACAGTAATCCACAAATCAGGATTCCTTCTGCCCCAAGGCATCAGGACCCCCCTGAACTTTGCAGTGCAGCTTTTCAGGCACAGATGGTAGCTTTCACTGTAGGGTTTTTTGGGGGGGAAGCAGGGAAAAAATATACTCTGCTGCTCTTGTGCAATTTTCTACCTGTCCAACCAAATGAAATTTGGTGAATAAAACTGGAGAAATCATCCTAATATTCAGATTTTCCAGCCATACTTCTACCAAAAAATAAAAATAAAACTTAAGTGAGGCTTAGAACTTGGCAAGGGGCAATACAAGACTTGTCCTGTAAGGCAACAAATGCTACCAACTCTACCTGAAGCCCACAAAAGTCAACAGCTCTCAGCTTCTCATAGAAGCACAGAATCCTTTTGGCTCTAAGGAAACCTTTCAGATCATCAAGCCCAACCATTAACTCAGCATTGCCAGGGCACCACTAAATCATGACCCTCAGCACCAAATCTACACAGCTTTTAAATACCTCCAGGCACGGAGGCTCCACCACTTACTTCTCTGGGCAGCCTGCTCCAGGGCTTGACAACCTTTCCAGGCAAGAATTTTTTTCCTAATGCCCAACCTAAACCTCCTCTGGTGCAACTTAAGGCATTTTCCTCTTGCCCTAGAGCTTGTTGCTTGGGAGGAGATACCAATCCCCATCGCACTACAACCTCCTTGCAGGTAGCTGTGGAGAATGCGAAGGTCTCCCCTCAAACTCCTTTCCTCCAGGCTGACCAACCTCAGTTCCTTCAGCTGCTCCTCATAAGCCTTGTGCTCTAGAACCCTCCTATGGGCATGCTCCAGCACCTCAATATCCTTTTGTAGTGAGGGACCCCAAATCAGTGTTGAGTACTGAGGGACAACCACTTCCCTGGCCACACTGTTGCTGATAGAGGCCAGGATGCTGCTGACCTTCTTGGCTACCTGAGCACACTGCTGGATCACATTCAGCTGGCTGAAACCCAACAACCCCAGGTCCTTTGCTCTGGACAGCTTTCCAGCACAGCATGGGGTTGTGTGACCCAAGTGTAGAACTTGGCACTTGGCTTTATTGAAGCTCATAGCTGGCTTCAGCCCACTGATTCAACCTGTCCAGATTCATAGTGAGCAGTTCTGTCAGCCTGGCTTTCCTCAAGAAAAGCTTGAAGAGGTCACAACCTCCTTTTTTTAGCAGCTGGCCCTCGAGACTCAGAAAGAAAAGGGATCCTTTCCAAATCCTCAAGCAATCAAATGCTCTCATCCAGCAAAGGTTTGCTCAAAATAGAAAAATAATTAAAAAAAAAAAAAAAA
>WBNM01004786.1:48593-63761 GCA_013399055.1 Ramphastos sulfuratus
AAAAAAAAAAAAAAAAAAAAAACCACCTCCAAAATTAAAAACAAAAAGAAGAAAACTGACCCAAATTTTTCTTTCTCAAAAAGAGGTCTTCTGAGAATGAAATAGAGAAACAAAACCTGAGTATTGAGTTGCTGGTCTGCAGTAATGATGCAGCTCAGCAGCTGCCACTCTAGGAAACTCCCTGCAGCTCTGGGCCACTGCTATCCCTGCTTGGTGCTTTGAGTCCATACAGGGCCAAGCTCTCTGGGGAAGGTCTTTGAGGCACTGAGTAGGAGATGCTGCAGCTCACCAGCTGATCATAGAATGGTTAAGGTTGGAAGGGACCTCTAAGCTCATTCAGTTCCAACCCCCTGCCATAGGCAGGGACATCTATAAATATAAGGTTTAGGTTGGAAGGGACCTCAAAGCTCAGCCAGTTCCAGCCACCTTGTGCAGTAGGCAGGGACACCTCCCACAAGAACAGGTCACTCAAGACCTCATTCAACCTGGCCCTGAGCACCTNTGCCACTGATCCCATGGGCTGGTCAAATAGCATGGAAGCACAGCACTGGCTGAGGGTTTGAGGCTGTCTCATCATGCAGGTACACCTGGTGGAAGCTACCCTGAACACTGCCCTGGTCACAAGGGCAACAGCTCAGCAAGTTATGGTCTCATTCTTCTCCCAAGCGTGTGGCAAAGAGTGGTGGGTTAGTGCCTCACTTCCCAGTGGAGGTTTTTCTGGCAGCATTCTGAGAACTACCTTGAAAAAGACAAGCTCTGACTAGCTCCATCTCCTTAGATCACCAACACGGTGAGCCAAGTGCACTGCAGGATCATAAAGATGTCCTGTGCATCTCTGGAGCGGATTTTCACCAATCAAACCTCTGTTATCCTGATATTAAAGCACAGCTATGACATCACAAGAGAAACTTTCTGCATCCACCCAAGCCAGATGAGACTCACAATCATTTATGGCCCTATTTTTTTTCCCTGTGAGACTGTCTCACCAACAATCAGAGAACATCTGCTAGAAAGCATTTTTCAAATGAAACCTGACCTACACTTCAACTCTGTGGCAGTGGTTTGGCTGTTTAAATAAATGCATGCCCTTTAAATCCTAAATTATGAGATAGTTTGTTGAAAGTATAATGTATTTAGCTTTTATCTAATAACCTCCAGAAATGCAATCAATCCCTCCTTTAAAACAGTTCTGAAAGAAATGGCCAAAAAAAAAAAAAAAAAAAAGGATTTAAAAAAAAAAAAGAGGCTCCATATTCATTAGTCATAAATAAAATGACAGCATCCACCTCTAAGGGTTCCGGAGATGTTCCATTGAGAAATCTTCCAGGACTCAATCTGTGTGCTTTGGGAAGGTTAGATTAGAAACCTCCCTGGTGTAAATAGCATCAGGAAACACAAAGCCACCCTACAGAAATAAATCCCAGGCTTAGCTGCTTCTCTGCCTGTTACTATTTTGCTGCTTTCTACAGAAAGGGATGTGGGGGGGGAAAAAAAAAAATCTGGGTGCCCGTCCAAATATTGTGTTCTGGAGCCTGCCAAGGGTTGGATGTGTTTTCTGCAGGGCTCAGACACAACTGTGAGTTTGAAATCAATGCATTCTGATGTGAAAGCCTCCAAAGCAGGATGTGAGGTCTGTCAGAAGGACCAACTTCATGCTACTGCTATTAGCTTCAGAGCTTCTTTGGCTCCTTATAGCATTTTATTCGTAGCAGCTAGAAACTATTTTTGTTTCATATTAGCCACCACAGGCCTCTTTAAATACTACAGCAGGTACATTGAGTCTGATGCTGCCTGCCCACATGCTTGGACAGGACTTACATTTTTCCTAGCTTTGAGAAATTAGAGAGGTTTTGTTTTAACTCCCAGAGTCATGAAGCCCTTAGAGCAGACCGAATCCAACGACTTATCTCCACTGACTGAAGTATTAAAGCCCTCTCCACTGTCATGCAGAGCCTCTGCTTTCCAATTGTTTATATACTTCCTAAAATTACTCATTAGCAATCCATTGTTATGATCTCCTCCATTCTGTATATATTATTTTGCTGGCATGCAAATTGAAATTCAAACATCTGGATGTAATCTGGGCAGCCTCTGAAAAGCTTATCTCAGAATGATTTCCCTTTACATTCGAGCCTTACAGCTTAATTAGTCAACTTTTTAAGCCCCTGAAATCATCATGTGCAAACCAGAATCTGTCTCTAACACAGCTCCTAGCTGGTGGTGTGAAAAGATTGCTGTAAATAAGCACAGCTCCTTAATGAGCTATGATTAGAGAAGGACTAAATGATAATATGCGAACAGCTTTGTATAGGCAGAAGAAAAGAGAACTGAAAGCCTCTTTTGTGTCATCTTTAACCCCATGAATAACTGAAGTCAGGATATGTTTAGAATTAGTCCTGAATATATTTGGCACAGTCACTGAAGATGTTGGCATGCAAAGGTAAGTCAGAAAGTTTTTTAGTTTAGGGTGAGGGGGAAAAAAAGTAGGAAAACAGAATTCTTTTTTTGGGTCCTTTTTAGTTTCCCCCCTGGTTTTCCAGGAGAGAAGGGAGTCTTCAGCATTCAGTTAAATATATGGAAATCAGCATCCATACTCACCAGTTGGTTCTGGTAGGCAGTAACAGCAGTAAAAACTGTCTCTGGAAAGATAAAGGTCCTGAACTCTTCTGATTTCAGGTTTAGCAAAGAGGCTGTGTGATCCTTCTTCTTGATAATGTGGACTCGGGGCTGGTACTTGTGCATGGAGTTCAAAATGATCTGCAACAAAGAGTGAAAAGGCACTGTCCTGAAATGAAGGTTAACACCACCCTCAAAGGCTCTAAAACCATAAGGGGAAAAAAAATTCCAATTAACAGTGCAATTAATCTAATTAACAGATTTTTCACAGCAAACTCTCCAGCTCCTTTGGGCAGTGAGAGAAAATGAAGGTGAAAAAGAAGGCACTGCAGGAGGCTGAAGCACCTCTGCTATGAGGACAGGCTGAGAGAGTTGGGGTTGTTCAGTTTGGAGAAGAAAAGGCTCTGAGGAGAACTTATTGTGGCTTTCCAGTATCTGAAGGGGGTACAAGAAAGCTGGGGAGGGACTTTTTAGAGTGTCAGGTAGTGACTAGACTGGGGGCAATGGATCCAAGCTAGAGGAGGGGAGACCTGTTCTAGTGGGAGGTGTCCCTGCCTATGGCGGGGGGCTTGGAACTGGCTGAGCTTTGAGATTCCTTCCAATCTAAACCATTCTGTGATTCTATGATATTTAGGTCAGACATTAGGAAGAAATTCTTCACCAGAAAGGTGGTGAGACACTGGCACAGATTGCCCAGGGAGGTGGTGGAAGTCCTATCCCTGAAGGTTTTTAAAGCCAGGCTAGATGTGGCCCTGGGCAACCTGATCTCATGGGAAGTGTCCCTGCCCATGCCAGGGGGGTTGAAACTGGATGATCTTTGAGGTCCCTTCCAACTCTGACAATTCTATGATTCTAAGGACTGAAAAATAGATCAGAGAATGTACCTGGTGAGGATGAGAAAACCTCATTATTTGTTGTAATTAGTTGCATGACTATGCATCATGATTCTAACCTGGTCTAATGTGAAGTGTCCCTGCCCATGGCAAGGAGGTTGGAACTGGATGATCCTTGAGATCCCTTCCAACCCTGACAATTCTCTGATGCTCTCTCTGCTAAGCCTCTGATGGGTGTGGGTTTTACATCACACAGAACCTTAAAGGTTAGAAAGGAGCTACAGAGGTCATCAAATCCAACCCCCTGCCAAGCAGGCATTTTTGATGCATAAATACCTGTTGCATCAGGTATTTATGTATCATATATATTTATGCATCATATACCACAGGTAAGGTGTTCCACCTACAGACTTTGTCATTGCATGCCCCCTGTGTGCAGGCATAAGCTGCAAGGGTAAACATGGAACTCATGCAAGCTCATGGCCAAGAATTCACACTGGCAGAAATAAGCAGGTGCAGAATGAAAACAGCCAAGAACCCCTCAAAAACAAGCTAAAAACAGAAGGAGGCATGAAAAAAAAAAATAATAAAACCCCATCAAAAAAACACCACCAGCAGCAGCAGCACAAACTGGCTGACCAAAAATAAAACACCCCAGATCCTTTTACAGTGGCAAAGCTTTAAAGCAAACTACTTTCTAGAGGCTTTTTGCCACAGACTGAGGAAAAATGACAGCAGGGAGGGAAACCAGCACAGAACCCCGGAACGAGCAACTTTTGCCATCTCATCCTCCTTAATAATTGTTTACGAGCTCCTGAACCAATCCTAAACCCAATGTACCAACTAACCAACTTCAACCTTCACTGGAGTCAAACTGAAAGTCCCACTTGCTCCAGTTACCACTGGTTTGAGGACTGTTTGGCTGCCTCTAACCACAGTATTACAATATAAGAATTAAATACAGAGCTCGGCTCACATCAGTCCTTGTTTTGGATATAATCACAGTCACAAGACGAAATTGGCAGTGGTGTGGGTGGTTCTATTTTGCAGGGGCCATAACGACATTGCAGGCAGCTCTGTACATCTGGAATAGCTAATGTACATTCCTTGGGAAGCCTTCACTTCAGCTAAAAGGCAGCAGAAGTGGGGCAGCGTTTCGTGCTAACCCAGTCAACGAGGAAGGTTGCGCGTCGCGTTGGGGCGTAGAGCACAGGGAGGCCTTTGTCATGGCTAAACTTGCCCTCATCCTTTGCTTTGCTGCTCCTCTGAGGCCTTTGGTGAGGAGGATATAGACACAGAGTGGCAGTGATGGGGAACCATCATCCTGAGCATGTCCACTTTTACCAGCTCAGGTCCTTTGTCAAATCACTTCACCATTTGATATGTGCACAAACACAACAGCCACCGACCTTGCCTTTAAGATACTCATATTTCCTCTCTTTCTAAAACTGGGTCTCACCATCCTAGTCACTCAGGCTGCTCTAAGCAGCTGGAAAAGACATTTGAAAGGGTGATATATGCATGGTGATGAGCTTACTGGGGAGTTGGCCCCACAGAGCTTGGTGCTTCCCCTCACCTTCCATGGCCACGATATCCACACAAAGGCATCACATCTGAGCAGCAGCCAAGCAGGAGGAGGAAAAGGCTGTCACAGAGCAGCTCCCACACATGCCCTTTCTTTTCACTCCTCTGTGAATGCAAATTGTGATAAAGGAGCTCCATTTCTCAAACAAGACCACGTAATCCTTCAAGAAATTTTTCCAGAACCCAAAGTGCACATGGATAACATCCTCCGCTGTGATGTTCTATCCTGCATGCTCTCACCAGAGCCAAGTCAGGGCACTAAGGTACAAGAAAGTGCCAAAAGTAGGCAGGAGGTCACAGAAGACCTGTGCCTGAGGTTAAGGTCACTGTTTCTTTTCCATAAGGGTCTGTGTATGGAGTGCTCCATCTGCACCCATGCGCAGGCTGCCAGTGTCACAATACTCACTGATAGTAAGGTCAGCAGGACACTGCACCAAGACACCCCTTAACAGCCATGCAGCCTAAAGGAGTTAGATACACAGAATATACCTCAGAGAGTAGACATCAAGGGTGGTAACCCCCTAACTGTTCACAAAATCCCTGCTGCCAGCTCTGCAGCGTTGATGCTGCTGGGCCCCAAGAGAAGCATCAGGTGCAGGTGTCCTCAGGGCACCTCCAGGCAGGCAGTTACTGGCAGCACAGCCATTCCATCTGTCTTTGTGCTGACAGTCTGCAGCAGGGGAGATGACCAGGATCCAGCCTTACAGGATCCTGTTTGCTCTAAGGTCAGGCAGGTTTGTAGGCATCTGGTTCCCACTGGTTGCCAGAGACAATCTGGATGCCAGCTGCAAAATCTCCAAGGTGGCTTTGAGTTCAGGAGCTGTGCTGTGAATGCAGCTTCCATAGTTGCAAAAGAAGTGTTACCAGGCAAAGTTTGCTTTCTAAAAGCACAGATGCTCCTAACTTTCTGGAGGTTGACTTGACAAAAGCCCCAAACCTGGCCACAACTTGCTTGTGGCTGTTCTGGAAGCCCTCCTTGCGCAGTGACTTGTTGGCCATGTTCACACCTTTGTGTTTGCAAAAGCAAACATCCATGTGTTTGAGTTCTGCTATCATAAATGCCAGGAAAGCAATTACAGTAATGTACACACTCATGGCTCACATCACCATAAACTAGGAACGATGCCACCCCGACTGAGTGCAACCAAAAGTCCTAAAGGGAGCAGTCTGTGTGAGAAAACAGCACCAAGGAGGTGGGGAAGAAAATGGGAATTACTCACTTGGCTGGAAAAATTCAGAGGCAGGAGCCATTTCCTTCCTCTGCTAAGGATATCTGAAAGTGTTTCCATGGAACAAGCTATATGTCATGCACACCATGATAAAAGTTCTGCCTGCTGCTGGTGGGGGGAGAATGCATACATAGCTGTGGGGTTATGCATGCTGCTGAAGATACGCAAGCAGAGATGCTTGCCAGCTCCAAAGGGCTCAGAATAAGAGAAGACAAACAAATGCTGGAACAAAAC
Source organism: Ramphastos sulfuratus (assembly GCA_013399055.1). NCBI lineage: Eukaryota > Metazoa > Chordata > Aves > Piciformes > Ramphastidae > Ramphastos > Ramphastos sulfuratus. The sequence continues at coordinate 55,090 of WBNM01004786.1, forward strand.
AAATGCCTCTCTTCTCCTCAGATTCCTTTGCAGGAAATGAACCACCCTGCAAATAAAACACTACAATTACCTTAACAGTCATAACTGTCTCCTGGAGGATGGAGGAAAGCAAGCAAGCGGAACAAACTGGAATCAGGGTGGGTCCAGCTTCTCTACCTATAATTGGTATTTAAAGGTGCCCCTTTCAGGCCCATGAAACACCCTCAAGAACTGGCGTGGCTTTTTAAATGTAGTTCAGATTTGAGCAGGGCAATTAAAAAGACCTCCTTGCTCAAGAAGGGCTCTTTCAAACTGAAGGGAGAGGGTTCAGGAGGCATTTCAATTCTCCCCTTCTCTTAATTCAGGGAGGGCTCAGAAATGCCATTTGCCTTGGCACAGCGAGGCCTCCTCAAAGGCCCCAAATGAGCTAATTTCTTTAGTTTCCAGTGATGGTGTTCACATAGCTTCACCTGGACACGTCAAACTAGACACCCTAATTTGGGTCAAACCCCACAAGGGAGTGCTCCTCAAAGGCATGACACCTGCCATGTAAATCTCAGCATGGCATCAAGATTTTGGGACCTGTTCCTAACTTCCCATCAGCTCTATTCAGAGCCTGGCATAAAGAATGGGATTTGCCTCCACCACTTCTTCATCAGGAAGCTGCAGCTCAAACTCTCTGGATAATTTTAGAGCATGAGTCTCATGAGTCTCTCAGCACACCTACCATGTAAATCTCAGCATGGCATCAAGATTTTGGGACCTGTTCCTAACTTCCCATCAGCTCTATTCAGAGCCTGGCATAAAGAATGGGATTTGCCTCCACCACTTCTTCATCAGGAAGCTGCAGCTCAAACTCTCTGCATCATTTTAGAGCATGTGTCTCATGAGGAGCAGCTGAGGGAACTGAAGTTGTTTAGGCTGGAGAAAAGGAGGCTCAGAGAAGACTTTCTCCCTCTCTACAGATACATGACAGGAGGTTGTAGCAAGGTTAAAGATCAGGATGAGGTGATGGTAATGCAAGAGGAAACAGCCTCGGGTTCCATGGCAAGAGGTTTAGGTAGGACATGAGGGAAAACTTCACCAAAAGCTTTGCCCAGCCTTGGAGCAGGCTGCCCAGGGCCACCACCCCTAAAGGCAGTTAAAAGACACACAGATGTGCTGCTGAGGAGCATGGGTTAGTGCTGACCTGGCAGTGTTGAGTTTACTTGATTGGACTTGATGATCTTCAAGGTCCTTCCACTCAAAGCTGTTCTGTATCTGTGCTCTCTCTCTGCCTGTGTTTGAGATGAGTCTGCCTTCTTGCTCTGTCACATGCCTCCGTTCCCAACAGCTTCTCAGACCTCCTTCTTCTTCATACTCATCTGGGCTTCTGGGAACTGTGCTGCTCCTAACTAGTTTGCAATATACTGCTGCAAGCCCTTTATTAGAGGCACACATGGCCCCTGTTAGGATGAAAAATGCTGCTTCTTAAACGTGCACGTATACTGCTCTATCATCACTCAGGCAGAGAGCCCACAAATCTTCAGCTGTGCCCTTCTCCACATTATGAAATAAAAGAGAGAGGGGGAAAAAAAATATAATAATACTAAATTCTCCCCTAGTCAGGAAGGGAACAACAATGGGAGCTGGATTCAAGAAAAATATACCCACAGACAGATCTTCACAGAGGAACAACACAGAGGCATCTATCTGGCCTTCCTTTTTGTTTTGTTTTCTTGGTTGGTTTGGGGGTTTTTTAACTACTTTTGTTGCTATTATTATTTTTTTTTCCAGGATGCATTTTAAATTCTTGGGTTATGAAAAGAGGGAAAATTCTTTCTGAGATGAGAAGCATTGGCACGGAGCACAGCTCAGGCCAATGGCCACTGCCTCACAGGGGCCAAAAAGGCAACAAATACAGCAGGAGGGGAGAGATTCCTGCTGCCACGTGTGCCACAGCTCCTGAGCTTTACAGGTTAGTTACCTCTACACATGCCTCAGAGCTCATCATTCACATACCTCATCTACTAACCCTACCTTTAGTCTCATTCTTCTCAGCTGCCTTGCTCTCAGCCAATACCTTTCCAAACCCACCCCACTGCTCCTTCAGCCTTTTTCTAGGGTGCCACCGAGGCCAGAGGCAGCACTTTAAACTCTTCCTGTGCAATCTGGAGGTGCTCCCAAGCCATTCCTTCACTTTGCAGGTGCTATTGAGACACTTTGTTGCACCTTGATTTGCAGATAGCCAATACTTTATTTCAAGTGACTGAGGCATGTTTGGTTTATAATTCAATAGCCCTTGTTTTGATGTCACACCAGATTTTCTGCTGGCTCTGCCTGTGTGTGATGGTTTGGAAGTTACTCACCCCCCCCAAACTTTGTAAAATCACCCAGACTAGACTCAGCTGGCTGGAAGTTGAATCTGGAAGCAAATGAGATGCTACTGATGGATCCATTCCCTATCAGTTGCCTGTAACAAGGAGCACACATGGAAAAGCATGTGAGCTTGCTAACCAGTGCACATGGCAAAGCAGGCTGCCATGGCAAAGCCAAATGTGGGCAGAAACATAGCAAAAAGCTCTCCTGCTTCCCTTCTCTCCCTTTCTTTGATGCTCAACTCCACCCTGAACTTGTTACAGAACTGTCAGGGTTGGAAGGGACCTTAAGGATCATTCAGTTCCAACTCCCCTGTCATGGGTAGGGACACCTCACACTAGATTAGGTTGTCCAGAGCCACGTCCAGCCTGGCCTTAAAAATTTCCACAGATGAAGCTTCCACCACCTCCCTGGGCAACCCCTTCCAGTCTCTCACCACCCTCACGGTGAAGAACTTCTTCCTAATATCTAATCTAAATCTCCCCTCTTTTAGTTTGGATCCATTCCCTGCAGTCCTATTACTACCTGACACTCTAAAAAGTCCCTCCCCAGCTTTCTTGTACCCCGCTTCAGCTTTTGGGAGGCCACAATAAGGTCTTCTTGGAGTCTTCTTCTTCTCCAGACCGAACAACCCCAACTCTCTCAGCCTGCCCCTATAGGAGAGCAGCTCCAGCCCTCTGATCACCCTTGTGGTCCTGATGAATATTCTGTCTCCAGTAGCTGTAGGAGCATAATTCAAACACTTGTGTTGAGCTGGGTTCTACCTTACAAAAGGCCAAAGCAGCCTCATTCATAAAGTCACTTTTCACAGCAACAGAGCAACCCAACACATCTAAGCTTCGCGCAACCTTCTCCCCTGTGGCGATACAAAGAGCTGACTGTGTGAGGTGTAACACTGAGGCCGTGGCAGCCTTTCCCTCTTGCAGTCTCTCTCCCACAAGGTTAATCCTGTGGCACAAGAACCAATTCCTGTTACGTGATTCCCTTACCCTTCCATAGTGATCAAGGGCACAATGTCCACTTAGAGACCAGTGCCAAGTGGTGTCCCTCAGGGGTCAGTGCTGGCACCAGTGCTGTTTAACATCTTTGTCAGTGACATGGACAGAGGAATCAGTGCACCCTCAGCAATGTGCAGATGACACCAAGCTGTGTGGCACAGTCAACTTGCTAGAGGGCAGGGATCCATCCAGAGGGACTTGGACAGGCTGCAGAGCTGTGCCCAGGCCAACCTCATGACATTCAACAAGGCCAAGTGTAAGGTCCTGCACCTGGGTAGGCACAATCCCAAGCACAAATACAGGCTAGGTGGTGAATGGCTGAGAGCAGCCTTGAGGAACAGGCCCTGGGGGTGTGGGGTGATGAAAAGCTCAAGATGAGGCTGCAGTGTGAGTGCAGCCCAGACAGCTTTGTGTGCTGGGCTACAGCAAGAGCAGTGTGGGCAGCAGGGCAAGGGAGGGGATTCTGCCCCTTTGCTCTGCTCTCCTCAGACCCCACCTGGTGTACTGTGTGCAGTTCTGGAGCCCCCANTTGGTCCCTTCCAACCTTACCATTCTATGATTCTATGATTCCCCACCAGGAGGGCTACTCACATGGCCATGCTGATCCAGCTCATTGTTGGTGAGCTTGACTTTCTCAAAGGACACCATCTGCTTCAGCAGTTGCTCTCCTGTGAAGGGGGAGTCAGGGTGCACGTACAACCTGGAAAACACAGGGTAAGAGAGCTTGCTTATGAAAAATATCACCTTTTTAGTTTGGTGTGGGCACCAGCTTTGCATGAAATTTGAAAGCCCATCGTATCTTGCTTTTGGAGTACGCGGTGCTGTGCTGCTTTGAGGCTGCGTCCAGTTCTGGAGCCCCTGGGACAAGAGGGCTATGGAGGTGTTGGAAGGTGTCCAGAGAAGGACCATGAGGATGCTCAGAGGGCTGGAGCTGCTCTGCTGTGAGCAGAGACTGAGGGAGTTGGGGCTGTTCAGGCTGGAGTGGAGAAGGCTCCCAGGTGACCTTATTGTGGCTTTTCAGTATCTGAAAGGGGCTACAAGAAAGCTGGGGAGGGACTTTTTAGGCTTTCAGGTAGTGACAGGACTGAGGGGAATGGAACCAAGCTAGAAATGGGTAGGTTCAGACTGGATGTTAGGAAGAAGTTCTTCAGCATGAGGGTGGTGAGACACTGGAAGGGTTGCCCAGGAAAGTGGTGGAAGCCTCATCCCTGGAGGTGTTTAAGGCCAGGCTGGATGAGGCTGTGGGCAGCCTGATCTAGTGTGAGGTGTCCCTGCCCATGGCAGGGGGGTTGGAACTGGCTGATCCTTGTGGTCCCTTCCAACCCTGACTGATTGTATGATATTTTAATGAGAGAAATTAGATCTTCGGTTATGAAAAGAAAATAATGATTATGTCTATCTCATTCGTTGGTTTGCTGAGTGGGATAAAGTGTCAAAACATAAATAATGCTTAGGCACTTTCTCTTGGGACATTGTCTCATTCACTTCTCTGTCTGGACTCTGTGTCCCTTGATCTAATCACTTTTCTTCTAGCCCAAACATCTCACCTCTAATTTCAGCAATTAACAGGTAAGCTACAGGCTTCTGCTTTGTTTATGTGTGGATGCCTATGGCAGGGGGTTGGAACTAGATGATCCTTGAGGTGCCTTCCAACCTTACCATTCTATGATTCTGAGATAAAAAGGGAGTTGGAAACAGAGAAGGAGGGGAAGGTTANGGGAGGGGGGTAGCCTTGAGTCCTTCTGAGCAGTTTTCTTTGTCTAGGAGGGACTGAGGAGCTCTGTATTACTTCTAACTTGTATATAGTTGTAAATACGCATATAGATTGTGTATAGATGCCTGTCAATTTTGCAGTGCTTTAAATATAGCTTCATCTTATTTTCAAAACCATCAGTTAGTTTGGGTAATTTCAAGTAGTGGTGGTAGTGGTGGGGAAGATTCCTAACCCATTACAGGTGGTTTCACAGACACAGAATTCCTGGGAGCTTAGAGTAACACAGAGATGCTATCTGGGCAAGACACAACCTCTCCCAGACTAACGAACACCTGAACCACAGCCATTAAGGAAAGAGAGTAAAGCAGCTGACTGGAGCTGTTGAATGAACACGATGAAGAATCCCATGTCCAAGTGCTAGCCTGCTCTCTAACCATGTCTATTCCTCTATCTGGTTATCTGCAACGCAGACATTAACTAACATTTTGCTGTCGTGTCTTTTCCCACATGAAAAATTGATCCTGTCTTTCCCCACAGCTGTACTAACAAGCACTTAAAATAACAATGACTACAGCCCTGAGAGGGGGAAAAAAAAAAAAAAAACATGATGGTCTTCAAGAGATAGTGAGGGAATGCAGATAAAAATGCATTTTTCTTTATATGTAACATTAAGCTGTGATAATGATTTTAACCTGCACTCGATCACACGTTCGCCGCGGTGACGTCTGTTTACAAGAGGTTGAAGGCTGCAGGCCAGCACAGTGGGCTGACATGAGAAATCTATCCCAGCTTTGTAATTAACAGCCCACCACTAAGGAAATTAAGCAGAAGAAAAGGAAGCCCAGAAGACATGCAGATATGAGGATATATACATCAGAACTAGACTAATTGCAACTGCCAGGCTGCTTAAAAGCAATGATTTTAAGAGGAACAATGTATTGCTGAGAATTAAATGTCCTTTAGTGACAGCAAGTTGAGAACTGAACTAGACCTTTACATCTCCTTTTGTGATAGTGAATTAAGAGCTGAGCTAGACCTGGAGTGCTGTGTACAGCTCTGGAGCCCCCAACACAATCAGGACATGAAACTGCTGGAGCCAGCCCAGAGGAGGCCAACAAGATGCTCAGAGGGCTGCAGCAGCTCTGCTATGAGGACAGGCTGAGAGAGTTGGGGCTCTGCAGCCTGGAGAAGAGAAGGCTTCCAGGAGACCTTGGAGTGGCCTTCCAGGATCTGAAGGGGGCTACAGGAGGGCTGGAGAGGGACTATTGACAAGGTCTTGCAATGACAGGACAAAGAGGAATGGGTTTGAAGTGGCAGAGAGGAGATTGAAAATGGATGTTAGGAAGAAGTTCTTTGCAGTGAGAGTGGTGAGACACTGGCACAGGTTGCCCAGGGAGGTTGTGGATGACAGAAGCACAGAATGTGATCTTTGATTCTGTGCTTCTGTCATCCACAACCTCCCTGGAGGTGTTCAAGGCCAGGTTGGATGAAGCCTTGAGCAACCTGTTCTAGTGGGAGGTGTCTCTGCCTATAGCAGAGGGGTGGAACTGGCTGAGCTTTGAGGTCTCTTCCAACCTAAACCATTCTATGATTCTATGACCTTTACCTAGTGCAAAGCCAGACCTAGCCAGCTTCTGTTGGTGTTGGTTATCACTCACTGAGAGCCTGTCTCTCTTTTTTGGGACATCTTTGGCCATGCAGATGGATTTCTCCCATTAGGTGGGTGGGGCAGTGCTGAGATGTTGGGTTGGGAAGATAAACACTTGTTGTTGTTGTTGTTCAGCTACGGTTTTGGTTAGGCAAGAGGAAAATGGAAAAACCACTAAACGATAGGGCGGAGCTCTCTGATAGACTGCACTGACCCCTAATCAAGGAACACCAGGGCTAAAGGCTCTGGGGAGCACAGCTCTGTTGCTCAAAGAGGAAGGAGATCTGATCCTGGTCTCTCTGTTTTTGCCAGCAGAATCCCCAAGACACAGTGAAACTCAAGTTTTACCGGCACAGCTCGCTTCAGATGTGCAGGATGTTTTCCTTATGCCACTCTGAAGCACTGCTTGGCTGGTAGAGCTGTGTCCATGGGAGGGATGCTGAGCCAGGGTTCCTGTTGCAATAAAATATTCCCACAGGCATTCCTCACTGCTCTCGACTCAGCTGATTGCACTGCAAGGCTCATGAAAAAAAAACTTAGGATTAATCTGAAACCCCCCAAGACCTAGAAGTCAAAGTCAAAGGAATTTTACCTCTCATGAAAGTTTAATATTTGCCTTCCTGTAAAAAGATGTGAAAACCTCAATCTTTACAGCCCTGAATTGGAGAAGACAGAACAAAGAAAGAGTCCCAGACTTGTCCTGCAGTCTTGTGATAGGCTCCAAAAAGAAAGTGACTCCTCATTTTGACTGTCTGGCTAGTTCATAGTGTTTAGTGGCCACAGAGCGTCAGGCTCAGCACAGATTGGCTAACTGGGACCAAAAGCCAAGCTGGTTCAGATGTGCCCTAGGGAATGAGTAAAGATCTTCACGTGCCTAAAAGGCCAAGCACAACTGTTTTACGCTGCAGGCAGCCAATGCTTGCCTAATGCATTGGTTAAGGTATTAATAGACCTTGCTTTCCTTTACAGATTTGCTACACACCATCCATCCCACTGCAACACATGGTTCCACTTGGTGAACTACACCTCCCCACATGCTTCTCTACAGCCTGAGCTTGTCTGCTTCAGAGAGAAGGGTTGAAAAGCAGACATATCACCCTCTGAAGTGGTCGACAAGACCACAAGTGCACATGAGCAAATAGGTTAGAGAAATAAATGTGCACATTCCAGCTCCCCCAGAAGTTCACACAGGATCTACCACTGCCCGAGGCTGGCCAGACACGAGGCGCTGCTCAGTTCAGGCCACAACAGCTTTAGGAGCCATATTTGGATGTGAATTTGCTCCATATAATGTTTCATGATATATGCAAGGCTTGGGTCCTGCTTCCTTCTTGCATATTTTGGAAGGAGAGGCTGCTCTCCTATTTAGTTTTAAGAGTTGGTCTGGTCCTACAGAAGCCCCAAGCATGCTGCTTTTAATGACTATAACGTCTCAGTTAATTTGCAAAAGATAATACCTTTTAAAGGCTTCCCATCTGGGATTCTCTGCAAGCATGTTAACACTATAATTTCATTAAGCAAAATATTGTAGCCAAATACAGAAGGAAAAAAAAATTTAAAAAAAAAACCAAAAAGACTAAGTGAAAGAAAGAAGCTGAAAAAAAGGAAGAAAGGCAAACAGAGGTACATGCTGAAACTTATTAAACTAATTATTTCTCACAGCCTTAGCAATTTGGAAGGGCAAACATCAAATATTCTTTATCCAGATAGCACTTTAGAGTCACAAAAGGCTCTCTCAAAAGCATTTTTATTGGAGTGTTCGTTGCAACACAGCCTTGTCTTGCACATTGACAGCAGGAAGACAGGGATAAAACTGGGCTTTGTAAGAAAGTTCCCTGAAGGGCTCATCTTTCAAACAGAACCACAGAATGCTTACTAATTTATTTATTTTTTTTTAAGTTGTCTCAGCATTGAAAGTTTTTTTGCTTGAGTCTGGGTTTTCTTTTTTCTTTCCTTTTTTTTTTTTTTTTTTTTT
>WBNM01004786.1:63774-84252 GCA_013399055.1 Ramphastos sulfuratus
TTTTTTTTTTTTTTTTTTTTGTGTGTGGTGTTAATGGAGAGGGGTTTTATTTTTATTGGGGAGATGGTTTTGGGGTTTTATTGTTGTTGGGTTGGTGTTTTTTGAGGTTTTTTTTTCATAACAGGAAAAGCAAAATATCAAATGGGTTCGATCCTGCAATCTTACCCTCATGCACAATATAACTCCTCAGTAATTCCCTCGCTGCCATTGTGCCCGTGGATGTGCACGGGAAGTCAGCATCTTGGCACCAGCACCCAGGTGCTAAGTACACATACATCCTTTACTGCCACTCCTCAAGTTAAAAGAGCTAAACCTGTGTGTTTGGAGGAAGAGAAATCACAACTTTCTTGAGAGCTCCTGTTACCGGAGCAGGACCAAACCCGTTTCAAGACGGGAGGAGTACTCCTTTTAATCTGTTTGAGCGAAACTCCCACCTCAAGAGATGCATTAACACTCCCACAAAACCACTAGCAATGCCAACGTGAACATGCCGAACCTCTTGACATCCCTTCGCTCACCAAACAGGAGCACAAGTAGATATTTATGCCCTTTCTCCTCTGTAAGCACTGCTCATACACGGCAAAAGCAATCAATGCTATGCTCGATGCTCTATTTGGCTAACCGTCTTAAAAAACAAACAGGAAAGGCACAGTTAACACTTCGGGGGCAAAACATTCTGAAAGCAGCCCAGGAAATGCAGCAGCACAGATACACATTTGCACCGAGGGGCATTGATCTGATGGGAGACCTTGAAGAGCTACCAGAGTAAGCTTATAATAAATATTGAACTCCAAGAAGGCTTGACCCCAGCTCTAAAACACTCAGCAGGGCAGTTGCTAATTGTTCCAAGGATCAATCTCTTGTCTTATATTCTTGTATTTCCTCACTGATTCGGTGTATGTCAGAGTGTGAATTAGCAATCTATTTAAAGGGATCCCAAAAGGCACTTGGAGAAAGGGGGGGGGGGGGGAAAAAATAAGAAGAAGAAGGGGAGAACCCTACCTTAAAATCATTTCTGTCCTTCCTTATTTTTTCTTTTAATGCTGACTTATTTGGAGCAGGATCCGTGTTTTTCCTTTGGTATTGGTTTTTTTTTTTTTTCTTCCCTTTTTCTTTTTTTCCAGTGCCCACTACAATACGTCAAATGAAGCCCTCAGACGTTAACCACATTGCAAGAAGGAGTTTTTGGCCATGAAAACAAAGCCGACATAACTCCTAGGTTGCTGTCTTTAATCACAGCTTCTCTGCATGCGCTTTGTGTTTGTTTATTTCCCTGAGTCGCCTTGCAGAGATCGGTAGTCAGCAAGATTTCAGCTGAACTATTTATACAAGGGATTTATACATGCAGGGTTTGGTCCCTGTGCTCCAAGACCAAAAAAAAAAAAAAGAAAAGAAAAAAGAAAAAGTGCTTCCATTTCTTGTGTTTCAATTCTAATTTCTGTCTCTGGAAGGCTAAGGCACCTGGAGCAGATCTGTGTGCCTGTGCAGAACCCTCCAAGCAACAGTTCCTTTGAAGCCAGAGAGGCATCCAGGTTATTTCCATATCCCCGGCTCTGACTCAGCAAAGCCGTTCGACATCTGCCTCAGCCTTATTGGACTTGAGGACTGAAGGATGCACCGAAGTGCTGGGCTGAAGACGATGAAGTGCGGATCTCCGCCGAGCTGCCCTCCCACCCTGCAAGCCCAGTGCTGCAATCTGTGGCTTGCTGTGCTGAAGGAAGTCAGTCGTTAAACTACGTTAACTGAATGATTTTAGAAAGTCTTTTTGCCACAGCATTTTGTTTCTGGATGGAAAATAAAGGGACTTGCTTGAATTTGTGTTTTTCTCTAATGTCTCGGCAAATGTTCTCATCTCTTGAGAAAAACAAAACAAAAAAATCCCCCCAAACACCAAACCTCTCTGTACTGTAGAACAGATCCATACTTTGCCTACTAAGAGACAACCAAAAGCAGGAATAAAATTATCTGTTAGTGAATGCTGGAAATGTTTTGCAACGAATAACATAATTTCAAGCACAAACCAGCACTGAACTGTAATGTGCTATTTTTACTTGGTCTTGGCTACTTGTGCTTTGATTGCTTTAAATTATGGGGTCAAATACTGCAGGGAGGGCAAAGCCTAGAGCCAAATCAATATTTTAATTTTCTTTTTTGAAGATTTCTTATCCGAATTGAGACAAACTCCATTAAAAAATAAATATATATATATACACACACACGAAAATATAAAGATAACTATATCTATTAAACCAGCTTTTAGCCAAATCCTGCATACCTTGGAGCATTCAGCATAAATCAAACCCCAAGCAGAGATTTGAGGCTCGATTCTGTATCCCAGAAATCAGAGTTTTGCAAGGAACTTCACTGAGCATGGACTCAAAAATCTCAGAGCGATCAGTACAGAGAGATTAAAAGCAGGTATTTGTTGAAGGAAAAAAAATAATGATAATAATAACAAAAGAAAAAGGAAAGAAAGACCACCAATAAAATCTACAAACCTTGCAGGGAGAGGAGGGTCAGCTTTTCCAGCCACTAACCAGGAAGACCTGTGGTAGGCATATCTATATCTTTTATTGTCCACAGGAACTATATCCATTAGCACAATGTACTTGGCTTCGGAATCCACTCCCGAGAAGGAAACCCTGATGGTAGGAAACATTCTCCTGAAATAAAGGCAAATCAGGAAATAAATACGTGGATAGAGAATAGAAATAAGAGAGCTTCTGGAAAGCTGCTGAACCTTAAGAATTTTATTTAAACTACCTTGGGGTAGGGAAGAACAAACAAACAACTAAATTAAAGCATCTATTGATTCTGCTTCGGCATGATGGAATTAAATCTTGTGTCTCCTTAACACGAACAAGAAAGTGCAGTTTGAAATGTTTTAGAAGCAAAAGGAATGGGTGAAAAGTGAAAGGAGAAATATACTTCTGCCTGTTGCTGGAAAAGCACACAACGATTGCAGAAGACAGTTGTGCCTAAGGTGCAGAAATCCTGAGAAACGCGGAGTTTTGCGACGGGATCCACACTAGGGCTAGGGAAATAAAGCAGAAACTATTTCCGTCGACATTCTCTCCTGTTTTAGATGTGTCCTCTGCTAAGCCTACTCACGACGTTGCCGAGAGGAATTTGCGAAACTAAACTTCACTTTCCTCACCTAAATTTTGATGAAACTCAACTTCGGTTTTTTGTTTTTTTTCCCCTTTTCCCCTGCTAAACCGAAAATGAAGCGAAATAACTCTAAACGCTTTGACATTTTGAACTCCAAGCTGCAGAGTATGCACTTTTTAGTTAGTTTATTTTTTAAAACACTTGCCGGTAGAGCTGGCCAGTAAGAAAAGGATCGTCAGAGAACGACACTAATAACAAGTAAGTTTAGGGACTACAAAAGTCGGCAGCACATCTGTCTCCCCCAGATTGGATTTGACTGACCCAAAGCCCAAAATCTTTACAGAAGGAATGGCATGGTTTGAGGTGATGAGAAAGCCTGGGGTTCTTTCGCACATTTATTTTGCAGAAGAGAGAAAAGAAAAAATAAACCAGACCAAGCCCGGACTGGATTTACTTCCCCATGACCCTGCATTTCCCTGTATCTTCCTTAGCCCCGCAAAATCCCTGCACGGCTTTTAACCACACACCAAATTCGTAAGGAGACAACATTTCTGCCCAGCCGCTCTCTTCCTCCTCTCCTTAACCCACCCGTGCTGTTCTCCCAAAATAAAAACTGCGGGATTTTGGTTGTTTTGCCTTCCACGCACCCCTCAAGCCACTTTTAGGAGGTAACGCAGCCTTACCTCCCGGATTTGGTGATGATCATCTCGGTACCCAATTCGTGAAATTTGTCCCAGAGCTCTTTGGTCTCCAGGCTGCAGGAGATTTTGGCCATTTCCTCGCTGGGGATGATGGGGGTGGTGGGGATGAGGGGCTCAGTGCACAGCGACGAAGGGCTGCTACTAAAATCCCCGTGAGGGTCCAGGCTCGATAAATCACTCAAAGGCTGGGCGCAAGAGGATTTCTCAACGAATTGTTCTGTAGGGTTTGAGGTGGGAGTAGATAAAAAGAGAGAGGAGATTCAGCCAGGGCAGGACGACCACTACAAAAAAAACAATTTCCAATCTATACATAAGTTAAAAACCCGCAATTTTGATTCAACTGCCCCCGGCCCCGGCTCAGCACACGCGCAGATTCACGCTGTTTCTCATCCTTTGAGAGCAGGACTGGTGATTTTTGGAGATTAGCTTCGGGAGGAGCCTGGAGCGGGGCCTCCCGGGGAGAGATGCCCGGGGAGGGGCGGCGGGGAACAGCCTGGCCCCGGCCCGTCACCATCCGGACATTCACCGCTCCGTGGGGCGCGGAAGGGCAGGGGGGACCTTGCTCGCTGTTCTCCGCTCCTAACCAAGGGTTTCCATGGAAAGGTCACTAATACTCTTTTTAAAAGGGAGCGCTCGGCTCCAAGGAGCTGCTGAGGGCCAGGGTCACGCTGGGGGTTCCTAAGTTGAGCCTCTAAGCAGCAGGAGCCCGTGCGCGGCCTCGCAGATTCCGCGCTTCCTCCGCGAGGAAACGAGCTCCTAACAGCAACGAGAACAGCGGGCGCGGAGCGGCGACTGCCTTCCAGCCCGTGTAGTAAGGCTGAGCACACTCCGGGGAAGCTGCGGGCGACCGCGCAAGCTGTGCGGAGGCGCTGATTGCGCGGGTGCGCAGCTGCCACCCACCGCGGCTGGCTCCCGCCGGTACCCTCTCCCCTTCGCAAGCCCCAGGAAGTTCGAAGGGCTTCAGCAGCTCCCCGGGAGGTTCAGCAGAAGGAGAGGGCGGGAGGGAGCAGGGCTGAGTAGTCCCCGACCTCGGGATGCGGCAGCGGAAGATCTCGCCCGCATTCCCAGTTGCTAAAAGCCTTACCCCTTCGATTTCGAATCGAATGGCGTGGAACAAGGATTAAAAACAAAATTTTAAAAAAAATTATATATACACACACACATAAAATTGAAATATTATTTGGACACGCATTTTTAAAGAGAAAAAAAGAGATAGAAATTATTTAAAACAACTGGCTACGTTCAACGCGAGACCATGTAAAAATATGTCAGGCAGGAACATTACAACATTCCCGGCCTACGTTATCACCTAGACTGAAAAATAAAGCTTACAGTGTGTCTCTGGACTATGTGAAATCTAGCGAGCCAGTTGATTAGATGGAGCAGACGCTGAAGGAGCTGCCTTTGCTAAATTCTTGCAAGATTTAATGTCATCTTGTTCGCTGGCGCCCTGTAAGCTCCATACACGGGGGGGTTGTTAGCTTTCTGGGAACTCCTGGGTACAGACAAGGACCACAAGCCGCAGAAACTGATAGGGAGGAGGGGAAGATGCCAATGTATTTTAAGCGCCTTTGCAAACCTGAATCGAGGCGATCGAGTAGAAGTGAAATCGTTCACCCGCAAATCTCGAGGAATTACTCTAAAAATATTCCCAGTCGATGTAGAATAGGACAGTTTGTCTGAGCCTACACCGAGTAGAACAGTCTGCATAAGCCTACAATCGAGCAGACGTGGAGCGAGGGGATTTTCAGGTCTACGTACAAGTTTTACTACCCCTTGTAAGCCTAGGCACGATACTGGAGATTGTCTTATTTGACTTCGAAAACCACGGGTGACTTGCAAGAAATATTTGAGACGTTCATTTCATACCAGCGAGGAGAAACGTTGCTATCATAGGGTGTGAGATTATTCTACGAATGGTGAAGCTGGATAAATAAAGCTGGAAAATTTTAGACTTTAGAGAACGGTTTGCGCGTTGACCAGCCGACGGGCAACGAAGAGGCTTAGCTAGCTTTGGCGGTGCGGCTTTTCCTTCCGCAAGGGAAACCCGCGGGCAGCGGGAAACGCGCCGCTGCACGACCCGGCTGCCGGAGCTTCGAGGCGCCTGAGCCTGCGAGCAGGGCGGTTCTGTCCAGGGACCGACGAGAGCTCCGCGCCCAAATGATACCGGCGGCCACCCCTATCCCCACTTACCCAGGGGCTTGATGGTGCTCTCTGGGGACTCCTTGTCCTTGGAGCTGCCGCTCGACATCAAGGCGGCAATGGAGAAGGCGTTGGCCCGGGAGGAAAGCTGCGGCTTGGCGGGGGGCGGCGTGTACTCCATGGTCAAACGGCAGAGAGGCGGCTCGGCTAGGGGCTGCCTGGGGCGGGAGTACCGGGGGTACTGGGAAGCGCTCTGCGTCCGAACGGGAGTACCGGGGGTAGCGGAGCAAAGTTACCGGGAAGCGCTTTGCGCCAGGCACTTCCCGGGCGGGAGTGGAGGAGATAACCGGGAAGCGCTCTGCGCCCGGGCGGGAGTACCGGGAATTACCGGGAAGCTCTCTGCCCGGGCGCTGAGCGCTCCCCCGCCTTAACGCGGGGCCGCGGAGATCCTATCGGCCGGCGGCCAATCCGCGGCAGGACACGTCAAGGGCCCCGGCCCGGCTGTGGAGGAGGGGGCGGAGGCGGGCAAGAGGAGGAGGAAGGCGAAGAAGAAGAAGAAGAAAAAGAAGGGGCGAAGGAAGAACGGGAGGAGGAGGAGGAAGAAGAATGGGAGGAGGAGGAGGGTTTTGCCCGTCCGCGGGGTGGGCAAGGGGCGAAAGGCCCTCGGGCGGACTTCTCGCCACCGCTCCGCGCTTCAGGCGCCCCAGCCTCGGTCCCGCTCCTCTGAGCCCTGGGCGGGGGGGGCAGGACACGGTCGGGGACGGTCCCGGGAAAGTCCCTAGGCTGGTCGCTCTGTCGAGACAAGAACCAGTGGAGAGATGGTTGGAAGTGGAAAAGGAATTTGTTGCCTTTTCTTGTGCGTGCGTGTGTATTTCCGTTTTCTATTTTAAATTCAAACTGTAAAAGACCGCAACTTTGAAATATTTTTATTTCCTCGTTGTGTGCTTTCTGCTGGGCCGGAAGATTCCTTGAGGCTGGTCGCGCACTTTGTTTTCCTTCACCGGATCCCAGATATTGTCTTCCTACTCAGATGCCTTTGCCCTCACCGATTCTAGGTGAGACCCTTCCTGGGTTCCCTTCCCAGCCAAGCCAGAGCGTGGGCCACTGATGGCACAGTTTTTGTCTACTCAGTTTCATCGGCTCTACCGCACTAGATAGTATTGATCAAGCACAAAAGAGCGAGAGAAAACCAGGTCGGGCTGACAGTATCAGTGAACAGATTATTCCAAGGCAGTGATTTCAGTAAGTTGCTCACCAGTCCTCTTAAATACATCATGAAAGCATCCTCCCAGAAACAAAAAAGCGGGAAATTCAACTAAATCCTTTTAATAAAAAGGGGACTGAAACGTTTACTCACTGAAACGACACAAGAGGACTCGCAAATTTGTCACTAAAATCCCAGCTTCTAAACCTAGAACAGAATCCGAGGGGCTCTTAATACTCAGGCTTGTGTCAAGAGAAGTGCTGCTGGAAGGACTTCCCTCGGTCAGGCACGACCGATCTATGCCACTCCTATCCCTGGTGAACCTAATTAATTAATACGGAGAAACAATGATTCGGGTCACCTTGCCGCTTTGAAATGAGCAAGAACCAACCGCTGTTTGCCCTTTGTTACCTTAATTTGTCAATAGAATAGAATAGAATAGAACAAGTAACTCTTCTATATAGAATGAGTAGCTATTCTACTGCGAACAGGACTCGCATTTAGATGTCCATGAAGGGTTTGCAGAGGGCTAAGATTTTCAGTGTGGTTCGGGGGGCCCGGTCTTGCCTAAAGGAGAGAGGGGAGAGGCACCCGGAGGAGGAGCCGGGGCTGGAGATCCGGGGAGCCCGGAGCCCCTGCTCGTGGAGCATCATCGCCTCTTGCCACAACGAAAACGAGACAAACGATTCTTCCGACATCAACCTCAAGAGTGCAAACAAACTAAAAGTCCTCAAACTGCTTTACTGTGAGGGCCACCCCTCCTTTTAAGAGCCTAGGTTCCCCTCGGGACATCCCCGCTCCTGCAACCCCTCGCTGAAAGCGAGGATGGGGATCCCGGGGTCTCGGCCCTGCGCTCTCTTGGCCCTGCCTGGGAAGCAGGGTCCGGCCTGCCTGAAAAGGAGGACAAAGGAGGGTACAAATAGCCTGAGGAATTCTCTCCTCTCTGTTTCTGAGGTGGTGGTGGCGGGGATGCCTAAGTCTCCTTTGGTTTCCTACCTCCTCTAAGTGCCGCGCACAGAGGGATAATAAAAAAAAGCCGAGCTCTGGTCAAAGTAACAGGGCAGATCCTTCAAGAAAAAAAGAAAGCAGCTCTCCCTTTTGATTGCTTACCTCCCTACGAGTAGCTAGGTCATAACACACCTTTCCCTATAACAGGGACTGCCCCGGTGTGCCCGGCCCGTCGGGGCTCGGGAGGCGCTGCGAGTGGCCGTGAGTATTTCGGTGCTGCCCGCGCCCGCCTGCAAAACGCCGACGTGCGGGGATAGGCTGTGCCCCTGGAGCTGCGGCAAAACCAGGACCCCTTTCAACTTCTGTTTCCATCCCTGCGAGATGAGAGGTAGCTGCCTTTGGTTGAAGGAGAAGGGTTCAGATCGGTGGGGGGGATGAGCTGCGGTGAGCGGGGCAGGGCGCGGCGGGGCAGAGGGGAGCGGAGCGACGGCTGAGCGGGACGAGCGAGGCCGCGGAGCGGCTATGGAGCGGGGAAGGGATGGAGATTGCTCCCCTGAGACAGGCACAGGCCTTGAGAGTTTGCGGGTCCCTGCTCGTAGCTTGGGTATCAAAGACCAGGGTGGAAAGACGTCGGGAGCTTCGTTTCGTTTTATTTTACGGCGTCCGTCCGCACTAGAGGGCTCGGCTCGGCTCGGCTCAGCTCAGCCATGCCATTTTTCGCTCTATCCCACGAGAATCTTTATTTTCTTAGTTGTGCCCTCGCTCCGCCTCCGATAAGGAAATGAGCCTTGTCTAGACATCCAGAGCACCCCCTCCTCCCTCGTGGGCAATGAACCGGGCTCGTCTTCGGCTGCCTAATCCTCCCTGCGGCTCCCACCCCTCCGAGGGTGAGCCGGCTTGGGGGACATGCATGTCAGGGGACACGGGTAGAGAAGGTGAAGGAGCTCGGCTCCCTGTGGCTGCTCTACCGCCCTTATCCATGGCCCTCTCCGGGGATGGGAAGAGCTTTCAGGGACGGAGAGGTATCGGGGGCCAAGCCACAACTCCAGAGCTCTTGTTCTCTCCCTGCTTTCCCAACCAAGGAGATGCAATTAATAACCTCCTGCGGTCCCTTCCCGAGGGATGCCGAGCGGAGCAGCCAGTCGCTGCCGCGACTGTCTCCGATGCGACCGTCTTCGCAGTACCAACCCTGCTGCACCCGAGCAGGACTGTTGCCTTGTATGAACCCGTTTAAATTAAATCCTTTGTTATTTCTTTTTTCGTACACGAAGAACACACCGTATCTACGAAGCAGAGTTTGTTTTCTCTCTAGCAAATCCATGTGTTTGTCGCTAATGTCACTCTGCTGTGGCAGAGCCACTTCATTAGGCTTCATTACGTTTTCAAAGTACCTTTTTTTCTTTCCACTCCCCCTTTGTATAAAATGCTCCTCGCTGTCTTGTGCTCTGGAGAAAAAAAAAAAAACAAACAGTCGTGCGGGTAATCTCTGCTTGTCTGGTCCCGCTCCTTCAGTTACCAGCTTTAATCAGGATTAGATCTGTTACACCGAGAACTTTCAAACAGGAACCTTGCAGAGCCCCTCCAAAACGTCTCTCTGATCACCGAAAAGCAAAAGCGAAGAGCTGACCCCGTCCAAACGACGAAAACAGCTTCTCCTGGCCCTTTTCTCACCTAGCCAAAATCACGACGGGAACCGAGACACCGGGGACAGAAACCTGCCTGGAAACCTGTCTTCCTGTCGGGCAGGAAAGATGATTTCAGGTGTGCCTCTCCTCGGGTGACATAAGCTCCGACCCTGCGCTCTTTTGCGCGGTATGGTGCGCGGGAAGGAGCGCAGAGCGGCTGGGGGACCACGCTCAGGGTTTAAGCAGCTCTTGCGCGCAATGATGGAGGGGCCACCGCTCTTTGGGTTTTTATATTTGTTTGTTTGCTTGTTGCGTGATTTGGGTTTGTTTTTTCTGTGTTTTTGATTTTTATTTTTTTTATTTGGTTGGCTGATTGGTTTTTTTTCCTCTCTCGCAAAAAAACCCCAGGCCGCAGGTACAAATCAGTGTGCAGCCCCGCAGTGCCCCGACATCAGCCTCGCAGAGCTCTGAGCCGAGCCGACAGCCGCTCCTCGCTGGCTGGGATAACCTGACATTTGCTCCCTCCTTCCTCGTTAATCCCCCGTCTCCTCTGCGAAGCCCTCTCCTGTGCAGAGGGCAAGACAATCCCCATCCCGCCTTCATTAATTAGAGCGGACCCTAACGGGTGCGGGGTGCCGCTGCCGAGACCCGCATTCCGCCTTCCCATCCCAGCCGCTTCTCACCCGGTGCTGCCGGGGAGTTAGTGCCCGATCACTGCCCGCTGCAAGGTAACCTGCGGTGCTGCTTTTGGCTTGAACGCGTTCCCGCCGCGGGAAAGAGGACGCAATAAACTTCTCTCCCCGCTTCATTTTAGGCGCAAAGAGCTGCTTTTATGGCAAGAATCGTGTTTAGTCGCTCGGGCAGGGTCTCAAGAGTGCCCAACCACGTCTTGCGAGCGCATCGCTACTTTACAGAGTGATGGCTACAGGGCTCCCTAGCTCTGCTTCTCTGCGACCTTACGAGGTTATGGGCTCTGCTTTCGGGCTTTTTTGGTGGTTTTTTTTTGTTTGTTTGTTTTTTTGTTTTGTTTGGATTTTTTTTGTTTCCTTTCTTTTCTTATTCTTTCTCCCCTCCTCTGCTGCACATAATTATATTGCTCTCTCCGCCGCATTCACCCTCTCTTTAAGCTCCCTGGCTTCGGAGCAACCCCCGTTTCCATCTGTGTTTCTGCGCCGGGTGCATCTCCCCCCTCACGCTTTTCCCTTCCCGAAAAGAGCCGAGCTAGCAAGGCAGAAACTCAGGTACCCGAGGTTCGATTTCCCAACAAAAACATCTCAATGTCACCTACAGCGGGAAGGTAGCTTCTTGGAGCAAAATGCGAGGCATTTTAAACCCATTAGGCATCTCCCAGATGCAAATCCAATGGTGGAAGGAGAAAGGCTCTATTAAGACCCGAGGGCTGACAATTAGATTATAGTCCAATTGCCAGTGGATAATGTGCTAAAAGCTTTCCCACTTAGTGTAACTCCTCACTGAAAATTATTCACACTTTGCAGGCTGCTGCACCGCTGAACGGGGAGAGGTCTTTGTCCAGGGAGAGCGTGAACGGCCGGGCATAGCTCAGCATGGACACACGGACAGAGAGACACAACAGTCCGGAGAACCATTGAATACATCCATCCTGAACCAAAGCCGTGTAGAAAATTAGCTGCTGGTGCAAGCATAGGAGGGCATGCACATATGCTACCAAGGTGCAAGCATAGATGCATCCATAGGCACAGGAACACCCATTCAAACCTGTGAGACTGTACATACACACACACACAGACTGCACTGGATACCACTAAGCTTTAAAGCCCCTTTCCTGTGCAGAAAATACACTGTATTTTCCATATAAACCTGAAGTTCATGCTTGATTTGTATAAACAAATAAATAAATCCAAGTTTACATGCTCCATCGAGGGGGTTTTTTGTTTGTTTGTTTGCTTGAAACCATCACTAAGAGCTGATGAAATTGTCACTAAGTGTTTGTACTCCTAACACTATCGTTTCAAGCACCACCAAGCCATGCAAAGCTCCAGACATGACGTTTAATTCAAGTACTGCAGAAGCTTTTTAGGTTAGAGGATCAGCCACCCAAAAAGATCAAATGAAGGCATGAAACATTCTTTTCCTGCCAGTCCAGCCAGGAGGAGGGAGATGCTCCCCCAACTGAGGCCTTGGGGCTGGGGGGGTGAGACTCTCTTCCTGCCCATGGCAAGGACAGGCAGGGGTTGTTGCACAAAGGTTCTCCAGCATGTTGTCCTGCACTGGAGGAGAAGGTCCAGGATGGGCTCCTCATGGTGAGAGGCAGCAGAGTGTTCCTGCCTCTGTGCAGTGAATAAAACATAGAATAGTCAGGGCTGGAAGGGACCTCAAGGATCATCTAGTTCCAACTCCCCTGCCATGGGCAGGAACACCTCAAGGATCATCTAGTTCCAATCCCNGGATCATCTAGTTCCAGCCCCCGTGTCAGGGGCAGGGACCCCTCAAGGATCATCTAGTTCCAGCCCCCGTGTCAGGGGCAGGGACCCCTCAAGGATCATCTAGTTCCAGCCCCCGTGTCAGGGGCAGGGACCCCTCAAGGATCATCTAGTTCCAGCCCCCGTGTCAGGGGCAGGGACCCCTCAAGGATCATCTAGTTCCACCCCTCCTGCCATGGGCAGGGATACCTCAAGGATCACCCAGTTCCAACCCTCCTACCATGGGCAGGGACACCTCACACAGATCAAGAAGAGCAGTGCAAAACATGAAGAAGTAAATAATAAAGAGAATGTGGAACTGCTAATGGCTACACACTGTAAAGCCTGTAAGCAGAGAGCACAGAGCTAAGATGCTTTCCCCACTGAAACTTCAATTTAATAACATTAAAACAATACAAGAACACATGAAAAAATTGTATGCCCAAACGTGCTTTGCAGCTCCGACACAGTCAGACATGGAAGGCTCACTGGGAGCATCTTCCCTTTACCACTGTGACACTTCCTTGCCTCAATCTCTTTTCATATCACACATACCAGAAGTCAGAAGCTCTTTTTTTTTTTTTTTTGCTAAGATTTTTAAAAAAAGCCCAAAACTGAAGACATGAGTTTGTCTTGCTCAGCTTTCTCAACACCATCTGACAACCAAAGCAAACCAAGTCATCCCCACCAGCACCCAGAACAGCCATGACCCATGAACACACTGTGTGCCAGCAAGTACCCAAGAACTTGCTTTGGATTTTGGGGTTGAAAACCAGTGGTGTTAGGAAAAGCTACATGGCTCTTCAGGACTGTACAGTACATCTGTTCCATGCCCAGTTTCAATTCAAGGTCCTTAAGAGCCTGTCCACCTGTTTTGCAGTTAGAGGAAATATGCATTGAATTAACTGTCAGGACTAAGCAGAAAGGCTTGCATGTCTGAAAAGCTCCTTTGCAGGTCTCAACCCTCAAGGAATACAAAATGTTCTACTTACAGCCCAGCTATTCTGTTGGAGGTGACTGCAAAAGAAAAAAGATCTGCTTGCCTGCTTTCTTTACACAAAAGGCATTTTCTTTTTTCTTTTCATTTCTTGACTCACAAAGCCTTTCAGAACACTCTTCAAAATTGTATAAATCACAAGACTTGACTTGCTTACTGAGCAGATGGGAATATTTCTCAATGGGAACAATCTATCTGTGTAGATATCCACATCTATGCCAATACATCTGCAGTACCAGATGCTAAAAACTCACCCAGTGGTGCTTTCCTTAGGTGCCTTCCATGAATCAGTACAAGCAACCCACAATGTGCCACAGCAGAAGATTTACTGTAAGCTGAAACCACTGCTTTGGACCAAAACTTCTGTGGAAAGCAAGACTTTGGTATTCCAGTGCTTGCTTTAAAGACATAAAAATGGATATCAGGGATGTGGAAGCTGTTTGCCAGAGCAGCTGAAAAAAAAAAATCTCTTGTAGTTTGTGACTTTTGAAGTCTCCCTGAGGCTGTCATGCCTTGACAAACAGGATGTCTGTTTGCTGGTCTGTCCCAGAGACAGGACTGAGCTCCTTCTTGACTTTTCAACTTGAAGATGGAATCATAGAATCACAGAATCACGCAGAATCATCCAGGTTGGCAAAGCCCCTCAGGATCACCAAGTCCAACCTATAGCCCTACTCTACAAGATTTATCTTAGAATCATAGAATCATAGAAAGGTAAGGTTGGAAGGAGACCTCAAGGATCATCTAGTTCCAACCCCCTGCCATAGGCAAGGACACCTCCCACTAGCACAGGTTACTGAAGGTCTTGTCCAACCTGGCCTTGAACACCTTCAGGGAGGGAGCAGCCACAACCTCCCTGGGCAACCTGTGCCAGTGTCTCACCACCCTCACTGTAAACAACTTCCTCCTAACATCCAGTCTAAATCTTCCCTCTGCCCATTCAAACCCATTGCTCCTTGTCCTGTCATTACAAGACCTTATAAATAGTCCCTCCCCAGCCTTCCTGTAGCCCCCTTCAGATACTGGAAGGCTACTCTAAGGTCTCCTGGAAGCCTTCTCTTCTCCAGGCTGAAGAGCCCTAACTCTCTCAGTCTGTCCTCACAGAAGAGCTACTCCAGCCCTCTGAGCATCTTCGTGGCCTCCTCTGGACCCGCTCCAACAGTTCCATGTCCTTCCTGTGCTGGGGGCTCCAGAACTGCACACAGGACTCCAGATGGGGTCTGAGGAGAGCAGAGTAAAGGGGGAGAATCCCCTCCCTATCTTAAACCATAGCCCCAAGCACCACATCCAAACGACCTTTAAACACATCTAGGGTTGGGGATTCCACTACCTCCCTGGGCAGCTCATTCCAGTCCCTGCCCACTCTCTCCATGAAAAACTTGTTCCTAATGTCCAATCTAAACCTTCCAAGTCTCAGCTCGAGGCCATTCCCCCTTGTTCTGTCTTCTGTGAGAAGAGTCCAGCAGCAGCCTCTCCACAATGCCACAGAATGCTACAGGTTGGAAGTGACCTCCAGAAATCATCGAGTCCAACCCCTGGGCCAAAAGCAGGATCACTTAGGGTAGTCCAAATAGGAACGCATCCAGATGGGTTTTGAAAGTCTCTAGAAGTCAAGATGCAGTTCCTGGAAGACTGCAAGATTGTGGTGGCTCACTCCCCTTGATCAGCTGTGGCAGCCCTTCCTAATTTTTGGGCTTACTGTCTCCAGGACAGCAATCCCTGCATTTTTTTTTTTGTTTGTTGAAGACAATTTCTGGCTACTGAGTCACACAACTGTACAGCGAGATTGCTTGGGAAACACATTTGAGCTCCTGAAACAATCCAAATTAATTCATTTATTTTGCTATCTGTGACAGGTATTTTAAGTGATTAAAGTATTTTCATTCAATTTTTTTTCATTTGTCCACATTTCATATTTAATTAAAAAAAAAGAGTTTATCAGCACTTCTGAGCTGTGTTAAGCAATCAGAGTTTAAATAGGTCTTTCGTTTGCCATTTAAGTGGCTTTGAAATCTGCATGCTTAAAAGATGTTAATAAACAATAACCTTGCCAATTAAAAGCATTTAGAATGAAGCCAGCTACAGGAGTCTCAAAGAGCATTTTTTTTTTTTGGGGGGGGGGGAGTGGGTTTGTGTTAAAAAATGAATAAATAAATCAGACTTTACACAGAGCTCAATCTGAAGATGATTACATGCAAGGGTTGGGTTTGTTTTTTTTTTCCCCTTGACTTTTGCAGGCCTTGGATTGGTAGAAGAGTTTCAGAATTGCTTATAATGGTGAGATGAAAATAGGAATAGTGGAAAGTGTGGAGAAGGATAAAAACCTCAAGAACTAAGGAAAAAAAAAATTCTGGCAAATGGCAGAACTTGTTGTTGTTGTTTGCTTAAAGAGAAGAATCTCTGGGGTTTGAGCCTCTGCTCTGAGATGTCTTTGGTGTTACTAACTTCATTTAGATTTATTGCTCCTTGGTGCTTCTTTTGTTGTGTCCCAAGCTTTGTCCCAAAATACCCAAAGCTAAGGACCTAAAATTAGAGACTGCCTTTGAAACTGCTGACCTCTGCATATTTCCCTTCTGTGAACATATAGCAGCAGGAATACGCCCAAAGACTTTTGCTTTGAGGTAGAAAGAAAAAAAAAATAATAAAATAAGACCCTTAGCCATTTCCCAAAGCATTTAGCAGTAGGTGCTTGTCCAGTTTTGCTCAGTGATGCAGCTACATTTTGTGTCCTACCATCTCTCATGGTAGATGGAAGGGAAAGTAGAGAAGGGAAAATAGGGAAGGGAGGAGAAGGGAAAATAGGGAAGGGAGGGGAAGGGAAAATAGGGAAGGGAGGGGAAGGGAAAATAGGGAAGGGAAGGGAAGGGAAGGGAAGGGAAGGGAAGGGAAGGGAAGGGAAGGGAAGGGAAGGGAAGGGAAGGGAAGGGAAGGGAAGGGAAGGGAAGGGAAGGGACAACAGGGAAGAGAAAATTAAAAAGGGAAAACAGGGAAGGGAAAACAGGGAAAGGAAAACAGGGAAAGGAAAACAAGGAAAGGAAAACAAGGAAAGGAAGGGAGAATAGGGAAGGGAAGAGAAAATAAAGAAGGGAAAATATGAAAGGGAAGGGGAAATAGGGAAGGAAAGGGGACAGAAGGTGACTGTTGAGCAAAGGAAGTTTCTCCTGGCCTGGTAAGCTTGGCAAGCATGAAGAAGGTTAGTGATTTACAGCTTCCCCAGATCCTAGAGAGCAGCTTGTAACAAAGTGTGTTATAAGGCCTGGGAGCAGGGCTGCTGTCACCAACAAGCTGCTCCAGCATCCTCCTGCTGCCTCAAGCCTCACAGCCACGATGGCAATGACCTAGGGCTCACGGATAGGACCAAGCTGCCAGCCCTGCCAGGCACTGCAGACAGGGCTGCCAGATATTCCTGGCTGATTTCCACACTGTAAGGAAGGAGGGAGAAGCATTCCCACACCACAGCACGGTGAAAGGCATCGCTTTTGCTTATTTTAACAGGATGTGGAACAGGCTTGGGAGTGCTCTGGCACGAAAAGGATTTTCTTCCTCTTTCGTATTTTTTTAATTTTTTTTTTTTNCACCTTGTAATTAATGTGGGGTGAAAGCAATTCACAAGTTGGGGGAACTCTAGGCATAGACTTTGCTGGAAGGATGGCATCAAAAGGGTTTTCATTCCAGTGGTATGAAGACAGCTGCACAAGCTAAGGACTTTCTGCCCAGGTGGATCTGCAGAAGCAATCAATGTGATTTGTTAGTGATACCAAAGCCAGGAAACCAATTAGTCTGGGTGAGAGAAGAGTATGAACCAATACTCCAGTTCAACCTTACCAAGCCTCTGTCAGGGATGTTTAGGTTGGTTGTAGAGCTTAATTTACTGGCTGTAGTACACTAATCATGGTTAATCTTTAGGATTTCAGTAATAGTAGTGGCAAAGAAAAAAAAAAAACAAATCAGTGATGCTCCTAGGTGACATAGAAATTAACATTTTCCCATGAAAGACAACAAATTTGAGGGCAGCCTCTTTCCAGGGGTGCCCAGCAACAGGACAAGGGGCAGTGGGTACAAATGGGCACAAATGGAACACAGAAGGTTCCACCTAAACATAAGGAAAATCTCCTTCACTTTAAGGGTGACAGATCCATGGAACAGGCTGCCCAGAGAGGTTGTGGAGTCTCCCTCTCTGGAGACTTCCAAAACTTGCCTGGATGCTGTGCTGTGCATTCTGCTCTAGGTGATCCTGTTAGAAGAGGGGATTTGGATTAGATAATCCCCAGAGGTCCTTTCCANGGATCAGGGCTTGGGAAACCTATTTCAGTGCCCATGACATACCACTGATTTATCTGGCAACAGCTAAGCTTGCAGAGGGGAACTAAGCTTATTTGCCATAATGTGGCTGTAGAATCATAGAATGGTANGACAGTTTATATTTAATCTAAATCAATGTGTGGGCTTTGCAAAGGAAGAATATTTATGATCTTGTGAGGCTCAAATTTGCTGCTTAGCAAAGGAGAGTAATAAAATGTGAGCCTTTTGTTCCTGCTAGAGAAGAATTTGGGCTGGCTTGGTTTGCGGATTTTTGGGTTTTGGTGTGTTTGGTTGTTCTGGGTTTGGGTTTTTTCTTTGCTTTTTGTTTTTGGTTTTTTTGTTTTGTTTTGTTTTTGAGGTGCAGAAAAGATTTCACAGAGTCACAGGTTGGAAGGGACCTCCAGAGATCATCAAGTCCAAACCCTCCCCTTGCCAAGGCAGTATCACTCAGGGCAGTCTGCACAGGAATGCATTCAGGCAGGTTTTGAAAGTCTCCAGAGAAGGAGACTCCACAACCTCTCTGGGCAGCCTGTTTTTGATTGTTGTTACACAAACACAGAGGAAGCAAACGTAACTCAGCTGGTGGAACAATACTTTGCTGTAGGGGTTGAGCAAAAAAAACCTAATAAATGTGACCATAAGTTTAGTTAATAAATAGGTATAAGTGATAGAAATTTGCTGTCTTGGAGGTTAATATGATGGAGAGCACAAAGGTGTAGAAACACCTTCAGACAACACAGTGCCTATCAGGATGCTGCTTGGGTTTTTTTTTGCCTCATGGCAGAGAAATCAGCTCTGATTTTAAGGCTTTTGGTTGAAGGGTTCTTTGTTAGCCAAGGATTGAACTACATCTGCAGTCCAGTGTGCTCATTTGGCCTCACATTAGAGAGGGAAATGGCAGCTTTTTAAAGACCACCAGGAAGAAAGGATTCCTCTTGTGCAAAGCAAACATCATGGGAGGAAGCAGCGTGTCACAGAATTAACCAGGTTGGAAAAGACCTCTGAGATCACTGAGTCCAACCTATCACTTAACACTTTCTAATCAACTAAACCCTGGCACCAAGTGCCTCATTCAGCCTCCACCCATTCTAGCCCTGCTCCTGCCTGTGATGAGGCTGTGTGGGCTTTGGAACAGGACTACCCAGTACAGCTAAATCCCACCATGCCATGGTTGATAATCAGTAGAAAGGGCAGTTCTGAGTTATGCTATATGCTGGTCTGAGGCTAATTGGAATAGTTTAATGAGAGAAATTAGATGATTGGCTGTGAAAAGAAAATCAGGTGATGTCTGTATTACCCATTTGTTCTGCTGGGACATTTAAAAACAGGGACACAAGCAAAGCTAAGTCAGTCTCTGCCTGGTTGTTGCCCTTTTAACTCTTCTGCCTGAACCTGCACATTTCCCAACTAATCATTTTCCTTCTAACATCCCTTTCCAGCTCACATTGCATGTAAGGGAGATTCTGAGATAAGGCAGGGGGTGGAAAGGTGGAAGGGTGGTTGGGAGCCCCTCCTGGGCACTCTGGCTGCTGGGAGGGGTCTTGTATCTCTGCATTACCTTTAACTTGTATATTACTATATACAACAGATATAGTTGTAAATATATCTGCAATATGTTGTATATATATGCTTGTAAATTGTGCCAGCTGCAAAGACAAATTATTATATATAATAAATTATGATACATAATAAAATAAATTGTGCATAATAAAACATTATATATAATAAAGTATATAATATTATATAAAGTTAANACTATTCTATTTCCCTCTATTCCATTCCATTCCATTCTGTTCCATTATTCCATTCTATCTCATTCCATTCTATTCCATTCCATTCCATTCTGTTCCATTATTCCATTCTATCTCATTCCATTCTATTCCATTCCATTCCATTCCATTCCATTCCATTCCATCCCACCCTATTCTATTCTATTCTATTTCACCCTATTCTACTCCCCTCTATCCCATTCCACTCCATTCCACTCCATTCCATTCCATTCCATTCCATCCCATCCTATTCCATTCTGTTCTATTAATATGATTCTTACCTTCCAGGCAGCTGAGTCAGTCTGACTAATCTATGGTGTGTGAGAACTCCAAACCCACTACACACTAGTAGCTGATTAGCTTTTTTTCCCTGTCCTCAGCCCTAGCTTCTGCTGATGTTTGGGCTAAGCCCAGCCCAGTTAAATCAGTGACTTTATTTGCCTTCGTGGCAGCCTCCTGAGTTCAGGATTAAGCAGTTCCATTCTTAAGAGACCTTTCTCTGATGAAGGGATTGATGAAAACCAGCCTGAAGCCACAGGCAGTAATTCCATCTGTGCATGGAGTTCAAAGGACAAGAAAAAAAAAGTAACCAAAAAAAGTAAACCAAACCACTTTCATTCATTGAAACATTTTTCCATCAGTGGAAACTACTATTTGAAACATGGTAGGATAAGATATTTTTGGAGTTTAAAACTTATGTTACATTGCCACTCCTCAGGAAGTTAAGGGTTTGACCAAGAACTGAATTCACACATTTCAACCTGTGTGAGGGTAAAATCCCATGTCACAGCCCCCTTTTGATATGCTTAAATCTGGGTCTCTCTTTGGCTTCACAGAAACCCTTGAGCAAGCCTGGTGTGGAGAACCTTGCTGAGCATCTTATAGAATCATAGAATAGTAAGGTTGGAACAAAGGAGTATTTCTGATGTAAATTTGGAGCTTTTGTAGGAGACTGAAAAAACTTGACCCTATGTCTCCAAAGTATTTCTTGATAGCTCTGGTAATATATGAATAAAAATACTGGCATCTTTAAGCAAATAGCTTTTACCTGAGGCATTATCTATGTATTCTTAGGTCAGTTCTGTTTGGGTGGCTAACTTGCTCCTCTCCCTCCCAGCTACTTGAGTCATCCTTATTTTAATCAGACATTTGCTTATGAATAAAGATGTAGTGTTTCAGGTGTGGAAAGGAAGAGGCAAGATTTGGGTAATAGGTTGGACTTGATGATCTCGAAGGTC
>WBNM01004787.1:0-15777 GCA_013399055.1 Ramphastos sulfuratus
CCTGGCCATATGTCACAAAATTCCAAACCCATATGTACTGAGAGCCTAGGTAGCTGGGTTGGAGTGGCACCAGTCTTACCACTATGACAGTATGGTTCCCAGTGGGGATTCCTACCTTAAGAAGATGAGTGCCTGCCAGCTCTGCGATCTATGCATCTCAGGAGTTTTGCTGGTCAGTTGGATCAATAGAATTACTCAGCATTCTTTGTCATGTATTTTTCTCTCTATGATTTTAGTATTTGAGCTATAAGCATTGTAGTTTCCATTATACCTTTCTCTCTATGATTCTAGTATTTGAGCTATAATAAAGTGTTGAAACTACCCTGAGAGGGGGTACTCATGTGTGCGTGCTTTCCCTGGTCCCCAAAGAACCCACTGGAACAATTGGAAAACACAACTGTCATAAGACAGGGTTAGCAATGAGAACAGCATGCCCTACAAAGATGCATGACACCTGCATGCTCTAATAAATCTTGAAAAGATGTTGCTGTGCTATTAAGGCCTTACCCTCCACCTTCTTTTCCATACAGTGGTATGTACTCTTCCTTTGTCTTCCCTCAACTTTTATTATTTGTTCATGGCTTTGCCACATTGAAGCAAGCTTTCTCTCTTACTATCTTAATATGGAATTATAGCTTTGTTTATAGTTCTATCTGCCATGTCACTACCCTAAGATGTTTTGAATTTAACAAGGCTTCAATTCTTTTGCCCATCATGTCCCGTGAAGTAGTTCCTAAGGCAAAGTCTTGAGGTGAGATAATAATTACCTTGGGAGTAGTGTGTCCTAAGCCGGTTGCTCTGTAAATCCGTTAAGGTTCTGTGCAGTCATCTAGATAACTCTGGATCTGAGCATTAAAATGGGAAGACAGCTGGCAATAGCTAAAGGCAGCTGTTGTCTTCCTTCTTTTCCTGCTGCCATGACAGGTGGTCTCTCAAAATTATTTTAGCTAATAAACATATAATCAGTTTCACCTACTTGCTTACATTTGGGGAAAATCTAATACTTCTTACAGTCTTTTTGGAGCCCCTGTCATTCGTAGTGCTG
Source organism: Ramphastos sulfuratus (assembly GCA_013399055.1). NCBI lineage: Eukaryota > Metazoa > Chordata > Aves > Piciformes > Ramphastidae > Ramphastos > Ramphastos sulfuratus. Next base: position 1,046 of record WBNM01004787.1, read on the forward strand.
TAATAACTGAATTGGCAGGTGTCTTGTTCAGTACTTCTGGAAAAAAGATCTGGTATATTGTGCAAAATTCTGCTAACTGTGAAGACTGCTTGAGTCTCTGTGGTCTTAATGACACTATAGAGACTCAGGATTTTCTTTGTCATGTCCTTCCTCTTTCATAGTGTTATTGAAATATTAATTTCTGAGCATCTTTGTTAAATCAACTTGTAATTAGGAAAGAATGTACATTACTCTACAGAAAGCATTTTTTTGTCTCCTAGATTTCTACTCATTCTTCACAAACATTTGGTGAACTTTTCTTTAGAAACAAAATGAGAAAAAACGGAGTCATGTTATGTTTTTAAAATAAAAATTACCAGAATATGAACTTTATTTCCTCCAAATGTCTGTTAAATTGTTTAACAAAGCTCTTCTCATAGCCACCCTCTGTTAGCTTCTTTTTATATGCTTTTGGAAGCTGAATCTGTAGAATCTACAGGCTGTAGAATCTGTAGAATCTGCAGGCTGTAGAACTGTTTGGCATATGTCTCATAAATTTCTTTACTCCCTGCCCTCCTCCCTACTTCCCAATTAACTCTGAAAAGAAAACGAAAAGGAGTTGACAAGCATACCAGTTTTCAGCCAGAGAAACACAGTAGAGATCTCCACAGAATACCACTGAAAACCACACTAATAGAGAATGATTCCATTTATAAAACAGAGAAAATGCATTTTTTTTATATGGCTTGCACACAGTTCTTTGGGTTCTAAACTATGCCTTTCTGCTTATAAATATTCTGAGTACATCAGTATAGCTCAAACCATCTGAACACTCCAATGAAGATCATGTCTGTAATCCTAAATTATTGTATTTATATATTTGAAACAGATTACAGATAGCTACAATAGAATACATTTTTTGTAGGTTGAAGAAATGGAAAAAGAAACAGTGAGCAAAGGATCTAAAATGAGAGACTCTACATGAGTAACAATTAATGACTAAACTTTACAAAACCTGAATTTTAAAAGATTTTATATATTTAAGCTAATATAGAATTATAACCTGTTGCTCATGATCAGGAAATTTGGACCATACTGCCTGAAGGTCTAGTGTCATTGTCTTGCAAATTGTAAGGTAAGGAGAGTAAATACATTTTATATATGCATAACAGCTTACAGTTTTGTTTAACAATTGAAATAGCCTTGATGGGCTAACTTGGCTTAAAGTCAAACTCCTAACCATCAACTCACTCCCCTCTACTCACCAGAAAGGGAGAGGAAAACCAAACCAAACCAACAAACAAAAAATGCACCAAAACAAAAAAAAAAAACAAAACCCCACAATCATAAGAAATCTTAAGGACTGGAATAAAGACAGGGAGATTGCTTATCAAAGAATCACAGAATGCTAGAGCTTAGAAAGGACCTCCATACATCATCGAGTTCAACCTGTCTGCCAAAGCAAGATCAACTAGAGCAGGTCACACAGGAAGACATCCAGGCAAGTTTTGAAAATCTCCAAAGAAGGAGACTTCACAATGTCTCCAGAAGACCTGTTCCAGGGCTCCATCACCATCACTGTAAAGAAATGTCTCCTTGTGTTGAGGTGGACCCTCCTGTGTTGTAGCTTGTACCCACTGCTCTTTATTTTATCATTCAGCACCACCAAAAAGAAATTATGACCTTCATCTTGACACCCACCACTTAGATATTCATAGACATTGATAAGATCCTCTCTCAGCCTTCTGTTCTCAAGACTAAACAACCCTAAGTCTCTCAGTCTTTCTTACCAGGAGAAATGCTCAAGTCCCGATGTAAGTACTATCAATTAGAAGTGTGGGCAAAATAGATTGGACTTGACAAAAAAAAATTAAGCTTCAGCTTCATTTCATCACAACTGTCCTCCACCTTGAGCAGTGAAGAATGAATGGGGAAAGGCTGTTCAGTGCACAGCAGTTTCTTCCACAGCTTTTTCTTCCTAGTACATTTTTACTGCTCTGACATGGCTTTGGCATGGCCTGCTGTGATTATCTGCAGCATGGAGGAAATCCTCTTCCTCTTTCTTTGACTTTATTTTTCCTACTGTTGCCTATTGCTAATTTTGTTCCCTCTTCCTCTGCCTGTATAGTGTTTTCTGCCCTTTCTCAAATATGTTTTCCCTAGAGGTGCCAGCAGCTGCTGGGCTCATCTGGCAGGGTGCCATGGGAAATAACCCTGGAAGGAAGGGGGCCCAGGAAAGCTGGTCATTGTTCAAGGATCACCTCCCCCAGGCTCAGGAGCAATGCATCCCAGAAAAGAGGAAGGCAGGTAAGAATGCCAGGAGGCCTGCATGAATGAATAGAGAGCTCCTGGACACACTTAGATGCGACTCACATGGTGTAGAGATCTTGTCACCTTTTTGTACTGAGAAGTCCCAATTTCTGCCTGGCTGTTCACAGGTGCTCCTGTGCTGTCCTCAGACTTATTTTTAGCCAGTCTTGTTTTGTGCCCTCCCCTCTTCAAATCTTAGAGTTCTTTCAATGAGTTTCTGGTCTAGGATCCTTTCCTGTCTCTGAGACAGGTATATTCTGTCTGTTGATAGCAGATCTGGTGTCCTGTAAATCAACCCATGAAATGTTCTACTCTTTCTTTAGATGGACTGCCTCTTCAGATCTCTGAAATATTTACACTGAAAAGTGAAGTATGGTAAAGACTTTTCTAGGACAGCAGTAGTTAAACCAGTATAACTGGTATAACTGGGCTCTTCAGCCTGGAGAAGAGGCGGCTTCCAGGAGACCTTATAGTAGCCTTCCAGTATCTGAAGGGGGCCTACAGGAAGGCTGGGGAGGGACTATTGACAAGGTCTTGCAATGACAGGATGAGGGGCAATGGGTTTAAACTGGCAGAGGGGAGATTTAGACCAGATGTTAGGAGGAAGTTCTTTACAGTGAGGGTGGTGAGACACTGGCACAGGTTGCCCAGGGAGGTTGTGGCTGCTCCCTCCCTGGAGGTGTTCAAGGCCAGGTTGGAGAAGGCCTTGAGTGACCTGTACTAGTGGGAGTTGTCCCTGCCTATGGCAGGGGGTTGGAACTAGATGATCCTTGAGGTCCCTTCCAACCTTACCATTCTATGATTCTATGATTCTATGAACTGTAGTGCAGGTCAAAGCAACTCTATAGAAAGACAACACTGTCTAATTAAACAGATGTAATTATCTTGATAGAGCTACATAAGTAAATATACACTGATACAGTATTAGTTTGCTCACAGCAAGTGTATCAATCTTCAACTTGTTCAGATGGCAGTTCAGAGATTAACTTACTTTCCTTGTCTCTGTATTCACAGTACAGGTATGAAGGAGCCCTAAGAAGTGTCAAGTTTGTATATGGCTTAACAAAATAGTTCCTATTCCTGACTCTTATCTACTACATAGTGAGCATATAGAAAAATACTTCCACACTGGAATGTAAGTTAATTTAGTCCAGTAAAAAGAGATGCCTATGATCATTCAAAAGACAGTGTCTTCCATCTCTAGAAAAAAATATTAGGTTTAGTCTTTCAGAATTTTTACAAAGATTCTGCAAGAGTATAGGGTCCTATGGTATAGTTCCCCATTCTTATAACATCTCTGCTACTTTCCTTAATAAGATATATTACTGTTTCGTGATAAATTTGCTTACCTATATATTTTCGAAACTTCACGTTTTGCAGTTTTACTTTGTTTCTAAAAGGGGAAGAATGCAGGATCTCTTCCTATGGAGTTGATCTGCTCCTCCAATTTATCTCCCATTTGAAAATCATAATCTTGTATTTGTGATGGCACAGTTAACTATTTGAGACATTATTATGATTATTTAAATAGAAAATGTTAACACCAGATGGACAATAAAGCATAGATAAATTCCTAAGGTACAAAGAGAGCTGCAAAGAGGGTAAGGGCAAAGAATTAATATATTTTGTTATGAAAACAGAACTGATTCTAATTAGTTTGTGTTTTATTGCCCAAAGTTTTCTGTGAAAATCCGTGCAGCTCCTCAAGCTTTAGAAATACATTTTTGACCAAAGATGATTCTGTTAATAACTGTTCCTTAATTTTAATGGGAACTATAAATCTATTAGTTGGAGCTCAAAGTAGTTGGGTATTAATTGGCTGGGATGGAAATTATAAAAATAGAATTATTTTTATTTTCCTGAAAACCCTGCCCCCAAACTATATACAGAACTAGTTAAGGTTTATTTGCAGGCTCTAATTTAGTAAAAAAAAAATCTTCTAAGGATGCTTATCTACAAATATAATAATTTAGGAAAATTAGAAAATGGAAAAGGATAAAGCAGCAGAGACAGAACATTTTAAATGTTGTTTGATGTACAATTACACAGGGGGAAAAAAAAGCTCCCACCCCAAAACAGACACTCAGTTTCTTTCCTTGTTCATTTGTGTATTTGCTTTGTATCATAGCTGAAGTTATGAAACAGTAACTGAGCTTCCTACTAAATTGTAAATTCAAACAATTCATAATGCATTTGCAACAGCCTGGGATCTGACCCCATTCTGAGAGTTTGACTTTATGTGGTAGAGTATGTTAAAGTATAATTTAATTTATGAAAAAATGAAAGATTTGCAGACCTAAGCAATCATTATTAACTGCAACATATTTTGAAGAACAGGCAATGCCATCAGCCATCCCTAGTGCAAAATATTTTATACATTGTAATTGTTATTATTCATCAAGGCACTTTCAGGTTCCTCTATCATAAGTATAGTCTTTCACCTAGGACATGACTGCTAAATCTGCAACTCAGTGTTAGGTAAGATGTGGACTTGCAGTATGCTTGAGATGTATAAGTGTAGTTGCCTGTGTGTGGCCGTGAAAGTTTAATCAGTTTCAGTAAATCTCTTGCATTCAATTATGGGTCAATATGTGCTATTTCTATTGATATTATTAGAAAAAGCTATGTTTGTAAGTATGTTTGTGCAGTTCACAGTACTGTAACATGGACAGTTAAAGTTTGTGGGGAAATGTGACAGAAATGGGCAAATAATTTGGATAATTCAAGGCTTAGATAAGATTAATTTATACAGTAAATTGTAATTATATTGTAGTGAAGAAAGCCACTCTGCTGTTTATTCTCAAGTTGTATACTGTACTTAACTTCCTTGATTTTGAGCAGCACCTCAGTTTTCTATAAGTAATGGAGAGTATTTGCCAGAGTGTATTTTATTTCAGACAATCTTGCTGGACCTCCTGCTGAGTCTGAATATAAACTATCAACAGAGAGATATGAGTTCATAAAAGATGTAGCGACACTGGTAGACCAGTAGATATAAGCCTAGAGGAGTGCATGCTCTGTTTCCAAAGCTGTGTGGATAGTGGAAGATCACCACACTTGTTAGTAAGTATAAGTTTCCAGCCAGCAATCTGTTGGCTAATGAAGTATCCAGAAGCAGCAGCAAAGGGATTACTTAGCATTAGTGAAAATACCTACGTGGAACTGAGACCAAAGGTTGCAGAATGGAAATATTGTGAGGAAAGAGTAAATAACCCATGACAAAGTAGAAATTAGCAATAATGTAGTATTCTGTATCAGTGCAAAATTTTAAAAGGAATCACAGTAGATGGACCAGAATAAAATCTGCTTCTAACTGCATATGATTGTAATGGAAGGCCAAAATAGACCTAAATATGTCCTGGTTTGTCCAGGCATGTTTTCTGCTCTCCTCTCTTCTGCTGATGGAAGAAGCAACATTGGGAAAGAAAGACAAAGGCCTGATACCTCCAAGTCTCCTTCTCTCCTTCCAAAGTTGTAAACAGGCTACCCACACGTTTGTGTTTTGCCCTAAAAGGGTAAAAGCAAGCCCTGACTTTACCTAATATGGTGAAGTTTGGCAAAATGATATTCTGATTGGGTGATTTGTGGCCAAGGAGCCATTAGTCTCAGGCTACATGGATAAAAAAGAGATGAGCAGGTAAAGACAACGTATTCTGCCTTAATGTGCTTCTGCCATTGCTCTGCCTTATTGTGCTTCTTCCTCATTGCTCTCTGCCATTGCATCCTGCCCTGCTCTGCCATCCTCTGCATGCTATATAACTAGCCCTGATACTTTGGATTTGTATACCTGGAAACTGCTTTGCCTCAAGTTTACCAGGGAATAGGCATTGAGTGCCTCACATGATAGGCTCACTTAGCCAGCATGACACTGTGCCCATCTACACATCTGCAAGACATCCTGACTGCACCTCTGCAAACCCGTGTGCCAAATTTGGAGTACAAGAGGAACCAGGATCATCTGCCTCTCTCCCGGCACCCTGTTAGAGCCTGGGAAGATCGAGAAGCCTCAATGGCTGACATGACACCAACAGAACTCCCTTCAAGTGTTTGGGTACTGTCTGGAAACTGTAGTTAGCCCTGGGAATCCGGAGGTAACTTTTGTGAGTAAATACTCAAAACCCTCCTTCCAAAACTCTATAAATTCTAATTGAATCCAAGTGCCTTCTGCCTTAAGCAGAAAAGAGCTTCTCTAGTGTACAAGTGGTATAATTGACCACAAGAACTTCTCTTCCAGTTCAATTAAGTTTAATGTTTATTGTATTTTGCTACTTATTTCTTAAGTGTTATAGATTCTCTGTTCTCCTCTGTGTAAAGTTTTTCATAATCATTGCAAAGAACCTATTATTAAAAATGATGGCCTGTGGTGAGAGTCCTGAATATAAAAATAAATAAAATATATTAATTTTGAAAAATAAAACCTCTCCCATACTACCCACCATTACAATGATACACACAAAAAAATTGCCTCAGAAAGAGAATTGAAAGTGAATTTGATTTCATGGTCTAAACCTATTTACTAGGGTATTTGGAAAGGCTTTGAAGAATGTCATAGCACAAAACCAAAAAAAATATTAATGAGAACAGTGATAAAAAGGTAGACCAGCACTGTTCTGAGCTCTCCTGTAATGAGCAGCACATCTTAGTTGTCGTGGTTTTTAAACAGCTGACAGAATGAAGCTCTCAAATGAAGTNAAGAAGTGAAATAGAACACTTGTTTGGTGCATGGTTTGCACAGGGTAGCTTTAATTCCAGCTTCTTGGTAGATGTCAGGCATCTTTAGACACACCATTACCTTTACTGCTGCTATTGCTATTAATTTATTTTAGAACTTTGCAAACAGCAAGTAAGTCTCTCTTTGGGCACTTTAAAGTCATAGACATGAGAAATCTTGCAAGCCTTAACCTTTTGAGTAACAATTATTACCTTTGCATATTTTTAATACAAGCAAAACAAAAAACTAGCAATATCTGATTTCAATTAAATGATTGAAAATATCAGAACATTTAAAAAAAACATAAGGGAATGAACTATGGCTTCCTAATATGCTGTCAAAACTTTCAAAGATTAATTGCACCACTCCTGTCTCACTGGATTAAGGGAGCAGATCTTAATTTCCACAATTCATAATTTTTTATATTCATTCCACAGAATAATGCTTCTACTGTCTGTTTGTTTTCCAATGCTTTTATAATATGATCATAAGACTTGTTTTCCAAAATACCAGCATATGTTCCTGTTGTAAACTTGTTTCTATATGTCATACAGATATTAGAATATGAAGACCATGAAATCTACAGTTTCCTGAAAGAGTATGAAGACCGGAATAGATTTTATTCCTTTTTGTTTTTCTCTTTCCAACACAAATGAAGCACGTTATTCAGATAGCCTACAGTTCCAAATTTCAAGTATATACCTTATACAAAGCTACATCATCATTAATTTATTTGATTGCTGTAGAAATTAATGGTATGAGAAAAATCATCATTATTTCAAAATTGTGATAGAAGTAATTCTCTTATTGTAGGCCAGGATTAACATTTTAGTCACATTATGTGACTATGTAGCTAAGGGAGTGTAGGTTGTAATTTTTTTTTTTTTCTCAGTTACTATACCTGCATACAAATCAGTTTTAATATTTTAATAAATATTCCCAGGATACTTCACTCACTAAAGCCAAGGCAATGAGCTGACTTTGTGAATGCACTTATTAAGAGGGGAAACTTGTGCATACTCATACAAAAAAGTTTAAAAACCAAGGAATATTCAGCTTTTTGCAAACAAAATAAACCCTTGGAAAAATACTAACATCTGTTCGCCTAAGAGTTGTTTTAAATTACCATGAATGTGAAATAGTCAGGAAATTATATCTAATGAGGAAACAAATCATGTTCAGATTTCAAAAGCCTGGGTATCAAGACACTATCTAGGTGTTGCATTCTCATTTCAGTTTCTTAGACCCTCAATTTTAGTAGTTGAATAAGAATTCCTACCTGAATGAACAGATGCTGCTTGTGTGAACAGAGGCTTCTTTGTTTCACAGGACATTCATCTCAAAGGTTGAAAGATATTGTTTACATCTCATTCTCTGGTATTCTAACAGAATCTACTGGCCTTGATTTGCAGCCAGGAATCTCCAGCAGCCCTTTTGTTAGACACTGCTTTAAAGCAGTAGATGCCTGAAAGAGGTTGATTTGATATTGAATTTTTTTTTTCCTTAAATTGATGCTGTTCAAGTGGTTGTAAACTAGGAGTTGGAGTAACCTGCTAAATCAGGAAGCTAATCATCTTCAGACCTAAAAAAAAAAAAAACCAACTTCCCTGAGAGGAGGCTTTTGAGTATAGGAAGTACCACATTCCTACTGGAAATTACAGGAGCTCTGAAGAGTGATTGGGAAAGCTCTAAAGAATCATTGTGATGCCTCTAGCAAGCAGTATATGTGCTGTGGACAACACCACACTTAGAATTTGAATTCTGATAAATGTCTTCTTTTGAAAGCATAAACCTAGAGCAGATAAGCCTGGAATGTCTCTTTTAATTACAGAATATCTGCTGGTTAGTCCTGGTTGCTGTCAACTCTCTCTACTTCTATTTGTATGAGTTTTCAGGCTAAACTAGAAATGTCTGTAAAAGAAATTCATTTAACTGTTGGTGATACTTTAATCAAAGTAGTAAGTTCTATACTTACTCCATGTTGTTTTCTCCTCATAAAACCCCCATTTTTTTGTTTATCTACTGAGTTTATCTACTTTTTGTCTACAAAAGCATTAAGGGGAATTGTAAAGGCCTGACAAACATTCTGAGTGAAGGCTCCCTAGGAAAAAAAAACAAAAATGGGGGGAGGGGAAGAAAATGCAAAGTTCGAAGGTTATTTTGAAGGATACATTGAAAAAATGTCCTTCAGTGCAATGTTGTCAGCATCAAAATTCTCAGATGCAACATAATTTTGGAAACTTCCAGAATTCATGAAAGAGCTGCAGTCTCCCAGGCAGATGAATTTCCACTGAGAATATGTGCATGTTACATGTTTAAAGATGCCGAGGTATAAGAAACAAAAGAAGAGCTATAAAAAAAGCATCTACTTAGGGAAATATAAACCTCAAAATCACATGACAATTCTTTGCCTGACAATAGGAAAGTGTGTAATCATTTCAGTTCAAGTTCTGATGCAGACATGTCACTCAAAATGACTTCACATTTGACTTCATTTGACAGTTTTTATTGGCAGTTTGACACTTACCCTTAGAAGTGATCACTCCAGCTCATAGTTCAGGCTTATCAGAAGGGAAATCTCTTTGTAGCTCTGACCAAGCTAGTCTGAGCTCTGACTGTTTCAAGGACATCAGAGGAATTACACTTCAAGGTTATAAATACAGACACATATATTCAAAGATCTCTAAAGAGAATTAGAGTGCATATAAGATAACAAGTCAAATGTGATTAAATCAAGTAATATAAACACTACATACCTTGAAATTATCTCGGCTGTATTTTGCTGTTTATTCATAGATCATTATTTTGATTTGCCTCTGTGATGTTAGATAAATTGACTTCTTTATTCATGTGCACAGTGCTGTGACATATTAAACACAGTTTTCACATTTCCAGAAAGAATAATGAAAATTCATAGATGGGATATATTGTATCTTTCATGCTTATTTAGAGCAGTGCAGCATGTGCGAATTGTTGTTCTACTACATTTACCTTTCACTTCATGTGTTACAAATATTACAGGAGACAGATATTTTCACCCATTAATTGGCACTTAAAAACCTTATAAATAAAGTCAATTCATAAAGACTTGTCTTATTAAAATGCAAACTATTATTCCAGATGACTTTTAAATAAGAAGTGAACAGAAATGCTGAAGAGTGACTACTAACAATGCAAGAACATCTTCAGAAACAATTTGTTGAATATTAATGAACTGAAAATGTAATTTCTGGTCCAATTACTACAAGTAATTTGTTTTATTTTTAATTATGGAGGAAGTGGAATTTTAATAAGGTCAATTTTACAATTACAGTTCTGAAAAAAATATGCTAATCGTATTGTCACCTTCTATAAAAAATAGAAGCAGCTCAATAGAATGTAAATAAAGAAAAACACTCTGTGAGTTCAGGAGGTAGTGACATTTTAGATGAGGTTTATTTTTAAACATTCAAAATAAAAGACTTTATTTATGTAAATATTAAGTATAATAAAAAAACCCCTGATGTCAGTACACTCAAAAGTATTTGAGATGAGTAGTTAAATGCACTAACAGTATTTTTTTCTTTTGAATTATTCACTGTGATGCTGTTCCATTTACTGAAATCAGAACACTACTTCCAAACTTGAGGAGACGTACTAATTTATACTAATAAGTGTTTTAATTTCACCATTAGGCTAAAGGTCAGTCTTTGCTATTAAAAAAAAAAAAAAAAGAAACAACAACAAAACAAACAAACAAACAAAACAAAACCACCACACACACACAAAAAGAAAAACAAAGCCATAATTCAGTCACGGCTGTTTTAGATCTGGAAATTTTAAAACTTAAGGGTCAATACCATTGTGCACCTTGTTATTTAGTGTTCGTGTTTGAGAAAATATATCCTTGTTGACTTCTGTAATGTGACTTTTAGTTGAAATTCATTTGATTTTCACTTTTAATGCAGAATGTGAAATTTATCGAACAAATTGAAACTTTAATCTTGCATTAATTTACCCCAGATGTAGCCAGCATTACCATTGCAACCTAAATTTTCCTAGCCATGTAAAATACCTGCTCTGATGAACTAGCAAATGCAGACCAACTACTATACACACTGTCATGGTAGGCTTAAATAGGCCAGGGTGGGCTTGTACATGTCCTGGCTTGCCCAGGTGTGTTCCCCTGCTCCCTCTCCTTTTATGCCCTGGCTTCACCTAATACGGTCAAGCTTGGCAAAGTGTCATCCTGATTGGCTAATCTGTGTCCAAAGGCCCATTAGTTACAGGCTGCATGGATATAAACGGACGAGCAGGTAGCACAAGGGGTGCTTTGCCATTGTATCTGTGCTTGCTTACTACCATTGATCCTGAGCTGTGTGAAACTCCAGTAACCAGGATCAGGCTTTAAATGGCTGCACGCAATCAGCCTGCACAGCCAGCGTGACATCGTGCTGAGACTGCGCACCGCAAGACATCCTGCCTGTACCTGAAAGCCTCCTGCCCAGACAGGAAGTCCTGGAGATAACACAGATAGATCATCCAGAGAGTCAGGACCAGGTCAGAGATTGGCTGCCTCCTTTCTCCAGCACCCAGAAGCCTGGGGAAACTCCAAAGCCTCTAACGGCTTTGAGCCCATCGACAGCAACCCCTCCACTTTGGGTGCTGTCTGATATTTTGTGAGTAAATACTTCAAGCCTCTTGTCTGTGTTAATGGGTTGGACTTGATGATCTTTGAGGTCTCTTCCAACCTTGCTTATACTGTGTGATACTGTGTGATACTGTAATCACTAATTGCCTTCTGCCATAAGCAGAAAGGGGCTTCCTGCGTCCATCTAGTGGCTAAGTAGGATAATGAACCAGAAACCGTGTAAGTGACCACACAAACCTTCTCTTCCAGTAAAAATGTTTGTGTTTGCTAGCTACCTTTTAAATTATTTCAGTTTTGCCTGTTCCCTCTGTGTATAAATTTCCAAACAGTGCATTTCAAAACTTGTAAATAAGTTTTCTAGCGAGATTTAATGTTAATAAACAATTTTCATAATAATTAGCAATCTCTGCCTGGATATCAAAATTAATATCAATTATTAATTTTGCATCATTCGTAACATAAATAAAAATCTATGTCTATGATTTTTTTTCTGTTATACATAATTGATCATTCTGTAAAATGAATGAATGTATGGATAACATGTCATAAAATACATATTCTGCAATTTGCATATTTTATCTGAATATTTTCATTGTTACAGAAAATCATCAGATCATGAAATCCACATAATTTCAGCTGTAGCATTATTTAAAAAAAAATCAACCAACAACAATGTTTAAAAAAAAAACACAGACAAAAAAACCCCACAACAAAGAAATAAAATAACCCACCCTAGTTTTAAAAATGTATAATGTTTAGTTGAAAAGATTCTCTGGATGTCTCTACTTTTACAGGCAGAAACAAAAATCCTGTCATCTATGCCTATTTAAAATTTCATTTTCTTTTTCAGTGGAATACATTTGCAGTTTGTTGGAGGTAACAGCTGCAAAAGTACCAAAAAAGTACCAAAAGTATGTTCTAGTTATGGAAAATGAAATACCTATATATTGGCCAAACAAATCTTTCAGATAAAATGTAGAATTAGAGGAAAGTGTTTCCAAATGTTACATTTTGGAACATCATTTCTTCAAATCATTAAACCTTCATAAACAAAATTATTTTAAAACCCCACAACTTCTAACATCATCAATCTATTTTGCCATAGAAAATTGTTTTGTTTCTTACTGAATTTCTAATAGATCTAGATAATTGGAGTGGTTTTGGTTTGTTCTGATTTTTCTCCTTTTTCCATACTCTAATATTTCTGTCATGTATTCCTTTAATTTTCTTTGGACTAAACTAATTCAGGTCCTTCATTCTTTTCTTACACCATATGTATTAAACTTGTAAAAAAATATCATTTTATGTACTTGGGACTTACTCTGAGTGCTACATTTTTTTCCTAAAATTAACCAGAACAACAGTCCTTCTGGGACTTCTATGTTAATAAATAAAATTTGTTTTCTTTTTTTTTTTTTTTTAAACCTAGGTTTTTGTCTTCTGGATATTTAGCAATAGCAGTTATTTATTTGCATATAATTTATTTCACACATTTTTTTATATTTTTAGTATGAGGAGAATCTTCAGCCTTGTCTTCTGAAGTACTTATAACCTTTCAATGTCTAATATTATCCTTTCTTTCAAACTGCCATTTTAAATAAAAAATTCCTGTACAAAATCCATTTAAAATGTCCTGTAATTACTGATTAAACTTTCTGTATCTGTTTCTCAATTAGTTGCATGTCTCTTTCTAGTATATCATCTATGTATTTTATCAATTTGCTTATCAAAATGTCAAATAAGGAAGTATTGTAAGGCTTATTATCTGTAAAAAGAATGTTACATCAACCTTTCATCCTTTCAGACAAGCAAAGAAAAAAGGAAAGATATAATTCTAGAGAAGCTAAAACATAACCGAAAGGAATAACTACTAGGTCACAAAGTGATCAACAGTTCTCTTTAATTAATAAAGAAAATGAATTAAGTCTAAGAATCAGTGGCACATAATCCCAGGATTATGTTCAACATTTGTCTTACAAAGATAGCATTTTAATTAAAGGTATGTAAACAGTAAATTAACCAAAATAATTTTCTAGTCTCTTTGTGTGTGCACGCATCTGATATCCACGCTCTGTTTATCCAATCTGATGACTTCCTCATTAAAATAAAGATGAGGTGTTTTCTTAATTATGGTTTTGATGTCCTCTAATCATAAAAGTGAACAAAGCAGCAGGAGTGTGCTACCACAGCTTGAAACTTTGCTTTAGTGGTTTGACTGGGTTTAAGAGACATTTCAGTAACGTAAACTTTTAGTTTCGTAAGGGAAGTTCATCTAGGTGTGTAAGTTTTAAAACATTATATGACATTTTTACTTATCAGATCCTATGGGAAAGTGCAGAGCTGATACTGCTGAGATGTTGAAGTTATATTTTCTAAACAAGCATCTACACATCTTTATGGTGCATAGTCAGTTATATTTGACAATTTGACATAAAACAGGAAAAAGCACATAAGACAAGATAATAGGTTTAGGTATCCAGAACTTACATTTTTTTTTCTTTATGAAAATAGATATTACAGGTAGCCAGCAGAACAAGGGAGGTGATTCTCCCCCTTTGCTCTCATCAGACCCCATCTGGAGTAACTGTGTACAGTTCTGGAGCCCCCAGCACAGGAAGGACATGGAAGTGTTGGAGCTAGTCCAGAGGAGGGCCATGAAGATGCTCAGAGGGCTGGAACAGCTCTCTGATGAGGACAGGCTACAGGAGTTGGGCTCTTCAGCCTGGAGAAGAGAAGGCTTCTAGGAGACCTTAGGCTTCGAGAGTAGCCTTCCAGTATCTGAAGGGGGCCTACAGGAAGGCTGGGAAGGGACTGTTTACAAGGTCTTGCAACGCCAGGACAAGGGGCAATGGGTTTAAACTGGCAGAGGGAAGATTTAAACTGGATGTTAGGGAGGAAGTTCTTTCCAGTGAGGGTGGTGAGACACTGGAACAGGTTGCCCAGGAAGGTTGTGGCTGCTCCCTCCCTGGAGGTGTTCAAGGCCAGGTTGGATGAGGCCTTGAGTGACATGTCCTAGTGGGAGGTGTCCCTGCCTATGTCAGGGGGTTGGAACTAGATGGTCCTTGAGATCCCTTTCAACCTTACCATTCTATGATTCTATGA
>WBNM01004789.1:0-27293 GCA_013399055.1 Ramphastos sulfuratus
TAACTCCTAAACCCATCACAAAGTTATAAATAGGGTGTAAGTTCTCTGACACCAGACATATATACTAAAGGAAACCTGGGTGTACATGTTTTAGTTTCCAACGTCCTATTAAAATCATCAAACTTCCATTAAGCAATTAGTAAAACAAAGTAAAGAAAGAATAAAGAAGGAAAACGGTCAAGGCTTTTTCCTTAAAATTTCATTGCAAATCAGAGTTGATGACTTGGCATTGCTGTGTAAAGTTGACTTTTTCAGTGTCACTTTTTCTTGTGGAATTACACCATTACCTCAGAGCAACTTTAAAAGACACTGCAGATGATGTATTCTAGTTGAAAATGGTCAGAGCTGGTATTTCAGGAAGAGCTGCCTGTCAAGGCAACATAGAAAGAAAATGCATTTTTAGCTTTACTCGAAGAAAGCTTTTCTTCTTCAGAATACCTTCCTCTTCCCCATGCTGTGCTGGGCAAAAATATTTTACGCTTGCACACAAAAGCAGATTCACGAGGTGGACTTTGATGGCAACCTACCATTCTGATGCCATTCTCAAAGGCCTGACGTGCTAGAGAAGCAGGTCCGTCCACAGTTTTACCATCATCATCAGGCCCCCAGCTGGCACTGTAGATATGGATGTGTTGGGGATTAAGGCTTAGAGACTTCGCTTCTACCATGTCTGTTACATCTCCATCCAGCATCCGTACACCTGCAGAATGAAAGATACAATGAACAAGATCAATCAACTCAAAATGCGTCTTTCCACCCTCCTGTCTATTTCCCCTTCTCATGAGAAAATTGATGAGTAGAATATTGGGACTGAGAGCTCATAAGGATTCCTATTGTTAATAATAAAACCCACAAAACCTGTCTGTCTGTATGTTTTTCCAATGGAAAAAAGTCTCTAGATGAAGAGGTACAAAGGAGAAAGAATGTTGCAACCTTCCTTCAACATTACATACAGGTGATTTATCTGCTACGCAGCCTTCAAACTTCAACCACAAAATTTTAAACTTAAAAAAAAATCTTAAAAAAGGCTTGAACCCTGGAATGTTTGTATGTTTCACTTGAAGATAATGTATGATTTTCTTTCTCTTTTTATATTGTGGTGAAACTACAGCACCTACTTTGAGTCATTTGCAATCTTAAGTTTCTATTGACAGCTGCAATAGAAGGATGTCTGCTGATGCATAAACGTGGTGTTATTCCTCCACTGCATCAGACTGCAAAGAAGAAACTTGGGAGAAAGCTTGTGTGTACAGACTGACTATCATACAAAGTAGGCAAGGTGAGTTACTAACAAATACTTTGTATGTAACATTACCCAACCTGAAACTGCAATATTGTATAATGTGAAATTCTTGTGTTACAAGAATCCATTCATGTGGGTGTGTGAACAAATCAGTATGACAGCCTTTTTAAACTGGATAGCTTGAAGATCACTGGAATAAAGCAGGCTTAAATCTGAAAAGTGAGAAAATCATAAAAGTTGTTCTTTCCACTAAGACTTTGACTAAAGTTATTTTTAATTGAGAAAATCACCAGTTCTAGTTTTAACTTAAACAAGAAAAGGGGTCTACACACAGTAAGCATGACATTTGATCAGAGATACTATAATAATTTGCATGTAACTGTGATAATACAAAGCATTGATTACTTCCACAATTAACAAGTTTGATGTTCTTTCCTCTTTGAAAGGCCACTTCTATTTACAAGCAAAATTTACATATTTTTAATTACAGACACCTCATTTTGCTCATGAGATCAGACTGAAGTAATCTGAATGTTCACCAAGACCTTAACTTCTAATTAACAAAAGGCATAGGGGATAGTTTGTTGATACAGCATATTTTTTCCTTACTCTGACTCAAAAATGAAAACTGATCATATTTCTAAGTACACACAAAAGCTGCCCATGTTTTGTGAGATAATGAACCTTTACAAACAGTGATCTCAGTATTTACTTTATTAAAAAAATCATTAAACCAGCTCTGGGATTCTCAAGTTTTATTTTTCTTCCTTAGCATAACCTCAGAAAATTAATGAAGAGTGGAAGCTATGTTCTCTATTTCTTTCAAGTACATTAAAATATATTTAATTCTAAATAAAGATAACAAAGGTAGACTACTTTTTAAAGAAGGAAAATAAAACATTCCTTTATGTCTCTGTTATGGCACAGCAATACAAAAAGATATTGCATGCACCTGATGAATACCAGCTCCAAGTTCTGCCACTGGCACCTGAAGTAATTCATACCACACTTTTTTTGCTAATGGTGGTCAAATCTAAAGTAACAGATAAGGTTGTGACTTAGGTGTTGCTCTCACCAGCCAACAACTAACAGACATGATTCAACCTTGACTATGAATGGTAGACATCTCATTGAATATTTAAAACAAAAATAATTCCTTACTCTCCCATTCTTGCTTGCCTTTTTGTTTTGCTTTGTTATTTCTTCCTTTTTTTCTAAGTGTCTGAAATACTTAATTCTATCAATTACAAAACCTCCAAAATGCATCTGGCATGTACAACAAAAGCTGTCCAGAAGGCAATTAACAGATTCTGTTTGCAGACTGTTTCACCTAAGACTTCAGAGCTCTGTAAACTTTCCCCAATATTTGCATTAATTGCCAAAACATAAGTGGCATTTTAATTTTCAATGAATCACAAGAAACATGCAAAACTGAGCTGAAAGCAAGTTTTCTTTTAAAATGCTTGTTTTTAATCAGCATCTGACTTAAAGAAACAGCTGAACTAATTCCTTGTCATCTGAAGACAATCTACATCTGTTCTGCCTTAATTCAGTGTGACTGTTTTCCTGTCAGGACTCAAGCTCAGCCAAGTAACTAAGCACCCAAATCTCCACAGATACGTTGCAACTTTCACAATCAGTCTGCAACAACATCACACTAACCATCCTTTCCTACAAAGTCTCAAAATTCTCGCAGAGAATCACACTTAAAGATATGAACTAGTTTGTCTTTCAGTGAAAGCGTCTGTAGGTTACCTAACCACAAACTTCAGGCATAGCACATTATTTTTTCTAAGAAACATGCCACAAGCTGCAAAGGAATTCAAGGACTAGACTGCAGTTTTCCTGAGTTGTTCTTATCTGCAGATCACATCTTCATGAATAGCACTGTATGAGAAGGCTCAGACTCTATATGGATCTTATCTTTGACCTATTTGAGGTCAGAGGTTCTTAAATGAGACAAGTACAAACATGTTTAGAAAAAAGGTAAGAATCCGTGGTGAGTATCTTAATGACTTCCCATCAAAAAGATCACTAATCATATTTGCTCAGCTCCCACTATTTTGGGCAGAAGGGATTTCTTTTCCCCTTTGCTTCGTCTCCTTACTCCTTATTTGTTCAAAGATGTTTTTCAGTTTGAAGTAAAGAATACTTATTTTTAAGGAGCATATTCAACATCACTGTTGGCAGGTGCTCCTCTGTGCAAGGAGAACACAATTACTTTACCTTAACTCTAGTTTATTCTCCAAAAAGGCCCTTGGACAGTCTTTGAATTCCTGAGAAAGTGAGCTGAACACTAGTTCAACATAGTATAATTTAACATTTTTACACTATCTGATCTGAGGAGAGGGAACACAACCACTGTATATTCACGTGTGTAGCTTATGGCTTTTCTCAGGGAAGGGAATCAGACATGCCAAACGGAGGTCAGCAGCAAAATGCTTAAAATTCTCTCTCTCTCTCTTTCTCTATCTAGTAGAAGAGGAATGTTAACCTCCCCCCACAATATACTAGAATTACCTCTTGCTTCTGATTTTCTGCAATTACCTTCCCAGTCTCCTGAAGTCTTAATTCAGGTGTTGATGCTTTTAAAAGGTGGTGCATTACCTTAAGTGACACTTGCACAACTTTATTATGTTCCAGCCTCCTTTCAAGAACAGTGGTAGTGATTGCTCTACAGACTCATCATGACAGCGTGGATAAAATTTTTATTTCACTTAAACCAGTGAAATTTCTTGAAGCGTGTAGCATTCTTGACACAAAACAAAAAAATAAACAAAGCCACACATATCTGGTCTTTACTGGCTATATTAACTGCATTTATACTATGTCCATATGAATCAATTTTTGTACTCAATTTAGAAAAGACTAGTTCAAATACTGTGCTCAGAGAGCTTGTAGAACATTACTGCATATTCCTACTGTATAATAAATGATAACCTTTTAAGAAGCCACAATTACTAATGGAGAACTTTCTAAGGACATGCCTAGTGCTTGGAGGTCCTGTGACTATCCAACACCCAATTCAAACTTCTCCAGAAGCTACCCTTTATCTGTAGTGGTGTGCTAGTTCTCCTCCGACCCTTGTTTGACACTGCAGTAATTCTGATTTCATAGGTCCCAGGAGACATGTCCAAATGAGCCAGGTTGTTCATCTGCCACAAACTGCCACTCACTTGACCAGTTCAGATTTTCTGAACCACAGGGTAACTTTGTGCAGGCAGGCTCTCCATCTGAAGAGAAACTGTTTTCCTGCACCTCTCTTATCAGCTGGATCAGGTACTGTTTACCCCCTTGAGGCCAACAGGAAAACAGAAAATTGATGCTAGGATGACGTTGTCTGCTTTGGCTAATAGGAAATGCAGCCATGTGCACATTTGGATCAAACTTGACCCAGAAGACAACAGATACATTACTATTAAATGTGGAAGCATGACCTCAACTCTGCCTGCTCTAGTTTTGAACTGTCTTCTGGTACATATATGAGCAAACAGTTTTTTCTTTTAATAAATGGCCTCTATTTTGGGACAGAAAATAAAAACTTAATGAGTTAGTCTTTCTACTGAAAGCAGATATATAGTAATCCCGTGACTTCATCAGAAGTTCAAGGTAAAGCTTCACGGGCATAGGCAGCCTACAGTCTAGAAGACACGTAGATGACATCCTAATAGTCATCGCCATGATTTAACCCAAGTCTTAATTGATTAGCTTGTGACTACAAATTCAACAACTTGTTACCTCTTGGCTTAATGAAAAAAAAAAAAAAGAAAAACAAAACCCAAAAAACCCCCCAAAAACAAAAACAGAAAGGAATTGAGTCTTGCATTTCAGGGAATAACCTGGTAACACAGAGATTAAAATAAGATTCTCTGCAATTACAGTCAAGCAACACAGATATGAGTTATGTTTGAGCAGCATTAAGGACCAATATGCAAAGCAATATAAAAACATTGCCCTGTAAATTTATTTCTGATTTGTAAAAGTTCAAAACATTGAGCTCTGAGTCTATGAGAAAACCCAAATGTCTTAATTATGATAGAATCATAGAATGGTAGAGGTTGGAAGTGATTCCTGGAGATCATCTAGTTCAATTCTCCTACCCAAGTAGGATGACCTAGGGCAGGTGACACAGGAATGTGTCCAGGCAGGCGCTGAAAGCTTCAAAAGAAGGGGACTCCACAACCTCTGTAGGCATCCTGTTTCAGTGCTCTGTCACCCTCAGAGTGAAGAATTTTTTCCTGATTTTGGCATGGAACTTCTTGTGTTCCAGTTTGTACTCACTGCCCTTTGTCCTATCACATGGCATCACTGATTGGCCCCTTCTTCACACCCCACTCTTCAAGTATTTATGATCTTTTCAGTATTCTCTCCTATAGGCTAAGCAGCCTGAGGTCTTGGTCCTTCCTTGTAAGAGAGATGTTCCAGCCTTTTAAATCATCCTGTGGGTCCACTGGACTCTCTAGTATGCCTCCATCTTTCTTCAACTGTGCCCAGACCTGGACACAGTACTCCAGATGCAGCACTCTATCATCATATCATCATCAGTTTCATATCATCAGCAAAAGTGCTGAGGGTACACACTGACCCTTCATTCAAATCACCGATGAAGATGTTGAAGACTAGTGAACAGTCTTCAGTGAACAGTACTGACCCCTGGTGAACACCACTAGCTACTGGACTCTGCATTGCTGATCACAACCCTGTGAGCTCTACTGTTTGTCCAGTTCTCAGTCTATCTCATAGTCCACAGTCCGCTTTTCTTACCCACACTTCCCAAGCGTACCTATGAGGATGTTATGAGAGATAGTGTCAAATTCTGGGTTATGTAGCTTCATCAAAAGTCTTGCTTTCTATTTTCCTGTGTCTACTAAGAGGCAGTACTCCAGGGAGAACTAGAAAAGTGTCACTGCAGACAAATTCCTTTAGCAGTAGTATTTAATGATGACTGTACAACCGAGATTTACTTGCTAACACAGTTAGGTTTGTTATCCATATAAATTTCCTTCGCTTGTTGAGAAAGGTCTGAATGTTCCGTTTAGCACAAAGAGCTATTTTGGTTATCTTTTTTTTTTTTTTCACTTACATACCTCCAATCTTGGCATTAAAGGCGATTCCTACTGTGCAGTGTGAGTTGTTTGCTGTGGCTGCCACTTCTCCAGCACAACGGGTTCCATGCCTGCAGTCAGATAAACATTTTTCCAAGTAAGCATAAACTGTTGACATTGAAGGTTTTGACTTTGCTCATCCTCAGGTGCTTAGAAGCACGATTCTTCACAATGTCTTGCACTACTGAATCCCTTTTAGTGCTTTATACTCATGTTACAATACTCCTGCAAACACATTATGACAATCATATTAAACTCTTCACGGTACACTTTCTAGGTGATGGAAAGATGTGCAGTGTGTTACAAAAACATATCATGACAACACATAATTCAGAGCAACAGAAAGAAACCTATTGGTTTATTATTTTAAACCAAATGTTACATTATAGACAGAATTTTTGTCCTGCATTCTCCCACAACCACTCAATTTCCTAATATGCAGATCTCCATAAAACCTCTAGCAAGCACAGCATGCACAATGTTATCCCACAAGGAAGCTGAGATTATATCAGTGCTCAGACTGCTGTCCGGAGATGATCTTAAGGCTGGGTATACAGTAGGTATGCTCAAAACCTGTACATAATGGTCATGCCTTGGACTAACCCTGCAAGCTTTTCAGAAAAAAAAATAGCTGAAGTAGTTCTATCCACATCAGGGGTGTATCACGTGCCTTAGAGGCAGAGATGTGCTGTAAGGGCATAATCTTAAAAAGGTGCTGAAAGAAAAACACAAAACCTCCTGTGGCTGCTCACTCCTTTTCCTGCTGGGCAAAGCCACAGCCTTGCTTTGCCATGACTTACGCTTTCTACAAGGTGGTAGTGGTCATCCATATGGACATTATCATAGGAAAGTTGCCTTTACTTTTTGTGATACTGGCCCACAGAATATGATTCAGTAAGTTTTGCCCTCATATTTGTACAGTTAAGCAGCTCCATTGCCAAAATGCAACACAAGTAATAAAGGGCATAGAATTCGAGACACCAGCTGTTGAGAGTTTCAGAACAGACAGGAAAAGAGATGGGTAGTTGGTGAGACTGAGACAGAAAGATAATGTAAGGTTTGGGCAGTCACAAAGAAGGACATTTAAAAAGACAAAAAATTGATAACAACATGGCAAACACTTCAGAGGAGGTTGTGAGGACACTTTGAGTACAGAGGCACTCTTCTGCTGGTTGTGGCTGATAGGATGCTTATGCAGAAAACTGAAGAACATGAGTGTTTTCAAATTAAAGTTGACACCCATATTACAGACAAGGATGACACTTCCTTTCTGTTGGTACAGCTTGTGTTGGGTAGAGTCACTCGTTATTTCCTTATTATTAGTGCATTTTTTTCATTTAACCTCTTGAGACATGAGAAACACTAAGATAATTTGTTTGGAATGGATTAATACAAACCAAGAACAATAAACAGGACAAGGAAATAAAAGAGAAACTAAAAAATAGCCAATGTAAGTGATCAATGCTAACCTGTTATAATTTCAGTTTATCAGATAAGTAATATATATATAAGCTATAAGAAAAATGCATTCTTTATTCACAAAAATCAGTGACAATAAATGGCAATAAATCCTGCTGGATCAATGTTTCACAATTGTATCTCAGCTAATTTACTCTCTTGTATTCACAATTCATTTGTTTGCCAAATCTGACCACAGAATTTTTCAAGACTGAATTTTACTTTTCATATGAAACCTAATATTCAAGCCTAATTTTCTCAATTTGAAGAATGCCTATTTAAATGATAAACCAATGTTGATAAACCAACGTCTTATGTCATTACAGAAGTATTTTGAAAAGCCTGCATGATGAAAGTCATGTGGCTGAGCTGAAGTTTCTCAGAGGGAGACTGCATTGACAAGTAACTCCTCCTGGGTACCAAGTTTAGGAAGCAGTAGTGGGAGGAAGGTTTTCCGATAGAGAAAGGGAGGCAGATTGAAACCACAGTACAAGAATATCTGCTACTTTTAACTACATCCATGGGGCACTCTCAAAGGGTTTAGATTTCAACTGGAACATCAAACACCTCCTGATCACCTCAAGGTCACTTACACGTTTATAAAGGAGAAACAGAGGGGAAGTGTGCTGGGCATGGGGGTCTCACAGGTGACCATATTTGCCAGCAGCAGCATACAGTAACATGGGATTAAGAGCAACATTACACTGTAATCTGAATTCCAGATGTAGTGGAAGTAGCTGCAATGATAGATGTAACATCAGTAAGAAGTAGCTGAGGCTTTAAAGTACTAGTATGGAAGTACCATGACACATAAGGAATTAATTAAGGCATATTAAGAAATTTAATGTAAATTTCTTATAGGGGAAAAAAAAGAAATTCCAGAGAGTATTAAGCGAACTTCAGACAACTTTACAACATGACGGTTAAATCAGTTTAGCTGAATATTTCACTAGTCCTTACATATTAGAAAATCCTTATTTTTATCATATTTTAAGTCCAGTAATCATATAAATTGTATTTTAAGGAGTTTTTTTGTACCAGACCCTTGCTTCTCTGTAAGATTATTGTTAATTACATTCCATATTCACAACTGAAATCACAAAAGTTGTTTTATTCATCTCGAGGTCACATGCATAAAATTGCACTACCTATAATCACTTTCCCACTGTGAATTAATCTTTTATGTAACCCATTTTGCTTAATATATTTATGAGTCCTTTAAGTAGTATTTCAATTATACCATGAAATACTTTCTAAGGAATCTGCATTATAAAAAATTATGTTCTTTCCATACCATGTTTAATTTTCTTTGTCCTAGATTTCTGCTTGAAGTCTAAGGTTGTAAACAGACTCTGAATTCTACAGTTCTAAAGTTAGAAAACCCTTCTCATTAATTATTTCACTAATTCCTTAATTAGCTTGATAAAGAGTATGTTGAAACTGATGCCTGAAATTAAGTCTGATTTAAAACTATCAAAACTTTCATTGAGCATGAAATCCCCAAAACTTCAACCTACAGTTTGTGGAGGCAGCAAAACAGTAGGTGAAACGAGGCACTTTCAAGTAGCTATTTTTGTCAATGTATATATATATATCAAAACACAACAATCTCTGGTTTTTGAGGGATGCCTGAATCACATGCAGCCCGTTTAAAAAGTTGATGTAGTCCTAGAAGAAGGCATGACTGCTCTTCTTCAAAAGCCTATCCTGATAAACTTTAAGGGTTGATTCTTCATTTCACTGCATCCTTTGTGAGCATATGCTGAAAGGAAAGAAATTACCAAGCTATTAAACAAGATTTTGAAGAGACACTCTGCTAAAAGGTTTTGCTCTTGTTCTTTGTGTTAACGTCAGGGTGATGTAGTGTTACAGAACAGAAACACGAAAGAAAGCTTGGTTATGAGACATTCTGCTCATCTACAAATTTGTCTCCTACCCAGAGTCTAACAGAAAGAATGGAATGGAAATTGAAAGAAATGCAGGGGGAAAAAAAAAGGCTATTTTGTTGTTCTTTGTTCAACTCATAAGAAGAGATATGAAAAGTCATGATTCAAGGAGAGATTTGGGTTCAAAAGGCTATCACATAAACAAGATGTCACAGGTACTCAGAGAAATTGTCTTAGATTCTTATGAAGTTGCCCAGCACTTTCTACCATAAACCTGTCCCTTACGATTCTGTCTAGCTTTAATAGCCTTAGCTAATTTTTTCCATTTTGAGCAAATAAGGTTTTTTTGTTGTTTTTTTTTTTTTCCCAGAAACATATATTTTCATTTTGATATGTAAGAGAAACAGAACACAATAAAGAAATTACACAATAAAGACTGATTTTATTCTTTTTTAAGAAGTAGAAAGGGTGTCAAGTACTTACTCAAGAGAACCTTACTAAAGGTAATTTTTACACCTTATGATGCCTTCATTACCTCACGAAAAACCTGAAATAAACTGTTGAAGAAATACACTCCTACAGAAAGGGTGGACATTTCTTTTTTTCTGGAGCGTGCGTGAACACTGCTTGTGCACGTCTGGATGCTAAAGGTGCAGAGACTTTTGACAACTCTCTTGAGTTTAAACTGAGAGAAATTTTAAGAGCTACAAACTAACTTGTTACACAAAGTAACTTTTTTTTTCAGTAATAAGATTTCTTTATGACAGAAATTACTCAAGACATCAGTCAAAGATGGAAAGAAAAAAGGAGCACATTCTGTGATAAACTACTACTCCTGATCCCATCAACGTAACTGAAACATAAGACATTTACCTTTCATGAATCACTCTTAATTTGCCTTTCAGAAGAGGAATAAGGTATAATGCACCAGCAATATCTTTAAGATAGAAGTTAATTAAACTGCTGGCAATTTGCAAAGCCCCTGCCAAGTAAACTGTCTCTGCATTTCAGAGCCTCCATCTCTGACAGTCATCATTTGAATTCTGCAAACACTCTGACTCTGCACTTCTTTGCTGTACTCCTCTGGAGCTGATCAAGTATTTCAGAACTCAAGGGAGTGGAAGATATAATGACCTTCAGCTTTTCATAACGCTAACATTATAGCCCAGCCCACTTCAACCTATCATCAGTCTTTTCAGAATGAGAAGTTACGGAAGAAGAGTTTCAGAGTATTTCAGCACAAACCCATCACGAACACCTCTAGGCACAAAAATAATTTGCTGAGGTTCTCTAAAAGATAAAATCCAGGAATTAGTTTTTATGTAATTGAAAAAAATAGTGGGATTTGGAGGTGTTTGTTTAGGATTGTTGGGTTTTTTATATCCAGGGAGATGTTTACAGAAAAAAAAGATTTCATGGCCTTTGCAAAGTCTGCAAATACACTGCACATATGAAAGAGTGGACATGAAATAATTGTAAATGTAAATTTACATAAGGTTTTATATATTTTATTAGGCTGTGCTTTAATAGCCTGGTTTCGATAACCATTAACTTCCTCTCTTACTATAATTACATAACAAACTTATTCCCTGTCCTTAAAAACAATGCATTAAGAAAAAAATAGGACCTGGTTTTTATTATAAATTACAATAGAACTCCAGGGATGAAACCTGTAACATGATCCTAATAGTTGGTTGACACTGAAAATTACAGAACTATAAATGTTAAAATAATTTCAGACCTCTATGTGAAGAGTAAGAATGGAATGTCAGGTAGCTGTTAGGTCTAAGAAAATATCTGAATGCTTTGTTTTTGCAAAACTCTTCTTTATTATTTTATTAAATGTTTTAAATATCTCTCTTGCATTTGAATATATTCATAAAGGGGAAAACATATCTGAGATACAACAAGGTAATAACTTCTGCAAAAACAAGGTATTTTAACAGCAATCATCAGAAATGCATTTTATTGTGTCCTAGAGTAACATTTTGCATAGTGCAGGAGAAGTAATGCTTTAGACCTGTTCACATATAAATGGTATCTAACAGTCTGGAGGATGACAAATACTTTCCAAATTGGCACTAGGTAAAGATGCTGTTCTAGGAACATCCCAAAAAGGAGACATAAAGGGACTGTCAGAAATTAAAAGCATGGGAAGGAAAACATCAATCTTTAGCCTTTCAAAAATAATCTGCTACAGCTGAAAAAATATAAGAATAAAGCTGAAACACTATTAGAATAAAGTTATTTCACAAAGGAGAGATACTTGGATATTAACTTTAGAAAGAGATGACAGAGTAAATGTGAAAAACAAGTGATACAATCTTCAGTGTGAGATATCAGGAAAAATGCCAAAGTCTTGGGTGTTACATCACACAGAGGATCCTGTTTCTGAGCATCAAAGTGTTGTAATGTTCCAGAACATGACTGGAAGCTGTTTTGAGTCAAAGTCCCCTAGGCTAATGACTTCTTACATGATTATGGAAATTTACTTATTTTAAAAAACAAAACTATCTCATCTATTTCTCACAAATAAAATCAAAGATGACAGCATTGAAACAAACATATGGAACACTTCACTTTTCAGATGTGCACATCCTAACACCATGGGTAACACTGATGCTGCTCTGCCAGTCTACATTTGTAAACTGTAAGCAGCTAATTTGTCACAAGTGTGAAGTTCTGCGTGAAGATCAGCAAAGGACTGCTTCTGCAATATTGGTTTTTTTTCCTATGTTAGAGGGCAAATGAATCTGAGTAATAAAATAAGTATGTGTCTTTTTGGGGTACTTTATACCAAAGGCAAACAAAAATACTCAGTAAAAGTTCTGATGGAGCCAAGGAAATAGAGAATGAGAAAGAACAAACATAATCAGAAAATACCATATTTAGTGAAGATATATATAGATTTCTGTATTAAAAATACATACAATTATTTACTGATGTCTTGGTATGTTTTAATCCAAGAGGAAACTTTAATCCAGACTTTTTTTCAGGAGAAAAAAAAGGCATCAGTGAAAAGAAATAAAATAGTTCCAAAGCCAGCAAATAGCAAAGCTTTCAGATAAATATTTTTTTTTTTTGTTTTTCATAGAGCCTTTCACCTTATTTATATGGTAACTTTCTTAAGGCAGGTAGTCTTGCTGTCATTCAATAAAGCAAATCACAAGTGAAAAAGGCACAGTTAAACTCCTATGTATCAGAATTAAACCTAATTAAGGTTCCTTTTGAAACTGAAGAAAATGAAGCTATTTAGCTTTCAAGGCTCCTCTGCCACATAAACAAAATATCTTTTTAAAGCCTAATTCAAGCTGGTTGAGAGGCTGAAGAAAGGAGAGAAAGTCATGTAACAAGGAAGATGTACTCCAAGCAATTCTGGCAATCATTTTATGTGTATGAGGGTGACTGATCCCTTTTTGTGTGCAGCCTTAAGAATACAGTAGCATAAATACTTGGGAAGAACTGAATACCTGTCTACACATCTTTCATTCTTAATCTGTGAGACTATACAGTTTCATCACTTCACTTGTGACATACAGAAAGAAGGAAAAACAAAAGCCCAGTTTTAGATATTTTTGGAACGCAGCTAACAAAATGGTATGGGTATCTACTGCTTCATTTAAGTTAATGAAGGAAAGAGAAGGATAAAATCAGGCAAGTATTTTTACAGAAGGAAAAAAAATCTAGTAATCACCTTGTAAAAATGGTTAATTGTTTACACTCAAAATGACTG
Source organism: Ramphastos sulfuratus (assembly GCA_013399055.1). Lineage (NCBI taxonomy): Eukaryota > Metazoa > Chordata > Aves > Piciformes > Ramphastidae > Ramphastos > Ramphastos sulfuratus. The sequence continues at coordinate 13,426 of WBNM01004789.1, forward strand.
GTTCAATATCATGATTAAACTGTCTCTTCGGAACCTGCAACAGTCTCAGCAAACAGAACAATAACGTAGAGCTTTGATTCTGCAGCATCTCAATAATCTTACTTACTTAACTTTTAATAACAAAAAAGCAACATTGAATCTGGCACAAATGAAGGAATCTTTGAAACTTCCTAAGGCAATGGCTTAAAATACCAAACAGAATAAACCACGTTCCCAGTACCACCTTCTTCTTGACTGGGACACTATCCCTCTTGTGTATGAACGTTGTCAGGAAATGATAGTAGTAAAATAACCTACATCATGTCATTTGGTGTTTCAGGTATTTTTAGCTGAAATTCGCTTTGTCTCCAACTTTATTCTTTGGGGAGAAGAAAGAATAAATGTGAGTCTGTGTCTCCTTGGTAGTTTTGTCTGTGACATGGCTAGTTGCTTCTGAACAGAAGGTTGAGAAATTTGGGCATGTTATCCTTTCATATCAGTGTAACGCTAATTTTGAAGACGGAGCAGTCAGATGCTGGACAAGGGGAAAAGCAGAGGCAGTGGAACATGGGAAATACATAGGACATATACAGCTTTCACAATTCCTTTGTCTACACCAACCTGTATCTCAGAGGAGCACCTGTGAATTGCTGAGCTCCAACATTATTTGGAAAGAGTAATATTTGGAGAACTGAAAAGCTGCCTATGGAGATAATCATAAGACAAATCCTGAATGTAGAAGCTGTGGAGACATTAGTCTGACTGTTCATATTCCCATGTCACAGACAATGCATTGCCCTCTGAATTCTTAATAACACTATATTCATGTTTAAGCCTGCAAAATGATTCTGACCTTTGCCAAATAAATGTTGTTTGAATAGTTACATGTCCCAGCTGACTAGAAAAAAATAACCTTAGCAGGTGCCTCAGAGACACCTTTTCTTTTCCTTTCCATCTCCATGCAAGAAACTTTTAGATCCTTGCAAAAAAAAAAAAAAATCAGTTGTGATAAAAAGACTCTGTGCTGTTTTCACAGTCCATGTGCTGCACAGATTTGTAATTGAAAATGAAAACCCCCAAACCTGTCAACATCCACATGTATTCATAAAAGGAGACTGGAAAGACATGTGTAGGGAGGAAACTTCACAACATCACCAGATATGCTTCTAGATGTTTGTACTGGTTTGAAGCTAATTGGAATATTTTAATGAGAGAAATTACATTATAGGCTGTGAAAAGAAAACAATAGTGATGTCTATTTCTCTCACAGGTAAGACAGTCTCTCCCTGGCTTTGGTCATATTATTAGCTCCTCTGCCTGGCTCTGTATAACCCACTATTCATTTTCCTTCCTAACTCCCCTTGCCAATTCTTCCAACTCACCTTGCATGTAAGGTAGACTCTGGGATAAGGGAGGGGGGTGGAAAGAAGGTGGAAGGGTGGTTGGGAGCCCCTCCTCGGTACTCTGACTTCTGGGAGGGGTATTGTGTTGTATAATACTGTATATAGATGTAAATATTTGTAATATATTGTAAATACATGCTTGTATATTGTACTAGGCTGTAAATATAAAGCTTCGTTCTTTTAACTTCCAGCCGGCTGAGTCTAGTCTGGGTGAATTCATTCGGGAGGTGGGGATGGATGATGATGCTCAGAACCACTACAATGCTGTGAAAAGATTATGTTGCTTCATCAACAACTAATTTACCTGTAAATTGTGCTGATTTAACTGGAAAAATGTAAAAGTAAGTGAATTCCAATGAACAAGAAAATATTTGCAGCCAGCTACTTATAACATTTTAATGACCTTTTGTATCACCTTAGTTTACCCTTGCTCCGTATAAAAATAAAGTATTTCCACATATTTTACATGAAACATGGAAAATAAGTCCTTACACTAATTATTCTTGTACAATTATATGGATAATGAACACAGTTTAAGGTTTTGTTAACATTTTCTGAGTCTAAAATTAATCCTCAGACAGCAAAGGAAGCTAGTGGTAGTCCCAATATTACTATGTACAAACCACAAATGCTTTCTGAATGCTTTCTATTGACTTAAGCTGCAGTTTTATTTAGTGTTTCACTAATAAAGCATTATCAGTGTCTCTGAATAAATGAGTATTTAAAATTGATAACACATTATAATTGTTCAGTATTTAAAGTAAGTTCAGCTTTAAAATAAGAACTGGAATACTGACACAATGAGTATTTTTTATTTGTGCTCTACTATTTTACTGAATCAAAAGTTGCCCACTATCTCCTCATAACTTCAGAACCACAAAATAAAGCTGCATACTTAGAGGAAATAACCACCTCTAGGAGAAAGACCATCTGAAAAACGCTTTCATACCAAATTCTCCATTTTAAAAAAAAAAAAAAAAAAAAGAGAAAAGTGAATGCCACAAATGTCATAACTACCCAAGCTTAAAGCCTTCCAATTGTTGACTTTGGATTGGAAGGCAAGATCAATTGTTTATATAATAGAACTAAAAAGAGTTGCATAATGCTTCAGAATTTCATTTTATTTGTGAGCCCATTGTCTGATATTTCAGTAATCAGAAACAGGAAAAAGACTTTTCTGTGCTGTGGTAGTTAAATATTTTGAGACCGTAAGATTACACATTATAAAAAGGAAGAGCACTGATCTTCAAGCACCAGCTAGGCAGTGAGAAATACTGCTCGGCAATCCATGTCAAGGTAATGAAAAAGGACATTACTTTTTCCATCTCTGAGCAACTGGAATTCTGCCTGAGCTTTGTTTTTGTTTACTCCTGTTTGTCTTCCCTCACTTTCAGTGAGTACTCAATGAAATGCCTTTTCTTTGGGTCTCCAAAAAATTGTAATTCATACTACTTGTGGACTTTGGAGAGGATTACATAACGCAGTGTGATAATATAATTAGCGGATTAGAAGAGTTCACCAAAAAGACAGTTTTTTGGCAGTTTGTCAAAACTTCCATTAGGATATTTCCCACTACTGAATCTGGAACCTGGATTAAAAAACTACTGAATCAAGCTCTGTAGTCCTATGTTTTTTTTTTCATTTTCTTGTCAATATGAAATGCTCTTACATGGGACCAGCCATAGAGAACAGTGATTAGAGTGCCTGTTGCAGGTGAGTCAATCAGCTTGACAAAGACTGCCTCTCCTCTGGCCTGGAAAAATTGTCCTCGGGTATCAGTAATTCTGAGGTCTTGCTTAATTACTCTTAGGAAGCTTCATATGAACACATATTTTATTCTGAAGCAGGAAAACATGAGAAAAATAAAAGTATCAATGCTTATCTTGTTTTCTGCAGACCTTATTTCTTCCCATAACTTAAAAAAAAAACTGGTTTAGATTAAAATAAAAACATTATTAAATACACTGTATGGGGGAGATCCATGCTCCATGTTTCTACAGTATTTTTCCCTTAAGGAAATAAAATTATCCTGTAAAAAATCTTACACACAGGCATCAAGTTCTTCTGTCCTTCCCTGAGAGAAATAAAGGATACATGATAATTACCTCTGAGGTATGGTCACCTGAAAAGACAGGCATGTTCATATAATAAGAAGAATCTATGTAACAGTTAAAACAAAATTTGAAGAAATATACACCAAATGAGCAATCCTGCAAAATTATCCTACTTCAGCACAGTGCATCTCTGAAAACGGCAATGTTTATCCTCCTTACGCTTTTACACCGAGACCCTTGACTACTGCAACTGGTAAGCAACACAGATTTAGTATCTCATGACCTCCACGCTCTACCATGTCCCAGGCACTTTGTTGGGTCACTAGATTGTAATTAATTTGGAGGCTATCTGATGAATCACTAATGCAGCTCCATGCAAAATGTGGCAGTCTCAATGTAGGCTGACCGAGACTGAACCCTAATTCACTATTAAAATCTGCTAAAATTGTGGCACAATAGGATATGGCTATAAGGGCAATAAGTGTAAAATGACAACAGAACCAAAGAACGATAAACAAGGATACCACTCTTTGCAGCTTCTACACCAATGACCTCTGTTTGGTTCAGAACCTGGTTTTCATAAATTAACACTTCACTAGTTCAACAAAAACAATGTAAACTCTTCAGCTGCCTAACAACCCTAAACAAAGTTCATTGATTTTGCAGTGACACTGAATCACACCAAACACCTGACATTCAGTCACTGATGCCTGGAATTACCAACATCACATCTCAATGTAAGTATTTGATCTGTTGATCTAAATTACATATACATATTAATTCACTAAATTACCTTCATGATAAGGAGGATCTATCTACTATCAGAGATGCTTTGCTGTCACCTGGAAGAACACACTCTGTCAGGTGACACCATCACTGAATCTTTTCGGTTTTAAGCTTCCAGATGCTGGAAAAAGTCAAGAATGAAAAGCCAGAGTACAGAAAAAGAGCAGACTCAATGGAGATCCCTCTGAAAAAAACCCTTTTCCTCAGAGCTGATACCTTCTCCAACTTATTTCCAGCCTCCTTCCACATCTTAATAATTGGCTTTCCCAGGACCTCCCTGCGGGTTTGAACCCTTCAATCTGCAGTCTCTCCTGCTGGAAAGAGCAGGCATAAGCTGAAACATGTAGTGAATAGCCTCAAAAATTGCCAAGATCTTTTTGTTGTTCTGACTACCCATCTGACAACAACTGGTTTTTTACACAAAAGATACAGCACAGGATGGTGCAGATGTGCTTCTTGGTACACCTTATCTTCCCTTCAGTTTTGTTTATGACATATGATAACAGCAAATTTCAAAGCAATAGCAACAAATGCATATGGGTAATCAAAATACATAAACTACACAAATCAATTGCCAGCACTCTTTTCTATCACAGTACTGCAGCAAGAATCCAGTTCTTTTAAGCCAGTAATGAGAGACTTCAGGCTCTCTCTGACTGTGCTCAGTTTTTTCATACACCTGCTCTGAATAGCGTCACAGCAATCAAAGAAACTTTTAAAATTTACTTTATTGACCATCCAGAAAGCAACAGAAGCTGATCTGCTTGTCAAATGTTTAGTACCCATTCTGATTAAAAGACTTAGGATATACTACAGGTCTTCAGCATAAGCAGACAGTATTAACAAGGAGCTTGTCACTCTTGGAAGAAAATTAAGACTTTGGCATTTTATAGAGCACCTCTATTAACTAACTGACAAAAGAAAGCAATAAGGAATCAGAAAGGATGCCACAGAAAAATAATATCAATGTGTTGGAGCAAGCAGGCCTGAAATTCATCAGTGCATTAACTTTTTTGCAATTGTGAGAAAAGATGCAAAGCTGTACAGACATTGCAACATCTAGACATAAGTAGCTTGTTTCTTATGATTTTTGAACAGGAAAACTTGTTGTATCCAAAAGATCTTACACTTATTAAAAAATAATTTAGAAGGTTATTAAAGTAAGTTATGTAGAGGGATGCATCACTGAAAAATATTGAAGAGGTATCCAAAGAGTGACTCGGTATGTCCAAAACCGTTTACTTTTACTTAGATAAGTTTAATAAGAACTCCATTAAAGTCAGCTGGTATTATTTAAAGTTTTTTAAAAGGTTCATAAAAATCACAAAATTGTAAAGTGGTAGGGGTTGGATGTGACCTCTTGACAAAGATCCTTGAGTACAACCCCCCTGTCAAAGCAAGATCACCCACAGCAGGCCAAACAGGAACACATCCAGGCAGGAGACTCCACAACATCTCTGGGCAGACTGTTCCAGTGCTCCGTCATCCTCAGACTAAAGTGAGGTTCTCTGTTTGATAAGAGTAGCTGTCAGCAGAATAAGGCCTAAGTTCTGAAATACCCATCAGAAATCTCTCACGAAATCAAAAAACTTTTTTTTTTTTTTTTTTTTTGCTAAAATAGCAACATGTTCTAATAATACAAATATTTCAGTGTTATTTGTGAGGCTACACAATTAGTGAAGTGTCACTGCAGTGATACTATCTGCTTTTTGTCCTAGGAACTGTGACTAATTATGCCTAGTTGTTTCTGACATAGGTGTTTACAGGTAACGGTGGAATAACAGAAAAGGAATAAAGCAGCAGTACTCAGCAGTTAAACAAAACAAGATGCTTTGCATAGCAGGAATGACTTCATCCACAGCTGACTGCTGTCTTTATCCTCTGAGAAGAAGGAGGAAGCTCTAGCATAGGCCTGTATCATTTACAAGCCTCGTGACCTGCTGCCAATTCTAGAAACCAAAGTAAACTTCTGGCAGGACTCCTAAATACCATAGTAGTTAAAGAAACTATTGTTCCACCCTGATTTCGATTACAAGCCTTGAAAGATTAATCTAATGGGTTTTTCTACCTTCCTGTTCTCCTCAGCTAATAGAAAATTTTATGTAAAAATTCAGGAATGAATTGGTAAAGTGCCATTCTGGTTATCTACATTTGCTTCACAAACCTTCCATTTTTTTTTTTTTTCATTTCTTTTTTCTTCACCAATAAACCTCAGCAACAGGAAGTTTTCACTACTAATTAAAAGCGAAAATCTTGCAAAGAGATACAGTACCCTGACGTTTACAGCTGTGTAAAGCTACCCAGAGATACCTGCTTATTTTTCACAGCAAATCATTTTACTCTTCATCATTCCACCCCTTAAAATTGGGTTATAAAATGAGGCAGAATAAACTAGATTATTTCATGAAATGATAGCACTTTTGTACAGTCCACCTTTACTGGAAGACAAATCACTCTTATGCAATGTTGTCCAGTTGCTATAGCAGAAAACAGAAATCTACCAAACTGATCTTGCACACTACAATAAAATTTCGGCAAAGCATGGTTTTCAGAATGTTTCCTGGTTGTGGTTACCTCAACTTTCAGGCATAACTTGAGTATCCAGTTCCAAATGACCGTGTATGCTGGATAATCAGAACTCCTGTCCCGGTTTCTGAAGCTATTTTAGACTCACAGAAACAGACAGACTATTGCTGGGGTTTTTCAGTACCTATGTAGTCATTTAATTCTTCTTGGGCCCAGTGGGAACTACAGAAGAAAGTGTGACAGCCCCAGAAGTTGAAGGTGCTTAGGCATTGCATACCAGGCTCACTCTGCTGACTGGAAATACTGAGCCTCTAAGTGGAGGTTAGGTTGCCGTGTAATCTTATGCTGAAGGCATGCTTAATCCATCCTCTCTGTCCAGAAGCAGACTCTACACTGACACTGTACATCCTGATAACACTGATAAAGTTCAGTACGGGACTGTATCTGCCCTCTCACTTTCACATCTCAGTTTAGGACCCTAAGGGTTGGGCAGAGACAGTATTGACCAGGGAGGGAGGGTATTAGAAGTCAAATGCCCCAGCCCTGGGAGATAAATTGATTGGTCCAGTTTTATACACCTTATGAAGTGCTAGCACCAAAACAGACAGCAGTTTCCCTTCTCTGGACTTAATTTTTAAGAACGAGATGACTTCAACACTCAGCCAAAGAAAAACATTCAGCTGTGATTCACACCTGGAAGTACCTGGCTCCTCAGAGCTCCAAAAAGGGTGAAATCCTGAAAGTACACATAAACTGGGAAGCCTTCAAGCGTGTTCTCATCATGCTCCAACTCCAAGGACAGAAGTATCTTTGCACAGATAAGCCAGGTTGTGTCCATGAAGTCTGCGTAAGGATATGAGATGGTGACTAGCAGGAGAGATAGATGTGCTGTCATGTAAACTCACAGCTCAGCCGAGGAGTATTTGCAGAAGACCAGGTTAACTGTCACATGTCTTCTCAACAATCCTTGGAGGACACTGCTGGCAACTTGTCATCCATCACACTCTATTTTGTGGACAACGGTCGTAAACACTTGGAGCACCGTCATATAGTCACCTTAGTTTACTGAAACTGGCACTGCCTGTGAGAGGTTCAGGCCATGCTTCATTTTCCCCAGTTCTGCCTGTCTCACTGTCCTCTGATCTCAGGCTAAGCTAAGTGAGATACCTGCCTGACCTGGCTGAAGATGTAATTTGTCTTTGCTGTTGTTGTCAGTGCTGTTTTCAGTGTGATTCAATGTGGGCAGCTGCATAAAAGCTGGGGTGGTACTGGCAAGGAGCAAACATGAGATAACAACTGGAGGTGAGATTTTTGTTGTGATCATACAAGTTGTAGTATTGCTCATTCAACACTTTGGATTTTTAGTGTAGAGACACGATTCAAAGCTAGGATGATGCTGAAGTGGTTAATCACACAAACTCGATGTTGCAGTGTTCCAAGTAGTAATGCTTACATAGTCTGGGCTCTAAACAGTGCATATTTCTATGTTCCTACTCAGTTTTCAGGTAACTACTTAGAAACTTTGCTTGTATTCCTGAGATCTCTCCTAAGACTAATAAAATTATTCCCTTATTAGCCATCAACAATTTATAGTATGTTTGAGATTTTGACCTTTCCACATCAGTGACAAGACACCTCTAAAACTGAGATAATCACGGCACAGGAAATTCCTTAATTCTAAGAAAAACAGGCAGTTTTGAGAAGAATAAGAATTTATAGGATTTACCCATTCTTCTGTTTAAACGAATGTGTGTTTTAAGAATATCTCTTAACAATTTCAGTGTAACATTAGTGTTTTCTGTAGAAGCCTTTAGTTCTGAAATCCACAGTCTGCTATTAACTTAGCTGAGGCAATACAGCAGCTGGGTCTGTCAACCATTTGCTCCACATCAGTGTTTTCTTTGTGCATAAACTTAAACTGGCTTACACGTGCAGAATGCTTGCACATTTCTACACAAAGAGGTTTGTTGAGCTTTTCTTTTTGTTCTCTAATGTTACTTTTGCTTCAGGGTATTTTCAGAGAAGAAAAGGTATATAAGATTCAGTAAATTGAGCTTCTGTATGAAACGCAGATAAGAAAGAGATGCCTAAGAGGTAACATTGAAAGAAACAATACTTGCATGTATGTGTTTCTTGACAAATATGTTTGCCAGAATGTAAACCACGTCAAATTAAACCAACTGAAAACAACATATGCCAACATTGCAGCCCAAAGTAAATAAACTATTATTAATATTGATATTTTTCTATGTTAAAGTTTTTCTAGTCATCATAACTAAGGGGAGGCGGGTGTACATTTAATTATATAGCTTCTAAGAGCTAAATCCTCACATATTTCTCATCTCAGCCTATGAGATGACTGACCAAACAAGTACACGACAGAATTTCTCTCCGTTTTCACAATTATTTCACCCCGTGGATGAAAGTAGCTATGACAGCTTCTCGAGATTCACTGTAAGTGAGTTGATTTCTATGTATCAGGCAGATGCATAGAACAAGGCTGTTCTTCAGCCTGTTTGTACATGGCTCTTTGCTGTTACAAAGATGTTGACCAGGAGAGAATTCTCGTATTAAAATGTGGTCCAAGGCTGTTCCAGTTGGCTCCTAACTGCCACCTTGCACCTGTTGCATTCCGCAGCAGAAGGTCTGTGGTATTGTAGGGAAGAGACAAGAAGAACCCAAAAACATTTCACTTGTGTGAAGCACAAAATTTCAACTCTTGTAGCCTCTATCCTGCAGGCAAACAATACTAAGTGCTTCTCACAATTGAAAACCACACCAAACTTTAAGAAAAGAAAATGCACGGTCAGCATGTTCACAACTAGTAAGATTCTCCTTTATCTAATTCATGCAGTTCCACAGAAAGGTACTTATCAACAAAGAACTGCCCTCAAACACCTATGAGGGCAGAAAGGTGGTGTTGTGTGGCATTCCAATTTCCTTTTCTCCCCACCCCTCCTCTGTCTCTGGAGGTTGGAATGGGGGAAGAAGAGGGCATGAAAAACTGCTTTCCCCCCACACTGTGGGTTTGAAGGGGAAACAGCAAAAGGTGCCTTTTCCACACGTGCATTGACTCATGGACAGCCCCCACTGGGATTGGTTGGTGATTGGCTGGATTCCTCGCGTGCAGTATATATGGCAAGTGGACACATTGTCTAGGAAAAATCATAGAGTGAGGGAAAAAGCGCAGTGTTCCTGCCTTTACGAAGTTCCTGCTTTGTAGTGTTCCCACTTGTGGACTGTTCCCACTTTGGACGGCTCCCATTTTCTCATGGCTGCTGTTTTTGCACCATCCCCGCTTTTGGACGGTCTCCCACTTCTGCACCACTCTGTGCAAGTCTGCAAGCTGGGCAAGTCCTTAGGTCCAATGGAGAGAGCTGCCAGCGGCACCCAGACCTGGCTTCTCTCAGACCACACCGCACAGCCTGACTTCCTGCTCACTAACTGAACTGGCCAGCACGCCAGCAGTTTGGCCTCTCCCCTGTGCTGTTGAGGCAGGGCCGCTCCACGAAACTTCGCCTCGTGGAAGCTGCGACACTTGGACTTAATGCCGCATGGATCCGTAGTGTAGATATAACTTGCAGTTTCAGAGGCTGCCAACAGAGAAATTCAGCAAGGGATCACCGCTAAACTCCTACCTCATCTCCGTGAGTAAAAAATCTGTTTCCCTTAGATCCTCTGCTCAGCCTGATTTCTAAGTGGGATAAAACCGTGTTGTACCTTAGCCTTTCCATTTTCTGACTTTNCACCTATGAGGGCAGAAAGGTGGTGTTGTGTGGCATTCCAATTTCCTTTTCTCCCCACCCCTCCTCTGTCTCTGGAGGTTGGAATGGGGGAAGAAGAGGGCATGAAAAACTGCTTTCCCCCCACACTGTGGGTTTGAAGGGGAAACAGCAAAAGGTGCCTTTTCCACACGTGCATTGACTCATGGACAGCCCCCACTGGGATTGGTTGGTGATTGGCTGGATTCCTCGCGTGCAGTATATATGGCAAGTGGACACATTGTCTAGGAAAAATCATAGAGTGAGGGAAAAAGCGCAGTGTTCCTGCCTTTACGAAGTTCCTGCTTTGCAGTGTTCCCACTTGTGGACTGTTCCCACTTTGGACGGCTCCCATTTTCTCATGGCTGCTGTTTTTGCACCATCCCCGCTTTTGGACGGTCTCCCACTTCTGCACCACTCTGTGCAAGTCTGCAAGCTGGGCAAGTCCTTAGGTCCAATGGAGAGAGCTGCCAGCGGCACCCAGACCTGGCTTCTCTCAGACCACACCGCACAGCCTGACTTCCTGCTCACTAACTGAACTGGCCAGCACGCCAGCAGTTTGGCCTCTCCCCTGTGCTGTTGAGGCAGGGCCGCTCCACGAAACTTCGCCTCGTGGAAGCTGCGACACTTGGACTTAATGCCGCATGGATCCGTAGTGTAGATATAACTTGCAGTTTCAGAGGCTGCCAACAGAGAAATTCAGCAAGGGATCACCGCTAAACTCCTACCTCATCTCCGTGAGTAAAAAATCTGTTTCCCTTAGATCCTCTGCTCAGCCTGATTTCTAAGTGGGATAAAACCGTGTTGTACCTTAGCCTTTCCATTTTCTGACTTTCCTAAATGACTAAACTTGCACATAGTATCCTTGCGAAGACTTCCCAACTGAACTAGAGCCTGTAAATAAACCTTAACTAGTTCTGTATGTAGTTTGAGGGTGGGGATTTTTGGGAAAACAAAAATAGTTCTATTTTTATAATTCTACCTTGGCCAATTAATTCCCAACCAAATCAGGTGGCCTGCTTCCTTAGGCAAGGTGTCCCTCTCTGTGTTTCCCCCAGCCTTCACCACAGAACATCAAAAAGCAGAGCTGGAATTGCAGTTACTGAGAAGCACAGCTCCAAAGAAGAAATACTTCATTCATGGAGATACATCAAAACAGTTGTGTGACACAGAAGCTATAAACCTGCAAGAATATCACATCTCAGTTTATAACATTTCTGTCAAACCTCCACCTGTAAAATCTCCATCACCTTAAAACACATTATGAGATGTGAAAAGAAATCTCCACTAACTTGTCTATTTCTTCAATACAGAGTCTATAAATTTCCAGAGTGTCAGAAGCCAAGACAGTTGCCACACACGACCCCCTCTAACAGTTCAGTATGCAGTAGAAAGTAAGAGTCACCCCTTATATTCTGCATCCCAAAGAGATAGGAAAATGGTTTATGTCACATGCGCAGAACTCTCAAACTAATTTTATGTGGTTTAGATGACTCAAAATGCTTTTGAAGAGTTGTGCAGTATGCATGGAAGAGACATAAATGCATATTTCATTAAGATTTAAATGGAGACCACACTGCTTTGTAAGCAACCAAGTTTCCTAGACTTTCATAGAAAAACTGGTACTTTCTACCTGACAAACTACATTGAAACTGTCATAGATGTCAGTGTCTTACTTGTTCTCGTTGCTGGCATCATATCGAGGCATAGGGTCAAAATCATTTCCATTGACATCAAAACTGGCTTGCGAATCCTGTAGCCAACAGGAGAAAGAGAACAGGTTTCTTATTAATTATCCATCGAGTCATGTGGTCTATACACCCTTCAGCAGGTTCCTACAAGAGAACAATTAAGTTAACTAACATTCCTGTGGCTTTATGGTGATTGCATGTTTAAGGAGAGGATTATATATTTAATAATCACTGAATTTACATACCTTATTTTATTTTTGAAGAATGGACAAGAGTAACAAACACTCCAAAAAAAAAAGCAGAATTCCAGTGCCAGAGAGGAAACAGAAAGTGGTGTTTCATTTAACCAAGAGGCTACATTTTTTCTAAGGAACTTCTGGAAGTTAAGAGAGTCCATTCTCAAAACTGGGATTTTGCTAAATGTTTCAAGATTCAAGAAACTATCTCACAATGATGCCTGAAATGTCAGTCATAGTTTCAAGGAATAAGAATACTATCATTTTCTTAAAAATACTGTTACAAAAATACATACTGAAATGCAGCATAAACTTCATTCCCAGTTCCCTAGGACTGTAACTTTCAAATATTTGCAAGGTATCTCTGCATTTTGTTCCATATTTTACACTTACCAGGATTCTTAAGCTGAAAATAGTTTATAGAACAAATAGCTGATGGTCTGTGTGACTCCCATTAATATTGATTAATATTGTCAACATGCAGTAGCACCTGGCATGTTGACATGGCAATTTCTTCTTTTCACAAAACCAGTTACATTATCCAGCTCAAATAACCCTGTTTGCAGCCCCACCAGCAAAAATCTGATGTACCAAAGGCATTTATCATAAACCAAGTCATGCATGCTGCTTTGGGGAATTCCTTGGTGGCATGAAGAAAGGCAGAAAAGTTGGTAAGGGAATAGCTGCTTTAGATTCAGTACTAGGACAGTACTGGGCTGAGGTGACATATGATACAATCCAGGTCATTCACTGAGGAGGTAAAATTTTATTTGACTTAACAACTTGTGAGATTAAAATGAAGGACGTGGCATGCATTAGGATCAAGCATACACTGACAACTAGGGCAACTGTCTCTCACTTGTGTTTGTGCATTTCTACTCATATACTGAGTACTGCTGAGTTTCACATGCAGCATAGGTAAGGATACAGATCTAAATATGGCTAACTTAGAATAAACAGCTTTAAACTGTGTACATAAGCTTTTGACAAGCTATTAAAAAATGGTTTTCGTCATTTTTGTCTCTTCAATGCTCTGTCCAAATGACAGGTCTGTGTTCAGGGCTCTTTTACAAGATTTGTACCTGTAATGGAACTGAACATCTATGCCTTGCAGTGGTCATCTTCACCAGTCTGGCTCAATCCAAATATACTTATTTGTTTTCTTACCTTGTGTGAATGCACACACGGCACACTTTATTTCAGAGAAATGATAAGTTCCTCGGGTCATGTCCTTTAAGGTAATGTCTACTTCCAAAGCACAGGACTAAGCACTCAAGAAAAGTGTTAACCCTGAAGCTCTGAACAGCTTCACACAGAATCACAGAATGTTAGGGGCTGGAAGTGACCTCGAAAGATCATCTAGTCCAATACCACTGCCAGAGCAGGATCACTTAAAGCAGTTCACACAGGCAGGCAAGTCTTGAGTATCTCC
>WBNM01004794.1:0-14361 GCA_013399055.1 Ramphastos sulfuratus
CCCGCCCCCCGCCGTGACGCGCGCCCCCCCCCCCGGGCCTCGCCAGCGCCGCCGCCCGGCCACGGCACGGCGAGGAGCGGCTCCCGGCGCACGGGGAGCCCCCCTGGCTGCCCCTCTTCTGGCTCTCTGAGCGCTTCAGGAGGGGAGCGGAGCAGCCTCGGCTCTTGTTCCCCCCAAAGGTGAACTCCTCGCGGCCGTGGGGCCCCTGCCGTGCTGCGGGGGTCGCGTCCCCAGCCCCGGCCGGGGGCGAGGTGCGGCCGCACAGCTGTGCCGGCGGCGCGCGCTCCAGCCGCTGCCACCTGCTCGCCCCGGGCGCAAAACCAGCAAGAATCAACCCTTATTAACTATTTAGCCGTGCTAATAATTTATGCTTGCTATGAATAAACAAGAAGAAGTCCCGAGATGTGCTACAGCATTTCGACTGCGCCTAGGGCTCCTTGCTCCGATCACCTTACTGTTCGTAAAAGAGAGGTAAAGTACTTGTGAGACGTCTGAAAATATGCTCTGGTGGCACTTTTAAACCTGCCTTCAAATATTTCCTCCAGCCTCTAATTTAGCTTGATCCTTGGCAAGAAACTGACCACCACATGCATCGATTATATACAATGACTCTTCCCCGTAGAACTCCTTATTTAAATTTGACCCTAGATCAAGTTCCTGTCTCACCGGACCCATGCAGAGTGAGATTTCCATCTGAAACCGTTTCGCTACCCTTCAAATCAATCCATTTCAGCTGTTGAAGCCAGAGAATCCACCTCTTTGCTGCCTCCTCTCACCACGTTCAGGGTTGGTTTTTGCACCACGCGAATTCCAGCCATCTTTAATGTAAAATAACAAGGTGCACCCTTGGATAAAGTTAAGATGACACCGAAAGAGTGGTGCCCATCTTAGCGGACAGTTGCATTCACACACCTTTCCGCTAACACGAGCAAAGCGTTGGCTGTCTAATTACTTAATCAGTAAGATCTGTGCAAACAGCTGCTCCTGGCTGCAAGCAGGGCATTCCAAAAGCATTTCAGTAATTTGTCTCTGGTGTATATAAGTTTGTATCCTCTTACTTTTCTTTAGAGTGCCGTGTCATTAATGCTACTCTCACCCATGGGAATTGGGGAGAAGAATATACATGGCACACAAGTATATACATGTACCTATAGATATATCCATAGCAACAAGAAAAAGAGGTACATCAGCAGGGGAGATACAGCCTTCTATCTTTCTATCCCATCCTGATAAAATCGGGTTTTTGCATAATATTTACTCTATGATTTAAGAGGAGATTTCTTTCTGTGAAACAGGTCTGTTACCCAGTTTATGTTAGCTTAGCTATGCTTATGCTTATCTGTTAGTAAAACCGGGGTCCAACACAAAATTTAATTCAACTCAAGCTTTCCATTTTCCACTTGGTGCAGTGTCTTTAGCAGATACACGGTTTAAACTGGCCATGGATAGATTCTTAAACAGACCTGCTGTTAGCTTAACCTACATCTGGGTTAAATGCTGTTATAAAAAATTACCATGAGCACATACAAGAACTTGTACTGAGTTATCAGCTTTAAAGCACAGCTTCAAACATATCATCATCATCCATCTGATGGGCAAAGAATGCCCTACTCATTCCTGACCTGTTCTTCTGTCAATCACAAACCTCCCAACAGCCCACGGGTGCTGCAAAAAGTAACACAAGCAACCTGGTTTGGAAGCACTCTGAACAGAGCCAGTCCCACAGACGTGGGTCTCTCTGTAACCCAGCTCCGTGCCTGAATGATCACACGTTGGGAGAGCATCAGTAATCTTATAAGCATTCCAACTGTTCATACTGGAAATGGATAGGACAAATGGATGAAGGGAAAAAATCAAAATCCCATTCTCCCAGCCAACACTGTTCTTACACCTCCTCTAGTGGCAGCAAATCATCTTCCCTTATCACCTAAAAATCTGATATTCTGATATGATCTTGTTAGAAGTATAAATAGCTGAGAGGCATGACATTCAGATGAGAATTAAAACTCTGTTCCTGAACATTCTTAGCAATTAAAACAAAGCAAAACCTGGTAGCACTTTTGCAAGAGTACAGTGTCGGTCTCAGCAAGCTGGCAGGATTTCTGCTCAGATAACATGCCTGTGAAAGATTGTTCTTGCACCCTCAGTTGGACGTGAAGTGCTTCTTGATTTTGACCTAAGTTATTGTGATGTTGCTAACTGTGTGGTGTCAGACTGTTGGTGTTGTCAGCCACAAAGCTTGTAGCATTTTGTAGCATTTTTGGCTAAGCCCAGCATCCAGAGCAGTGGTAAGGTTGTTTGCTTTCCTTGGAGGAGAGGCAATTAAAAGCGCTAGGTGTTACTTTAGGCTTAGCTGAACGTGTGGGCTCGGCTGCCAGCTGAACTGCAAGCACCGGGAAACAACAGTGCTACCACGTGGGAAAAAAAAACCACCATGAACCTCACAGGGTAGGAAATAGCCTCGACTCACAAACAAGGCTCAGTTCCCTGGAAAGCCTGGCTCCAAAGAGATACTCACCATCCATACGAACACACTTCGCTTTGCAGCCAGCAGGAGGCAAGGGTTACTGGCAGCATTTACACCCAATTACTAAATGAAGACTATATGTAAAGGGGGGGGAGATAGTGTATGGCATACCTGTCCTACCAACTGCTATGTAGTTATAAAGGACTCTATAATATCAGTCAAACAGGCTGAAACTGCCCATGTTGATGTCTATAATTGCATCAATAACTAACAAGTGCACCAGAATGAGGCCCTGCAAAGAGAAATCATATGTCTGCTTCTGTATTCAGACATGGAGCAACATCTGTTGCCTTTTTTTAAGTCTTAAATGCTTGGCTAGCTCACGTTTGAAGACTGCAAATTGTAAACTAAATTTTGCGATTGATTAATCTGTTTTGCTGGTATAAGATGTGCCCTTCAGTCTACACCCTGACCATAGGAATTTCAGTACCTAGAAGATGAAAATGATTTTAAACTACATACATCCACTAACACTACAACAGAAGACGTGCCTATCTTCTCAATGTTTAAGTAAACTGAGTTGGCTTAAAGCCTGGTCTGAATGAAGCCATGCAAACAAGTGAAAAGGACAGGAATTTTTATGTTACTATGAGTTTAAGTATTGAAAGCAGTGGTGCCTGAAAG
Organism: Ramphastos sulfuratus; assembly: GCA_013399055.1. NCBI lineage: Eukaryota > Metazoa > Chordata > Aves > Piciformes > Ramphastidae > Ramphastos > Ramphastos sulfuratus. Next base: position 3,152 of record WBNM01004794.1, read on the forward strand.
TGACAGCAAAGGGCTGTCTCTTACTGTGTTGTAATCGTTGATCAATGTGTTGTATCTTTGACTCACATTGGCTGACTCTGGAGGTTTGACAAATTCCACGTGCCTCAGTTTATCCTCCTGACTGAGAGAGTAATGATGCTTACCTGTCCCTCAGGACTCTTAGAATACTCGCTGGTTAACTTCAGATTTCTCCAAGATGATAGTGGGAGGTGTCCCTGCCTATGGCAGGGGGTTGGAACTAGATGATCCTTGAGGTCCCTTCCAACCTTACCATTCTATGAATCTATGAAATCTGCCTTCTAAGTGCAAAGACTTACTGTAGTCTCCCACCATTAGGTACTACCACCTCCTCTATTTGCACATAAACAGCTGAAAGAAATGCCAGTCTAAAGTGTTTATTGTTTACCAGAACTATTGAAACAGTCCTACCACATCCCTACTGAGCTGTCTTCAGGATCAGGCTCTTGCCTACAATCACTGTTGGCACTCTTGTGTTACCACATTGGAGAGCAATCAGACGTCGTGCCTCTGCTACTGAACTTGGGAAAAGCTTGTCAGAAGCTCTTGTCTGCCAACAGTGAAACAGGTTGGATCAGTACCATTTCCATAGCAAGCTGCTGGGAGGGGAAGAAGCTGCTTACCACATCACTATTGTGACACATGTCCCTCACTATAGCATGGGAATTCAGCTTTAAATGAAAGGTACAACATCAGGCATGATGTCTTTACCCTTTTCTTCATCACTTGCTCCTCCCCTACCCCTCTTATTTACATCCCCGGCTGACATGAACCTCAGTTCAACAACCTTTGGGACAATTGAATTGATGGTATAAGAAGGATTTAAGCAAATCCAGTTGGTCCTCTGATAAGCAATCAATTATTCCACAAGCTACAGAGCACTCAAATAGTTAAGAATCCAACCATTTAATTGATACTTGTTTCTGCAGCTGTGCAATATCTCCATTTCCCGAGAGGGCTATTTCCAGTTGCTGCTCGAGGTTTCTAACAATCAAATGGATCAATTCTGCAGATACCTTAAGGCTGTGTGTTAAGTAAGAATTATGTTTGTGGTGTGTATTGGGTGGGGAATGAGGTGGTGGAAAAAGAGACATTTCATTCACCAGGAAAAAAAATGTTGCCTTATGTTCTGGTTTAAACACTGGACATTTATTTAGAGTCTTTAGAGCCCACACATTATCGAATAATTTTAATTTATCACATCCAAATATAATAGGCAAATATATAATACAATAAATTGCATTTGTACACATAAATACAAAATTTGAGGTAGGGCCTCAAGAATAATGATTTCTTAAATTAACAACATACAGCTTCAGAATACGCACAACGTGAGATAAATATGATGCATCCTTTGTAACGTAATATATCATCTCCACATATAGCTAATGAAAAAAAATCATAAGGACCTGGTTAGGGTACAAATCTTTATCCATAGGCAGCAGTACCCCTTAGAATGCCTGTAAATATATATATATATTTTTATATATGACATTACGCAAGTAATTAAGATTCAACCCATCAGCGATGGGTCCATAATAAAGTGCCATAGGACACAGGGCTCAAGTTCTCAGCTTGCGGAAATTGTCACAGCTCCAGACAAAGCTGGGACAATTTATACCAGCCAAGTATCTACCTTACAAGGTAATAACTACATAATAGAAATGACAGAAGACAAGGTGGTTTAGTCAATTGATAGTTTTCCTAACAATGGAAGATAGCTGTAAGGCAAATGGTTACCTGAAGATGTATTCAAACGTCACGGGCAAATAATAATAATATTGCAAGCAATAAGGTCCAGCCTGGTTCTCACGTTCTGTTAAACCCGTCAGGAAAACCTTCTCTCTTTGACAATAGGCTGCCTGAGGGTGACAAAGGCAGAAACCCCAAATATCCCTTCCCTCCTCAGACTTCAACCTGAGTCCCTTGGGAATATCAAGCTCTGAACACTGACATGTATCTCATGTGCACACCATTTAACTACAAGCCAAGAAACTATGGTCTCTTACAACAGCAAAACGGAGATCTCTGTGCTGCCACCTGCCAAAGCCCAGCAGCCTACAACCCTCAATCCCTACAAGTCCTTCTTTGATTGCAAGAAGTGCAGCTGCAGAAGAAGAAATCAACGGAAAACAATTGTCTGACATAGATAAGCAATTGCTTTAACACAGGCCACAAGCAATCATATTATCCATACAACTGTACATACATCCAAAAAGACCAAAAGTATTTAAAATAAATCAGGCATTGGCATCTCATGGCAAGAGACAGCCACACAGTGTATCAGAAGCAATGATCTTCAGTGCTGAGGCGCATCTGATGCGGTCAATGGAGCAGAACCTAATTAAAAGACTACTTTGACCCAATTGAAACATCATCTAAAGACAACCCAAGTCTTTCTCAGTTAATGGTCATTTTGTTAAACCCTTCTTTTGGAAACAAAGTGCTGCCGTGTCTAGCTGGAACACAGGTTTTGAGCATTGCATATTAAAAGCACTAGGAAGACCCCAAAGAATTTGAAGATGGCAAGCATTTGCAATAGGCATAATCTTTAATGCATACAGTAATGCATCTCAGCTTATCCAGAAATTCCATTTCATTTCAAAGGAAACAAAAAATATGCAACATAAGTAATTTCACCAAATTGTAACATTTTTTTTTACTCACAAGATAGATAGATCTGCAAGTACGTACATCACACTTCTACTAATATGGCTTTTTCCCCTCCTTTTATTTTTTTTTTTTAAAGATCTTTACTGGTATTTAAGTAGTTATTAAATTTATTTTTAGAAAATTATCAAAGTACATGCAAACTTTTCCTAGAACATGGTAAATGAAGTGCATTCCCAAACTTCAAGGTTATTTCTCGTTTAAAGAAGACACTGCTGGTTAATTTAATCTCAACATTCAGATCTGGCCAGTAAAATGGGGGTTTTTTAAGTATAACATGGGAAAAAACAAACCTCCTTTTAACATAGTGAAAACTTCCTATATTCTGTGATTCTTTTTTATGCATTTCTCTCCCCTCTCTAAATGTTTTTGCAAGCCTAGTAATGGAGGTCAAAGCTGAAGACAAATATCACCTAGAACAAAATGACTATCATCTGTTTTCAGAGTCAAGCCTAATCCTGTGCTAATGACTTATCAGGCACAGGAACAACATCTAAATTAAAAGCAAGCAGATTAATTACATAAATCATGGTAAGCAGTTCAATTTTTCATATGCATTCTGGTTTGGTAATCCAAGCCACAGGAAAGATATCATAACCTGGCAGCACTCCTTCAAATGATATCTCTTTTATATTTTGGGTAGACAGTAACTGATATCCTTGCACTGAGGTAATTTTATTGCAATTAGTTAATCCCAGTTTCAATGCACATCCTGAGACAAGTTAGTAAGTGAAAGGATTCAGAACTGTTGAGCAATCTGAGTGTGGGTTTTTTTGTTGTTTGGTTTTTTGGTTTTTTTTTAAGAGGAACAAATTTATGGATTTATTTCTTTTGATCACATTAGTAGTGAAGAGAAAGTGGCCTGGACTCCAAAAAATCAAACCAAGATGCTACATAATATTGGTAAAGAGAGGCCTAAAGCTATTTATCCTGGCAAAAGTGCCTAATTCCCATCAGAGGTGCTAATTTCTGTTCCTTTCCTCATCCAGACAAGGGCGCTCAGCTCCATGCAGATGTGGGAGACAAATTTTCATCTGCTCTTTATGGACCTTCATTACATCAAAGAGAGCATGGCTTCTCAGACCTGCCTCTGCCAGGAAAAGCAAAGCCAGAAGAATAGAAAACCCCTTTATAAAGTAGCTGGCAAAGCTGAAACAAGGTGGGCACAGCTTTAAGGCAGAGAAGCTCACAGAAGAGTCCTATCTTGCTGCCATGGGAGACAGGGACCGACAGAGCCCATGGAGCAGAGATTCTAGAGCCAGAACAAGGTGCTTCAAAATCCGCCATCACTTTGCTCAGTGACAACCCCTGATGGCACTTGGCTTGTCCTGCATGAGGATTAAAGGTCTCCAGCAGTGCCTAGGAATGGCAACACTAATTGCCCCATGAAAGAGGAAGTTCAGCAAAACAATTAATATATTTAATATACATATATATATATACACACAGAGAGAGGAAAGAAGGTAACGATTTGTGGAAGTGTTACATTAAGGTTTAGGCTTTGTTTTGTTGTCTTCAACGGGATGAAACACCACATCTACTGATCTACAGACACACATTAACTGAAGATTTACCTGAGACCCTGTAATATGAAGACAAACAGACAAAAAAAAAAGAACGGGATAGAAACAATCCCCTGAAAGGAGAGAACATTGACTGACTACTACAGTAGTGTGTGTAGGGAGGGAAAAAACAGGCTAAACTACTCTAAGCTCACCATCTCTATACTGATTGATAAGATATTTATAGGGACAGAAAACATCACTAGGACACACTACATGAACACTGAACACTGTTTAAAAAATATCATATAAGTATGTATAGGATATAACAAGATAGTAAAGGTTACAGTTTTGCCAATTACCGAAGATATATTTTTCTCCCTCATTCTAGTGCATTTACAATAAATTGGGCTAATTTGCTATTCAGGTAAATAAATGTACTATTTAAAAGCTCTATGTTTACTCTGCCTGGTAGGTAACAAAACTATTTAAGTCTAGCATTCATATCACCACTTCTATCTGATCTCTACAATGCAATGATTTAGAATTGTCCTGCTGCTGCTTTGCAATGGCATAATGGCCACTTACTGAATTGTCCTCTCCCCTCGTGTTTTGCATCTGTGTGGATGACTGCAGTGGGTAATTATTGTGGGGGTGGGGGGAGGGTGTGTGTGTTATTTAATTAAAATATTTTAAATTGAAAAAACAAACAAAAACCAAAAAAAAACCCTATGTACATGTTGGAGAGAATACTGCTTGGAAGAATTTCTGTGCTATATATATAATATATAGACAAGTGGGGCTTTGCTATTTCCCCTTTGGTTGAAAGAGAAGAATACATCATCTAAAGGTTATATAAAGATGTTTACAGAAGAATGAACAGGGAGTCAAGAAGCTGAACAGCACATCAAACTTCTAAGAACTGTTGTCAGATGGTAACTAGACTACATTTACCACTGTAGGGATACAAAGTTAGGCACAAATTATATGATGGCTTCTTGAGGAGATACTGTAAACAAAAGCAGAGAAGCAAGGGAAACTATGTTCAGAGTATTGGAGTGAGTAAAAAGCACAGTTGCACCTAGTGTGGAGCAAGGTTTCAGACTCTCTGTACAACTGAAATGGCATTTATCATATTATCAAAAGAAACATATGACACTACACACATTTCAGTCTGGCACCACTTCCAAACCACTCCTAGACTCAAATGCCATTTAGCCCCAATCTCAAATGATTAGTCCTTCATATTCTGCTTTTATTTCTCTACTTAAGAAGACCAAATAGATTGTCTTTCTGTTCTGATCCCATATATTGCTTCCTGGTATGCTGTTTAAAGGGTCTCCAAAAGTTCTCATAGTATGAATCATAAAAGAAGTGTGCAGACATGAGTCAAGGTCTGCTGTCAGAGTAGAAAAAGTGCCTCTGCTTACTGCAAGAGTCATAAGTGTTTATACAGGAGACCCTTTTCTTTGCTCACTCCCATCCCCTCAGAGGGCTGAACTTCTCTTCAGTTACACTGCTAACAAAACCCTGGTTCCCATCATAGCTGCCTGTTTCAAGGATACTTGTGTGAAATGGGTCCAATTCTACATATAACTGCCCCAAGCAGATTTTTCCACTGTGTTTTGTTTATTTCTGCATTCCCTGACAAAAACTGGTATGTCACCTGTAACACAACATGCTTTTGCTATTTCAGCAGGTAGGGACAACATCACAGGCATCACCCACACCTGGAAGCAGTCTAGCTAGGTCTTCCCCATGGCATGCAACAGTAAGTCCTACTTTCCTAAGCAACCACTTTCAGGCACTGTAAAAAGCAAAAGAAGAAACATTGGGGGGAGGGGGAAGAAAATCAGAAAAGGTGGACATTATTGCCACCCACATCATAATTATTAGCATTGGGTGCCCAGTTCTATATCCTTCACGGGCAGTTTAAGTCCCAGGGAAGAGGTTCCCAGTGGATCAATCATATTCATGTAACGTTCACCACGGTGCTTGGCCAAAAACGGTCCCCAGTCAGGCTGTGGAGAGCACACCAACTTGAGCCGCTGCAGTGGGGGGGGAGAGAAAAAAGAGTCTCATTCAGAGTTACAGAGCAGAATTACAATGCAGAAGGAATGAGCTCATTTAAGATTATTGATGATGGCCTTGCAATCCTCCACTGCTCGGTGTTTGTTTTGCACAAAGTTTGCAAGATTGATAGAGGATGAAGTGTGCAGGTTTTAATTATACTTTTCCCCACACACACCATATGAGGGGAGCTCAGAACCACTGCTGTGGATTGCAAGGCTCACTTACTGAAGGACATGTGCACAATTACTTAGCCCAATGGTCTAAGCAGTGGGTAACTGCATTAAAATAATTGGATTTCTGTTTAGCATATTTCCCAAAAGTATACAAATGACCGAAACAAACAACAACAACAAAAAAGCTACATTGCTATGAATGAACAAATGTTTTAATTTTGAGCTGACAAAATGGTTGATTTCTGTCTGCAGACAAAAAGAAAGAGGAGAGCATTAACCTGACAAGCAACAAAAACAATCTTCTAATCTTTCTGCTGATTTCTTTACTGAATATATCATTTGGTGCATTTACAGATAAAAAAGAAAGAAAACATATTTCTGATGACTTAAAAGGGAACAATTATATGTTTATTACCTAATAAAGTGAATCAGACCTCTCTATAAGTTATTTTAATCTCTGCTTAATTACCAGTTTGCAACTCTTACCTCCCAGATCAACCATAATAATTTAATGCAGCAGACTCAGGATTCAGGAAACACCAGGCTGCAGCAAAGGCCCCTCCAACACAGCTCCAACTTTGGGGTATTTCTTTTGGGGGCACTACTAGTGGGACAACCAGGAGAACTCCCTGGTTTTGTGGCAATATATATGTCAGTGGTACAGATACAAGTCAGATGATGTGAAGCAGATCAATCTGTCTCAGTGAGAGAAACTTTGGAGACAATGAGGAAGTCTAATGTCACCTTAGCTCATTTCCAGTAGGAACAGTCATCTGCTGACCAAGGCATGCCAATGTGCACTACACGAGGGCTGAATGACTCTTTAGACAAGTGTTCTTGTTGCCCTAGTGCCAGTGGTGTATTTGGATGCTCTTCCTAGGGTGTCCCACCACTTAAATTCCTTTGCTTTATGTGAAGCAGAAAAGTGTGGTCTTTTTCCTTAGGCATGTGTGGTGTGACATACTGAAAGACCAAAAAGATCATTCTATTTTAGTACATTTTCTCTCCTTTACACTTTTGAGGCACGTAACAGCCCCAATGGGTTTTGCAGGAGAGCTGAACTGCAAAAGCAGCTACAAAAAGGGGAGTCAAGTGTCTGTTCCTTATCCTGAGGAAGGAAGCAGCACAAGCAGCATGCAGTGATGAGAGGGCAGAGCTGAGAAAGACTCAAAGGCCAAAAAATAAGAGCACTGAACTTCTGCAGAGACAAGGTGAAGGCAATGAAGTGATTAAATGCTGGCATGAAGACATTGCTGTACCACACGTTCCAAGGAACTGAGGAAGCGGTGGGATGGGAACAGTTGGGAAGTGGCAGTGGTGGCAGGCAGGGTGGCAGGCAGGGCCAAGGCACAGAGAGAGGGAGCAGAAGGGGACTGCCACATCTCTGAAGCAGGGAGGGGAAGCGGCAGGAATCTGGTTTGCAAAACAAACCAAAGCAGCATTGAAAAAAATAGTGCCACATGGAATGTTTTAAAGCCTAGGTGCCAGAGAGAGAAAAACAAAGAGATGAAGAAAGGGGAGGGAAAAAAAGATCGCTAGCTAAATTTTTTAATGAGCGGATTAAGCTGTAGAGTATGAGGGCTCTACATACATCTTATTCCTGAACTTCGCCAGGTGCCACAGCCTTCTGGAGTGCATCCCAAATGATGCAGGTACCTGACCATCTCACACTGCAAATAGGTGACTCCTGATTGATGTCACCTAGCATTGCTGCTGGGCTCACTGTGACAGGATGCACATCAACAGCTGATGATTCCTACATCTACATGCTGCTTTTACAAGAAGGCCAACAAATCTAGAACAGCTTTCTCTCAGTAACACCATACCAGGGCTTATGAAACATAGCTTCTCTAGTTCTTGTGAAAGCAATCGCTTAACAATTTAGGAGCATTTTGCTGTGGAACAGGGAATAGAGGGCTGCATTTTAAATCAACTGAGCATTTCTTTGCAACACAATAACTAGCTTGCCAGAATGTAATCTTAGTGCTATCAGGCATTCGACATCACAGAAATCAATGTAAAGTAAACCAGACAATCTCCTGTGACCATGTTTTTATGCAGCAAAAAGATGGAAGAATTACCTCAATAAATTTGCCTGGGGCTAGATGCATTTTTATCACAAACATAACTGGGATCCAGATAACTGAGCAGGCCAGCATCAGCCATCCAAGCACCATAGACCAGCCTGGATAGTGGTAAGCTCCATACGTCATTGGCTCCCATTGGTAGAAACTGAAGCAAAGAATAAACTGGAAACAAGAAAGGAAAAGAAATATGTTTGAGTAAGCAAAACAAGCCTGTATGCAACAAGTGGTAGATATCCACACAGAGATGAAAAATGCATACATCTAAGGCAGGGAGCTCCCACAAGCTGCAATAAACAGGTCAGGGCCTGAATCTAATGAGTTTCCTGGAAATCTTGCAAAATCTGCCCCTTCCCCCAAATCACTGTATTTATGCCAGAAGAATTGAAATTAGACTCTTGCCCCTGGAGTAACATGCTTTATTATATGGTCTATTGGCAGTTTTACCTAATGTGATTATGCTAAGTTACTCCATTTCACTTACTGTATGAGCAGCAATACATCTGCTTACATTTGTGCATAATTCAGTAACTTTTGGGAAATGCCTGTGCTTCCAATAATTGCACACAGAAGATTTATAGCAGTGTAACTAGGTGAAGGCACATATAAAAATGATCAGTTTTATTTCCAGAGATACGGAGTAATTGAAAGTCTAATATTAGACTATCCAAATGTATCAAATATTAGCTTTACAGAGGCAATAACAGAAAAGAAGATATTGCTTAGTTGTGCTTTGTCTGTTTCCATCACTTAAAAATTGAATTATGACTGATCAGTGTCAATTTATTTCTCACCATAAGTTCACTAAATATTACATTTGGAGGGAACAACAACAGAACATTCAAGTTTGGACTGACCTGGTTTGCTTTCCAAACCTGCTCTCCTTAAGAGACAAAAAATTTTATGTTCCCTGGTTATGATTACTGACAGCAGCTAAGAGTGCAAGTCTGATCAACAGAGGAACAGAGCAGAAAAGCCTTACAATGGCTCTGAGGCAGTATCTTGAATACAGCCATTGGGGGGGAGGGCAGAAGGAAAAGAAAAAATATTTTAAAAAACCCAGATGGCCACACCTTCATTTTTAACAAGGCATTCACAGGCGAAAAATACATTGCCATTTATGTTAGCTTACTACTATAGATTAAACTGGGCTATGTCTTTAAGCTTCTAAAAAGGGATTTCCAAGCTGTACCTGTATGTTGTCACAATCAAACAGTAGTTGCCACTGGGTAGGCAAGATGAATCTACCTGGCTTTCATGCACAGCAATCCTATACTTCAGAGAAGACAGCTGGGAAAGAAAATCTATGCGGGAGAGTAGAACATCTTCATTATGCCCATTGGAGAAATTATTCTCAGCATAGAAAATGCCTTTTCCTCCCAACTCAGGACTTTGCTGAGCTCACCAAAACTCATTCCCATCTGCAAACACTAAATCTTTTCCAGTTTTCAGAAACGCTATCTCCTCCTTCCTGAGTTAACAATAATGAAAAGAAGTTACTGACTTCATCCAGAGCCTTTCCCCAGATATAAAAAATATTTACCAGTGTCTGTGCTGCACTGAAAAACAGCACAAATAGGAACTTCCCAGCACATAATCCAAAATAGACTTTCTCTGGAAGAGGTAACTGCAGAGGATCAGAGTCACCATGCTGCTTCTTCACCCAGCTGACGCCACACTTACTGTTTCAGTAAGTCCCTCTGTTCAGAAAGTGTAATAATTTTCCTTGCCTTGTACCTAAAGCTCTCTGAATACTTGTGGGAACTACACAGCACTGCCATGAAATGATGAGCTTTTAAAACTCGACACAAATATTGATCATCTTGGCACAAGTGTGGTCCAGGCCTGAGGAATTTCAGGCCAAGAAACGATCTCTGAAAGATGAAATCCTAGTGAAAGGAGGCTTGGTGGTCTTCATAGAATGGCTTAGGTTGGAAGGGAGCTTGGAGATCATCTGCTCCAACCTTCCCACCATGGGCAGGGACACCTCTCAACCAGACTCAGCTCCTCAAGCCCTGATCCAAACTAGCCTTGAACACCCCCATGGAGGGGGTGTCCACAACCTCCCTGGGCAACCTATTCCAGAGTCTCACCACCTTGGTACAGAGGCCCCAGTCTAACCCTGCTCTCCCCCAGCTTCAAACCATTCCCCCTTGTCCTGTGTCTAGACACCCTGATGAAAAGTTCCTCTGCAGCCTTCCTGTAGGATCCCTTCAGGTACTGGAAGGCATCTCTAAGGTCCTCCTGGAGTCTTCTCTTCTCCAGGCTGAACACCCCCAGCTCCCTCAGCTTGTCCTCATAGCAGAGAGCCCTTGAACCATCTTTGTGGCCCTTCCCCAGACTCACCCTGACTTACCAGACTGAAGGCTTTTGGAATGGCTAAAAGGATTATTTAATTCTTGTACGGAACATGATATGCAAGATTGTATCAGTACTTAGGTTACATGTAAAAGAAAAGTTGTGTTAGAGAGTTGGACAGTAAATGCAGAAATGGTAGAAGTGTGAGTGGGTCATCTTTGAGCAGTCATCTAAGTCTGAAGTAAAACTTTATTCCCAGTTTTGAGGTGGAAATAAGGGGAGAAAAAAGGAAAGGAGGGGAGGAAAAGGAGAGGGAGAAAGGAGGGGAGGAAAAGGAGAGGGAGAAAGGAGGGGGGGGAGAAGGAGGGGGAGAAAGGGGGGGAGGGAAGGGA
>WBNM01004794.1:15552-82049 GCA_013399055.1 Ramphastos sulfuratus
AGAGGGAGAAAGGAGGGGGGCAGGAAGAAGGGGCAAAGGGGGACTAAGGAAAAAGGGAGTAAGGAAAAAGGGGGTAAGGAAAAATGGGGGTAAGGAAGGGGAGATGAAAACAAACAGAGTGAGGGGAGAAGAAAACAGAGTGGGGGAAAAAGAATCACAAAAAGATTCAAAAGACGAGATCTAATTTCCCATGTAAAGCCTGTTTTGGCTGGTTTAAGCGCAGCACACAGGTAACCGCGGCCCCCGTATCACCCCGTGCCGCCCCCTGCCCGCGCCTTCCGTCCCCCCCAGCCGCTGTCACGCAGCGCCACCTGGCGGTGCAGCGGAGACACGCCAGTGGGCCACAGCCCCACGGGGTCCGTCCGCGGCGTGGGCTGGGCTGCTTTAGAGAACCTGAAGGGGTCTGAGAGATGTGCAGCTGCTGGAAGGGGTCCAGAGTAGGCCACACACACAGGTGTCTAGGTATCTGCATCCAAGATCGAATCACGACCATCTAGAAACATCATGAATGATGAAGAAAACAAAAGACCCCTTCGAAGACATTTAAAAGCTTCTTGCTTACTGTTAAAATAGTTGGGGTCACAAATGCCCAACAGACTCTCCAGAATTTACTTGGCTGGAACCCAATCATCATCTCTATATCTTCACAAAATCGCTGCAATCCTGTAAACAGCAAATGAAAATACAATTAGGTGTGAAAGAAGCCAGCTGCAATTTGCAATACAGCTCTTGTGATCTCCCTTGTGTCTAACTACAAAACCAAATTCTGACTTGTTGGTTGAAAGCTTCAGTGGAGGATCTAACCATACAGTTAAAAATAAAAAGGAGACTGTGATGGTGGGAACCATTCTGGTATAATATTTGCTTCCTAAGAATTAAAGCAAAGATGAGCTTGTACATAGAGATTAAGTGTTCAGTACATTTGGGGTTAAAGCATTAGCAGTATGCACTGGGTAGCTGCAATTATGTCTGTGCTTGTTATTTCATTGTGATGATGAACCTTATTAATATCTGCATTTCAGTACAGATGATATCCGAGCTTCTCTGCTACATGACTGGGGTACAAACTCTATCACTCCACACTGAAACAGGAAAGGTCTTGCTATTTTTCATCTGATATGTAAGAAATACTTTGAATTATTAGAGAGCATCTGTAAACATTTTAAATTCCATTCAATGTTGTTTGAACAAACAGATCGACTGACATCTTAATTCTTCAGATTATCGTATTGATCACACCTGCAAAGTTACTTGAGTTAATCAAACACACAAGAGTAGAAAAAGGTATTTCAGCTGCCTCTGCAGCCATCTCCCTGACTGTGCCATGCCCCTGGAGAAGGTGAGCTGGCCCAGCAGCTGCTATTGCCAAGCTGAGACAACCCAGACTGAATTTCACTCTTGTTTTACAGAGCTCTTTGGGGAAATGGTTCCTGCTCAGCACAGCTAGTAGAAACTTATCCAAAAGTAACAGATAAACCATGGAAATTTGTTTCAGCTTTTCTAAGGGTGACAAGAGGAGGGACTTCTGGAGTCCAAGGCTGAGATCCTCCATCACAGAAACATTTTCAATTTGGGCCAATTTTGACTAGCAAAAATATGATCATAGCTGTCATTTAAATTTCACAAAGAAGCTATTCTACAGCATTTAGTCTAACTTCTATGATATGGGAATAGGGATGGAGTGTAAATATTGGAGAGAAGCTAAGTAAGAAAATAAACACTTGGAAAAAAAAATAATAAACTGCTTCACGTTCTTGTTGCCCTTAGAATCAGCCACAGCTGCTGCTGAATGTAAGAAGGGATAATCTCCTGGCATGATCCACCTAATTTTGAGTCCTTTCTGTTGATATCAGAGAAAAATAAACCCATCCACCTGGCTGCTTCCAGAATTAAGAAAGTTAAAAATAGCAATGGCTCAATACTCAGTGGCTTCCAATGCAGCTCTAAGAAAGCAGCAGGGCTAGATTGAACTGGGGCCAGCCCTAAAGGCCCAGCCCAGGGTGTGAGCACAGAGTAAGCCAGTTCAGGCAGGTAACATGTCAGAGAAAAGCTAAAAACCCCCTGTGTTATGGCAAGAAATAGCAAAGAAAAACCCAGAAATTAAACAAGAAGATAGTATTGAAAGAACTGTATTCAGGGAGGGGGAAAGGTACAACCTGCAGTGGGTATAAGCTTAGAAAAATAACTCAAGGCGACAGAGATGTCACATTTTTTCCTGTAACTTCAATTTCCTCTCCCTCTTTTTCTCTCTTCCACTCACAAGAGCAAATGCTCTTCTTCAGAAAGCCTCTTCTCTCCTCTGTAAAGTACATGTAATTTTTATGGCCCCTGGAATCACCATGCTTCCCTTCCACTTGCTCCATTTTCTAACAGCCCTTTGTATGCTCAGACAGACTGTAACCCCAGGGTGGCTACATCACAGACCCTAAAGGAGATCCTAGCTGCAACAGAATGGTTGGTCCCTGGGTTTTATTTACCTGCTTGTTACAGCTGCTTATTTACATGCTGCTTATTTACCTGCTTGTTACAGCTTACTGTACCATCTGTAGGGAGTTACCTGGGAGGTGCTCACACAGTGGTCAGTCCTGCAGTGCAGTAGTGGGAACAAAACTATTTTAAAACTAATTTCAGCAGGGAATTATGAGCTGAAGTGTCTTCCACAAAGTTGAAAGCTCATCCCAGTGTCTCTATTCCAGCTATACCTGCTGCTGCAAGGGAGGTGTACCTAACTGGAGAGTCACCAAGGATTCCAAAATTCATACAAACTTCATGGAAATCTGCAGAGATTACTTTGAAAGTCCAATTTAAAAATTTAATTCTTTCTGGGAATCATTGGTTGATATTCACAGCTTCAGACACTTTTAAATATTATCAGTTCAGGGGTCAAATGCAGGTAAACAGATACAGGGATTACACAACACTTGTCTCTCAGTGAAAGACTGGGGATAGATTTGTCAATTTCCAGGGAAAAGTGCAAAGGATGCTTTAGTTAAAGGAACAAAGATTAAATCTCCCTCTCAGATCAGTCAGGTCTGCTGAATCACTTTGGGAAATAAATGACACATCATATTCCATATTTCAATTTCCATTCTCTAAAGTAGGGTGATGTATTCATAAGTGGTGTAGATATAGAATCCATTAAAAAGGAGAATGCAAACCTAGACAGACAACTGCTTCTGCCACAGGTAAAAGTGTTCAAAATTACTAACACTTTCCACAAATGCACTCCAGCAGTTCCCACTCACTCTGGTAAGGAACATTCCCAGCAACAGATTGTCAAAAAGACAGTTCTGGAAGGAGCAGGAACAAAGTTAAGGTCATACATTTTCACTTCCCAGCAGTGTTTCCCTCAAGCACAAGGATCTTTGTATTTATCTTCACATTACAAAATGTAACAGGGGGAATTATGTTGATGATTAAATTAATACCAACAGCTCTGAGCTATTTGTTACCAGTCATGCATCATAATCTAAACAACTGGAGAATAAACATCTATACCAGCATGTGAAATGAAAAACCCAGCATTTCACTGGATTATGAAGCACTAGCTCTACTGAAAAATAAGTGATTTCAAGGAAATAACCAAGTGTGCCTCTCTTTAATTTAAAAACCTCAAGCAGCTCAGCAGGCAGAACATGTAACAAGGACTAAAGACAGATTTATTTCATCATAAAAGCACCTGCCACTATTGTGCCAACCTGCTTGCTATGAGGAGAACCAGCACACAGAGAAAGGTGTCAGTGGAGTGTAAAACCATGATTGTCAGAGCTTGAAAAATGTATTATGTCAATTTTAAGCATTGCTTGAAGGAATATAACAGGAACAGGAGCAAACTTGTGTTTACAACATACAAATCACAAATATACAAGCTGGGTTCCTGTGAACAGCCCTCACAAAAGTGGCTTTAATACAATAGAAGTAGCTGTGCCACATTAGTCAGGCAAATGAGTGCAAAGGAAATCTTGCCCCTTTTTTTTTCTTTCATGTATAAAAGACTAGAAGCTCTTTAATCCAGGAAAAGGTTAATTCCAGGGAATAATCTTTGCAATAGTTTACATCAAAGGCTTTACTGACATCTGTTGATTAACAATCAGCTGGTGCAGAAAGCAGGGAAAGAATGATTTGTAATCAGCAGACATTTCCCACCTCTGATTACATTAAAGTAATATGCAACTAAAAATGTTCTCCTCTATTCAAGTCCTTTCTTTGTAGTGTTAGGACTATTTCTGTATTGTTTGACGGCTTTCAGAAAAGTTAGTGCCTTAAGAGATTGAATTTGTTGGGCAAAGCAGGCCCTAACCAGAGCAATTTTGCTTCCAGCCTGTTAAAATGTTACTCTTCAAAGGCAGGTTTGTGGCGCTTCTGCCACACAGCGTTCAGAGGAGGAACAGAGCCAGCATCTGCTCCCTATTTACCTTCATTCTTATTTGAAAACACACAGAGCAAAGAAATTCGACAGATTTAAGTAGTTTGGGGGTTATTTTAAAATATTCTAAGAAAGCACTTAGATAGCAATGGTTTTAAAGGGGGCAATGTTTTTGGCACAGATAGGATGCTAGCCAGGAAGAGGGAGAACAGTGCTTTAGCACAGCAGTGCTCAGGTGTGCTCTCAGCAAACAGAGAAGGAGGAGGAGGAGGAGGAGGAGGAGGAGGGAGGGAGGAAACCTCATCTGTATCATGGAGGAAACAATCTTATCTTTAGCATTTTTAACACTAACATTCAAATCTTCATTTGTTTATGAAAGCAAGTCTAAAGTGGCCTCACCACACTCCAGATGGGAATTAATCATGTTATGTAGGGAGATCTTCACAAGTCCTGCCACTACTATCTGAGATTGTATTTCCAAGGATCAATCTCCTGAAAGCACTGGACAAGTTTTTGAGCAAACTGATGTGGCTACAGTAGCATCAAGGTCATTGCACTCCTTTACACTAGCTGAGGATCTTCCTTCTAACATGAATTGATGGAACTGCTGTTGCCACTGTGCATAATGAATGAGTTACTGCACACTCTTGATTCTGTGTTACAGACAGATGGGCTAAAGGAAAGGCTGAAGGAGTACATGGAACATAAATCCTTCAAAAGTTATTAAATACAAAGGTATCACTTCTGAATCAGGAAGTCTCTGCCTCTAAAACTACTGGAGTGTAAAAAGAAGCCCTGGGGAAGTTTCTCTAAACTCTCAGTCTGTTCTTACTCACCTTTAAGCACTGGTTTTAAGCTGTTGGTGGGATGAGGACATTTGACTGTATGAAAGTTCTTTGAATATATATATTTAAAAGAATTCTTTAGTAACAAAGTCCCATTGTGCTTCTGTTCAAACTAAGGGAATTCTAAGGGTAACTAAGGGAATTCTAAGAGTAACTAAGGTAATTCTAAGGGTTTTTATTGGGGGAATATATATATATATATATATAAAGTACTACTCCCTTCCTTAAGAATTTCACATCACCAGCTACTTCACCATATGCTATTGTGTTACTTTGTCAGAGGCTGGCCAACAGCAGTATCTTTTCTTACCATATATATAGGAAACTCCAACAAGCTCAAAGATGGCAATGATGACAAGAGAGTAAGAAGCTGCATAGGTGTCCACAAGCTGTAACATATACATCCCACCCTAAAAAAGGAAAGCATGGAAGAACCATTACTTGTGGCATACAGCTGGTATCTCTCTTCATATATATGTCACAACTCCAACAGGTGCTAACACGGGTGGGAGCAGGAGTCAGGACTCTCTGTCCCTAGTAACAATCCAAACATTGACTGGACAGACTCATGCTGCTCTACAGTTTCTTCTTTCTGGCTGAATGAATATCAAATCCAGGAAGAAAAGAAAAGCAGAGAGTACACTTGACTCTGGTAACTAATAGAGTTTGGGAAGATGTTGGTTTCAGTCCTTCCAGATTAAGGATTGAACTGTGACCAGGCCTTTCACAGCATCATAATTCAAGTGGAGAAAGGACTGAATCCATCCCAGGATTTAGAACAGCAAAACTGAGCTAGTAGGTGATGAGGTGAAAAGAAAGAAAGCAAAGGGGGGGAAGGAGGGGAAAGGCTGAATAAGGTTTTGCATACCTCATCTTGAAATTGCTGAGAATTTAGAACGCTGGAGGAATTAGTGGACAAAACACTGAAGACTATCAGTGGTGGATGAGAATTCCATTGTGAACTCCACGGTTTGCCAAAACTATCAATTTCTATCTAATCAGGGAGGAAAGACACCCCAAAACTCGTGTGGATGTGTATATGGCATAGTTTGGTTTCTTTCTTAAGTGAACACCCACTTTGCATCACTACTTTGGAGAGGTTCAGCTAGGGGAAATTTAAAAGTCTGAACCTCAGAAAGATTAAACGGCAAAGGCTTTTAAGTATGTATTAGTCGGAGCAGTCCCTAGTTAAAAACCAAATAAGGCTTTCAGACTCGCTCAGCATCCCTGCAACTTGCGGCAGAATTAGGTTGTGTTCCGCAGCTTGCAGAGGAGGAGAACGGCCACCAGAGGGGGCTGGGGGCGGAGAGCGATGCTCAAGGGCAATGTGGTTACCTGAGTGATCATAGGAAATCCCATGATGAAAAAGGAGACGCAGCACCCAAGAGTGAACAGTGCCTTGTGCGTGCGTAAGTACTTGGGGAACTCATCTGAAACAGAGGTCACTATGGTCTCGATAGTGGCAAACTGAAAGGCAAAACAAAAGGAGTCATTGCAGTGCACACAACCCACACAAAGTGGTCCAACTGGACAGGATGGAATATAAGGCAGTGCTCTGAATCCATCCTAGGTGTTAAATGCTCAGATGTAAACATCAAAGCTCCCCCCTGAACAATTTCAGCGTTGGTGGCTTTGCTTCATTCCTCTGCTTGCAAAGCAGTTCACTGACCACACAAAACCAGCAATTAATCATAGAATCATAGAATGGTAAGGTTGGAAGGGACCTCAAAGATCATCCAGTTCCAACCCCCTGCCATAGGCAGGGACACCTCCCACTAGAACAGGTCACTCAAGGCCTCATCCAACCTGGCCTTGAACACCTCCAGGGAGGGAGCAGCCACAACCTCCCTGGGCAACCTGTGCCAGTGCCTCACCACTCTCACTGGAAAGAACTTCCTCCTAACATCTAGTCTAAATCTTCCCTCAGCCAGTTTAAACCCATTGCCCCTAGTCCTGTAATTGCAAGATCTTATAAATAGTCCCTCCCCAGCCTTTCTGTAGGCCCCCTTCAGATACTGGAAGGCTACTATAAGGTCCTCTCGAAGCCTTCTCTTCTCCAGGCTGCAGAGCCCCAACTCTCTCAGTCTGTCCTCATAGGAGAGCTGCTCCAGCCCTCTGATCATATTTGTGGCCCTCCTCTGGACCTGCTCCAACACTTCCATGTCCTTCCTGTGCTGGGGGCTCCATAGTCCTCCAAACAAATAAATAGGGGGAAAGGGGGAAATAAAAGTGGTTTACCATAGTGTCCAAACCAAGTGTCAGAAGCATCAAAAAGAATATTATAGCCCAGAATGGAGAGAGAGGGAGTCTAGTTAAGGCTTCTGGATAAACCACAAAAGCAATTCCAGGACCTAGAAAAGAGAAAAACAGAGCCTGAGATGCCCTGCATCACATTATCATTGCTGATTGAAGGCAAAACACAAATAAGAACCACACAGTGCTGAAGGCATGACCTATGCTACAGGAAGAGGCCCAACACACATTTCTAATCTAGATTATTGTATCCCATTTCCTAAAACTGTAATCTAGATGATTGTATCCCATTTTCTAAAACTGTAATCTAGATTATTGTATCCCATTTTCTAAAGCCTCACCCCTGCTGTTTCTGCTCCAGAGAACACTGTTGCTTTCTCACATACTTGAGAAAAAACCACAGTTTTTAGCAGCTTTTGAAATAATCTCCACAGGTCACTTGTGAAGTGTTTGGGGTTTCTTCTGAATAGAAGACAGAAACAAGAGTTAACAACATAGTGAAAAAAATAACACCCTACATGACTCACTGAGTGCTGCTGCCTTTAAAATGTGCTGGAGGAAAATGGCTTTGGGGAATCAAAAGGTGCATGTAGAACCACTATGTATTCATGAACACGTTCTTTCGTCTCTTGATTAAAGATTTCTTCTTGACTGCTAGAGATAAGGGCTCTGTTTGCACTAGCTTCCTGCACATAAGAGTTTAATTAAGCCTTGGAATAATGGGTTTCCATTAATCACACTTTTCAAGAAGTTTAGTTCTACAACGTGAAGCTGCACATCTATCCATCTCAGCCTCTCATAACTCTCCAAGATATCACATGCCAGGGAGCATCCAGGCACAGGTAAACAGTCACAGGGAGGCTGGCTTCCATCCTCTCCCTCTTCAGAGATTTAGAGGGATGCAAACTCTTTCTAAAGGGCTATTAAAGCCAGGAAAATTTCAATGGGTTTATATGCTGAAGTCACAAAAGTCCAATGACCTTGAACTTCCATTTTAAATTACCACAATTTTTCAACTGTAGTGTGTTCTTAATCAAACTGAGACAGAAGAATAAAAATAGATTGCCTCATCTTTCCCTCCAGAAAAATTGTTTTATTTGTTCATCAGTGACATGAGGTTTTCCTGAAAGGAAGAGTCTAAGTGGGGGGGGGTGTGGAAATAAACTATGTGTTTCAGAAAACAAAGCAAAGCAAAGCAAAACAAACCACCAAAACCTCTCCATTTTCAGTCAAGGTCTTAAAACATGAACAGAGATCATCCTAACTTTTGCATTTTCCCCTTCACTGCTAAATGAAATCCAACTTCAGAATTTTTTTTTTTTTTTTTTAATTAGGTCTGGCCAAGGACTGGCTCTTTCTCTCCATTTGCTGAGTGTGCTTTTAATTGCGTTAATCCAATGTCTGCAGTTCTCCTTAATCTTCTCTCTCTTCCTACTGCACAGTTGCCTTCTATTATGCAGCCAAATTCTGCTTCCCCCTGTCACAGAGAGCAGTGAAGCCTCACCCTCATGAAATATTTTTAATGACCTAACTAGGCTCTTAAAAAGGCACTGAGAGCCCTACAGTAAGGTAGTCTAGTGACAGCTTTTCTTGCCTCCTTTGGAACAGCTGCTGAAACAGCTGGGAATAGACCTCCAGCCTGTGCCTAGTCACTCACCCAAAGACCACCACTGCTCAACAGAGGAGAGTTGTGATACTCTGCACTAAATATTATGCTGTCTCCAGGGAGATTGTGCTGGAATATTTTAATAGAGAAAATTATATTATAGGCTGTGAAAAGGAAACAATGGTGATGTCTACTTCACTCATAGGCTTGCTGAGATGTTTAGGAATAAGAACTCAAAACAAAAGATAAGTCAGTCTCTGGGGCACAGCGTCTCGGTCTAGCAGCTTCTGGCTTCTCCTCTCTGCTGATTAATTTCACTAACCACTTTTTCTTCTAATTCCCCTCTGGCCGATCCTGAAAATTCTCCTTACGCATAAGGCAAACCCTTGGGGTAAGGTATAGGGGTGGGGAGAAGGTGGAAGGGTGGTTAGGAGCCCCTCCTGGGGTCTCTGATATCTGGGAGGGGAGTTGTGTTTCTGTATTACCTTTACCTTGTATATTTCTGTAAATATTCCTGTACATAGTGTATATCTCTGCTTGTATATTGTGCTAGGCTGTAAATAGAGCTTCAGTCCATAACTTCCAGCTGGCTGAGTTTTAGTCTGGGTCATTTTAAAAAGTTGGGGAGGGGGGCGGGTATCTCCCAAACCATCACAGAGATGAACCAGCTGAACCAAGTGTTTCCTCCACCTTCCCTAGCACCTGTGTCTTCCCATCCTCCCTCTGTCCATCTCTTCGGAGCTTCCGCTGCAGCTTCACTTGAACAAAGCTGCTTTGACTTTTAACTCCTTACAAATAATTTCAATTAGTACAACATGTGTTAGATTTTGGGGATGGTCTCCTTTGTCTGTCTTATTGTTTCAGGATGAAGGTAAAGTCTAAAATGAAAAGATTAATAGAAACTCCTAAAACACCTGGATAAAACATGGAGCTTCTCAAACACAATGGCCTAATCCAGACAGAAAATGGGGATGAGAACAAAACTTTCCTGTTCCCACTCAGCTAACTGGCAGACCAAAAAGAGACTGAACTGACATTACATTAGCTTGCAAGTGTGGTGTCTCCTACTACTTGCTATCAAGAATCAGTTTGCTAGCTGACCATCCTGTGAAATTCTCTCCTCAGACTCTCCAGCAACTCAACCCACTGTGGGTCAGCCAGTGCAAACCCCACACTAACTCCCTGTGACTGAACCGCAGATCATGAGCTTACTCTCTCCTCAGCAGCTGAGCTGCCATGTACCAACCAAAGGTGCTGCAGAAATTCAGTGTGACCCAGCATCTTTATTTGCATCTCTGAGGTCAAAAGCACTGCAAAACAAATCATCTTTCAGTTTACAGAGAAGAAATAAACAAAAGTAATTAAGAGATTTCTCCCATTTCTTAGTGAGGTTTTCTCTTACCAAACTAGTGATGAGGAGCTTCAAGTAATATACTGACCTCCTAGCATACCTTCTCCCATATGGAAATGCCTACAAGTAGTTTATTAACCCACTGCAGTTTGAAGCTGTTATTCACACCTCCAATGTCAATGTCATCACTAATAATAGAGCTGAAGATGCTACCATGTGCCAAAGTAGTGAAACAGGTATACCCTACCTTGGTCTGCCACAGCTTCGATGTTCACTTTGAGCTCATTTGCCATGAAGCCAATAACTGAGAAGATGACAAAGCCTGCAAATATACTCGTGGCACTGTTGGTACACGTGACTATCAGTGTGTCCCTGGAAAGAAAACACAAGAAGCCACATCAGCTTGTTGTAATCCACGCAGTGGAGGAGGCCTTTGCGCCCAGTGAGTCCCTTTCATGAGCACACACTTCCCATGAGAAGGCTGATGAAGGTCCACCTTCACACTTATCAGGTACATTTGGTGCTGATTAGAGGTGACAGAAGTCCTCACAGCACCATGAGGAATCAGATCACAGTATTAAAGGATGTTAGAGTTTGGAAGGGATCCAAAGAGATCATTGAGTCCAATCCCTCTGCCAGAGCAGGACCATACAATCTAGCTCACGTCACAGAGGAACACATCCAGACAGGCCTTGAAAGTCTCCAGAGAAGGAGACTCCGCAACCTCTCTGGGCAGCCTGTTCCAGTGCTCTGGGACCCTTACAGTCAAGAAGTTGCCCCTTGTGTTGAGGTGGAACCTCCTGTGCTGCAGCTTATATCCATTGCTCCTTGTCCTATCCCAGGGAGCAAGTGAGCAGAGCCTGTCCCCCTGATCCTGAGCCCCAGCCCTCAGACATTTATAAACATTTACTAAATCCCCTCTCAGTCTTCTTTTCTCCAGACTAAAAAGCCCCAGGTCCCTCAACCTCTCCTCATCAGGCAGCACTCCAGTCCCCTAGTGATCCTTGTAGCCCTCCACTGGACCTTCTCCAGCAGATCCCTGTCCCTCTTAAACTGGGGAGCCCAAAACTGAATACAAAACTCCAGATGGGGTCTCACCAGGGCAGATATGAATTTTCCACCCCCCACACGCTGTACAGAAAGCCGCAGGCCATGCAGGAGGACGAGCACTGCTGCTCCTGGCCTCTCCAAAGAAGGCAGCAATGGTGAGACAATCTGCAATGCAGTTTTACTCTTTGCTGGTTGAAGATGCCTGCTCCCTCTGTTACACATGGACTAACCACCACTGTCCAGGGAAGGTAATTTCTGTCCTGTATCTTTCCTGGATTTATGCACAAGATTTCAGGGTTAAGCTTTCTGTATCTTGCAGCACTCACTTAAGCGCTGCCCCATCTGGCAACCTGTAGAGGATTCCCTGGGATCATTTTTCACTGAGTTGTTATAAGAATCTGAAGAAATCCACACCAGAATCCCACACTGTACTGGGAAAGTACATCTGACTTGACAGGAAACCAGCCCTTCTGGTCCCCCAGTCATAATTAGCATTCTTGATAGGATTTTTATTTTGTCCTCAAAATGTATGTACTTCCCCTTAAAGTTCTTCCACTTGAAGTACTATGAACTGGGAGGGGAGGGAGGAAATCTCACAATTTAAATAAAGTTGGCTAGAATTGCTTATTCCTACTGTGATTTGTCAGGAATAGAACAAAATCCAACCTCAAAAGCTGCCAAGAACCTCTCTTTGCTGGCAAACTTCTAGAATCTCTAACAGAGCATCTCTTAACAGAAATGATTAGGTTAATTCTTCAGGTCAACAGAAAATAATTACAATGTTCTGTTTGGAATCATCATGCCTTAATTCTTCCAAACCTGGGTAAGTTTTACTTAAAATACTTCTAGGTTATTCATTTTGAAGTGAATTTGTGTAAATTTACTGCAATTATAGATTATTTAATGACATTTTAAATGGAAATGGAAATGTAACTGAAAATTACAATTTTATCTGCAATATTAAAATGTAATTAATGTCAGAATTGAAAAGGAAAATAGTCATGCTTCATTTCAGTGTTCAAGATGGGTTGTAAAATTAAGCAGATTAGAAGTAACTGAGCTTTTCTAATTATCTGTTTCAGTTCCCCATATTTCTCTCTACTATAGGTAAAACTTCTACTTAGTATTAGACCTGTAAGATTTTTGTACTTCATTCCCTTGCATTCGATTTCAAAAATCTCATTAACATTTTCCAGATTCCACAACGCATTGCTAAATGAATGCACAAAGCTAGCATGATGCTTCTCCCATTTTTTTTTTTGCCCTGGTATTCCAAATGCATTCATTCATTCCTCACCAAATCAAAGCCCTGGAAAAGCATTGTCAAAAATGCTTCCCAAAGGAGAGCTGGATGGAGGTAACTGAGTGCACATCACTGTCGCTTATTCATCCGTATTTTAGGGTAATTATACCCCACTACCTTTGAACACTATAGGAAATATTTTTTTTAAATTCCTTTGTAAAATCCTGATCCACATTTCTTTTCAAAGGCAGTTTGCAAGCAGTACTTAGAAGTTATAGGACATGAGAGTTCAAATCCCAAGGAGCTCTAAAGTCTTGACACAGGGAAAATTTTAGGTATACTCCTGGGACAGTCCCGCTGCATGCTGTTGTCAATTCTGAATCAACATCCATTTCATTGCAGGAATCATTAAAGGTTTGCTTCAGTAAAAAGATTTGGTTTAAAGACAATAAAACAGCAGCGAAACATTCTACTAACAGCATGGACTTTCAGTTTTTCCATGTACCAACATTTATCTGGCACATTTGGTGATGAAAAAGCTGTGCTATGCCACCAGAAGGACTCCTTCCTTACCAAAATAACTTGTGGCGGTTCAAATAAAAGTGATTTCAGATTTCACCACTTGAAATAACTTCATACATATAAAACTACACTAAGAGTAATTGGATTTAAAAATAATAACATTTAGGAGAAACCAGAATCACATCTATGGCAATTGCTTGTCATGGGTGTCTCATGGTGGCAAACTCAGCCCATTCCACACAGGGGTTGTTCTTCAGCAGAGGTTGCCAACTTGCAGGGCTTCATGCCACTGCTCAGCTGTGGGCAGCTTCCCAGATTGCTTTTCAACCTAAAACTGCTGATTCTGAAAGTGAAAAACCAATAGGGACTATAATAGGCTTAAGGCTTATCTTGAGACTTGTAGATCAGGACCTGGGGAGAAGATAAGGGGCACAAAACCAGAAAAGATTAAAGAAACAGAACACACAGAGAGACAAAAAGCCCAATCGACCAAATAAACACAAACAAAAATCAACCACCCAACCAAATGAAGATGTATAAAAGAAAGAGACACAAAATAAAAGGCATTTAAAAAAAAATACAGAAAGAGCTAAAGGGGGAAAAAAATGCTTTCTGCAAGTTTGAACAAGATTGGTTTCACTCTCACATACCTGTAGCAATTATTATGAAATTTGTTGTAAGAAGAGAGAGTAATCAGACCTCCCCATGCTGCAGATAAGGAGAAGAAGATCTGAGTGGCAGCATCCTTCCAAACCTGGGTAAGATAGACAGGAGGGGAAACAGCATCAACTTCAGGCAGGGGTATTAGAAAAATCAATATCACTAATAAATGTTACTGTTAGGGGATTTACACTAAGTAGTTTAAATGAACTTAAGAGTGATGGATGTCAATAGAAGATTTGAAAGCAAAATCCTGTTCCTGCTCAGCCCATATAAAGTGGTAATACAACCTTTGCTGTATATAGAAGGCACAAAAAAAAAAAAAAAATCCAACAACTATATTGCCTGATACCTATCAGTGCAAACACATTCAGCAAAGAAAATATATATCAAGAGGAAAAAATCTGCTGGCACCAGACAGAAGAGATCTGTGTGGCTGATTCACTCTAACAGAGATGTAAGTGCAATAGTAAGCCCACCATAGCATCAATCAGCTTCTCCCATTTTGGTGTGATGAAGTACCAAATTCCATCTCCAGCTCCAGGTAGAGTTACTCCTCTTATAAGAAGGATGATAAGAACCACATAAGGGAATGTAGCTGTAAAGTACACCACCTAGACAGGCAAAAGAAAGATTATTTAGATTACTTATTTGGGTCCATAAGAAGAGAGGGAGAAATACAAGGGCTGCACTATTGCCTGAAGAAAGCAAAAAGAGCCCAAACAAGACCCAAACCAGTGCTGCTGCTGCTGCAGAACGAAGCTGCAGTTCTCTGCTCAGACAGCTGCCTGGCCAGTTCTTGTGCCTGCTACTTCCATGCCAATGAGAGGACATGATCCCTCTTGGCAGAGCTGCCAATTAGGAGGCAGGGCAGGAAGCTGCAGATTTGAAGGGCAGTGGAGAGAATGACATGAGAGAGGTCAGAGAAACAGAGCAGGGAGCTGGGTTACAGCGAGGAGGAGTTTATAAGAAATGGCACACAAATATCTGGGAAGAGAGGATTCACACTGTCACTGCTCATACCCCTGACCAGTTGAAGCTTGATCCTGATGTTATTTAACATCTTTATTTACATCACAATTTCCCTGATTACAGTGAAATATGAAATGATTGGGGAACTTTAACGACCACCACACAGAATAGGGAAGGTTGCTGAAGACACCTTTTTGTCATCCACCAGCTAAGTGCAGCTGAAGAACTCATTTTAAACTTGCTGCTGCTTTTTTTATTACGTTTTAGAAAGCCAATACAAAAAAAAGAAAATAAAAAAAAGAAAAAGAGACAGGTAAAAGGCATTTCATTAATCCTTAGCCATCTGCTGAAAATAGTCAGTAATTCACTGCCTTAAATGAGAAAGTGCTTCTTCTAAAGCTTTCTTGCAAGTGGACAATCACAAATATTTTGCTTACTTTTCCTGATGACTTGATTCCTTTAGCAAGGGAAGCATATACAATCACCCAAGCTAGGAAAAGAGATAGTGCCAAGGGCCATCTAATCTCACCAGGATATTCAATCCCTGCTGAAATCTTCAATACAAAATATCTAAGGGGAAAAAAAAAAAAAAGAGAGAGAGAGAGAGAAGAGAGAGAGAGAAAGATTTTTTTCAAATGTTGTTAGAAAAGAAAAGAAGAGAAAGAAAGAAAGAAAAAAAATAATGACAGTGGCTACAGACAGTAATTTAGTGCAATTTCCTACAGCATTTTGTTTTGCTGTAGCATTCTCAAGTGATTTCTCTAGAATGTTCCAATTATTCTCACCATGTATTATTTTATTTATCTGCATTGCAGTAGTAGATAAAAATGCCAGGCAAGGGCCAACACTCCAGCTGTGCTTAGCACCACAGGAACAGAACACAAATAATCCAGTGCTTGAAATGTAGCTTTCATCATTCCTGTGCATTTTAAAAATAAGCATCATTTGCTGTCCTTAACCATAGTATTTCTAGTCCTCCAAACAGCTATTTGTTGTCTGTTATGGTGGATTTTAGAGGAAAATTAACATGCATACAATGGATTAACATAACGTCTCCAAACAAAGGAAAATCTTACTTGAAGTACTCTTCACTTCCACTGACAAATGTTTTGTTTCCTTCGCTGGTGAAGTTAACCATAGTCAAGTTTGGATATGCACTCATACAGAAAGTAGAGTTCTTAATTTGTATTTTGGGGTGGTCACCAATAATGCAGGAATCTAGGGAGAAATGGGGGGGGGGGACCAAAAAAGAAGAGGGAGAGAGAAAAATAACTTTTCTTTTGGTTTTGTTTGTTGTTTGGTTTTTTCCCCCAAGTTGAGTGTAAAATGACAACAAAAAGCATCAGATCACAAGTTGATCACAATCAGATCACAAATTGACTTCTGTTCTGTCTTAGATTTCTGAACACCTTGCTTACAGAAGCTATAAGGATCTGAGAAAGAACCAGGTCTTGAAAGATCTCATGATCTATCCCAAATGTTTAAGGCATAAAAAGAACCGGAGGAACTGAAGGAGCCCGCGGGGGGGCGGGATCACTCCCCTCTCAGGGGTCACCCCAATGGGGCATACTCTCGGGCTCAGATTAGGGAGGGCTGAGGAAGAACGAGGGAATCGTGTCCAGCCTGGGCAGGATGGAGGAGCCCAACACTCTCTTGGGGCTGGTAGCTCATCCAAGAGGGTTAGCTCAGTTTATTTTCCTCCTTTTCATGTAATTGCC
Organism: Ramphastos sulfuratus; assembly: GCA_013399055.1. Taxonomy (NCBI): domain Eukaryota; kingdom Metazoa; phylum Chordata; class Aves; order Piciformes; family Ramphastidae; genus Ramphastos; species Ramphastos sulfuratus. Next base: position 32,139 of record WBNM01004794.1, read on the forward strand.
TGGTTTGAGGCTCTTAGAAAAACGAGTTTCGGGTGGAGAGGGGGACTGGGGGAGGGGATTGTTGGTTGGTTGGTTTGGTTTTGAGGTGGAGGGTTTTGGGTTGGTTCGGTTGTTTATTTCTTTAGGCTTTGGTTTTGTCTTAAAAAAAAGCCTTGCTAAAGCCCTAGGAGTTGTGACAGGAAGCAAAGGCTGCTAGCTATGGTGTTTTATCCCCTGCTTTCTCCCCTACACAGCTGTCACCTGAAAATAAAAGAAAGGCAACAAAACAGAAAGCGAGAAATAGAGAGAGAATTGGGCTTCTCTTAGCATTAGAAATTAAAAATTGCATTTACCTTGATGAGGAAAAAAAAAATGAAAAGAGTGGAAGACACCCATCTGATGTAGATCAAAGTGGCTTGAGAAGCGACGGCTTCTCCATGCTAGGAACCTCACCAGACACAGGCATCCGCAGTCGCCGCTGGCATCTCCCAGGGGCGCAGCTGTGCCGGAGAAAGCTCTGGAAACCCCTCAGATAAATTACTAAAACCCTATCTCACCTTACCTAACAAAAGTTTGTTTTTATCTTTACAGTCTGGCGTGTTCCACGGGTTGTTACAGGAAGCCCAAGGTAGCACAGGTACAAAGGAGGCGAAAAGGTAGAAAAGTGTGTAGCAGAGAATAATGTTGTAGTATATGGCTATCAGGACGGAGATGATCAGCATCGCAATGCCGCAGCCTAAGGGAAACGAGAGGGAGGGAGGGGAGAGAGGAGACCGCAGTTAACCCCAGGTGGGGGCCGGCAACCGCAGCAGGTCCCGGCGGCTTCGTCTGATGCAGGTACAAAGCGCATCCCCCGGCAGAAAGGGCGCCCCCCACGCAAGCTGCGCGCTAGACGCTGCGGAAACCAGAGGGAGAGCCTGCGGCATGCGGCTACGCGCCTACGGACGCGCTGCGGAGAGGGGGCGCAAAGAGGCGGCGATGCTTAAGCCATGCGAGAGGGGGGGTGCAGGACATGCTCCCCAAAAACCAGGTCGGCTCCTGCTCCGCTCACCTTGCAAGGCGGGGATGGCTTTCCAGACCGACACGGGCCCCTGACTAGCAAACTGCCCCAGAGAGACTTCCAGGAAGAAAATGGGGATCCCGGCCAGAGCCAGCATCATCAAATAGGGGATGAGGAACGCACCTTGTGGGGAGGAGCGGGGAGAAAAGAGAGAATAACCTCAATCAGCACGCACAGACCGGGGATGGGGGCGAGCCTCCTCATCCATCACACCGAGGTGAATTCGCCTACCTCCACGTCCCGGTGCGGAGAACCCGCGCAAGCTCCGCAGGACAGGGATCCCCGCCTCAGCATCCCCCATGGCAGACTGGAAGCGGGCACTCCTGGGGTAAACCGAGGCTGTTTCTGCCCGGGATACTGGGGACAACCCAAGTCAAGATCTGCGGCTACTAAACGTTTTCGATTTGTTAGCGATTCCTGGTGCCCCCAGACCGGGGTAGGGGGAAGTAGTTTTCTGTATTTCCAGCATTTACCGGAGAGATTATTGCCATTAAACGAATATTTTAACAGCTCCCTTTTAAAAGTTCTTAGACGTTAAGAACAACAAAGCTCTCCGGTAAGGACCGGTTTGGGTTTAGAATCACTAGTTCCCTCACACAAACCAGCTCTTAGAGCCTCTGCACAACTGCTTCCAACGCTCACAGCACCCACATCCCCCACTGAGAGCCCTGCGGGGCCAGAAGCCGCTCACAGCTGCAGGAGGGGAACACAGCAGCACGCACCTGCTCCACGTTTAGATGAGACCTCCGCAAATAAACTTTTTCTTCTCCTTATAGGCTGTTAACAGAACAACCCTTCCAACCTTCTCCGCTCTGCTCAGCACCACTCTCACTTTCAAGCGATTGTTTTCGAATCGTTTCACGGAGAGGTTTAAAAAGAAATGTCTCAAACGTCACGAAATAGCAGAACAGGTCGACTTGGGTTCAAGTGTTCTCCTGTGAGTTCCCTGATTGGAAAACCCTCTGTATCGTCCTCTCCTTCTTCCACTTCCCCAGTCCGATCGTTTGTGCAGTCAGACCAGATTAAACTGGGCGAAGTGGGAAGCCCAGAGCCCTCACTCCGTGCCCGGTGTGATCAGCTCTTCATTTTCCTCCCTCTCCTACCAGCATCAGCTAATTGCAGGTGTTTTAAGGGAGAGTACTACCTTCTAACAATATCCTGTGGAAGGTTTCCTACTTCGAGAATTGACCATCAGAAAACCCTAGCCAGGATTCTCAGCCAAGTGGTGGTCTGGAGGTGCCTTCGGACCTGGGCTCAGCCCGGAGCTTGCTGCCTGCTTTTGCCAGGCAAGCGGGCACCACTGCCCCGCGCTTCCTTCCCTCCTGTTTCTCCCCACCAAGAAGGCAGGGACCGGCTCAGCCACGTACGGTACCGCAGGTAGAGAGACAGGAAAAAGCCATCATACCTCCCCCATTCTTAAAGGCCAGGTACGGGAACCTCCAGACATTGCCCAGCCCCACTGCATAACCCACCATGGAGAGGATGAAATCCAGCTTGCTAGACCAGTTCCCTCGGGCTTTATTTTCATCCCCTACATCGTCTTCCTAAAAGAGGGGAAAAGGAAGGGTGGGGGGAAAGAGAGGTCGGAAAACAGCCACTTTTGCAAACAAGCATCGCGATGCTGCTGCCGCCGGGTTCACCGGAGGGGGAGAGAACGAGAGGGGAAGAGAACGGAAGGGGAAACAGGAGGTCTTCCCATGCCGCCCCCACCTGGGCTCTCTTCCGACAGAGAAAACAGCAGAGGAGCTTTTCAAACCCTGGCCCTCTGACAGGCTGCTCCCGGGGAAGGGGAGAGCGGGACTGCAGCCCGAGGGGGTCAGTCCCCACTGCCCGGGCACCCAAGCCCTGAATGCGCGGGCCTGGGCTCCACGGCGGCCTGCCCGGGGCCTCCGGCTACTGCAATGCGCATCTCCCAGCCGTGCTGGCATCTCCGCAGGGCTTTGAGGGTGGCCTGGCTCCTCATCCTCCGCTGCACTGCAGGCCAACCTGCCCTCCCTGAGGAGCGGAGCCCTCGGACCGGGGACTCAACGATCGCCGGCCTCAGCAAAACCCGCACACAGAAACCGAGTGAAAAAGACGCTTTTAGAGAACGAACTCCTGGGCAAGCCCAGACACGCAGTGGGGCAGAGGGAACATCGAGAGGGGTGGTCATCGGCTCCTGCCAGGCCCCGCAACCCGGCCAACAGCAAACCCCTTTCGTTGCGCAGTGCCAGGGGCTGGCAAGGTTTGGTGTCTTGTGAGGCTCAGGTGATTTTGCCTTATTTTTGGTTACAGGCTCCAAGACTTGAGCAGCCCACCGGGTCCGAGAGGGTCAGACAGTCTCTCCTGTCTTTGGGATCTGATGCTGAGGCCAGGACTTGGCCTTGAGGACAGAGAGGGTACACCAATTGGACCAGGTGATGGGGACAGGCACGACTCAGTGAACACTTTGGAATTAGCCAAGCACTGTTGGTTGTCGATTATATTCATATCCCATGGTTAGCCCTTAACAGCAGTACAGCATCTTGACCTGAACCTGTCCCCCCCTTTCCCCTCCCCATGACACAGCCCCACTACTGACTGATTTGAACCTGATTTTAGAGCTTCGGTCAGACCAGTGCTGAGAGGCAAAGACCTCTCACTCCCACAAGCTGAACTGGGGGAAGAAACCCTGAAAGGAACCAACTTACCCCCTCCACTCTGCCAGGAAGAACAGAAGTGTTGCCATCTGTGCCCAGCACCACGGTACTCTGGGTCAAGGTCACCCACGAGCCTTTGGCATTGTTTTGCTCCAGTGTGCTCTTACCAAGGGTTAGATTTGCGTCCCCGTCTGTGCTCTGCAAAGCAGGGATTTTGCAGTGGGGGATAGCAGCTTGCCCGGCGGACCCTGCCCCAGGGGCGTGCTTGCATGGGAAGGTTTCCACGGATTCCCTCCGGAGGGTGGAGTTGGCTTGCACCGGGGTGCTGCTGAGCTTGCAGATCCCGACTTTGGTCCTCTCAAAATCATTTGGTTTAGCTTCTTCGGAGGAAAGGGTTTTGCTGTCGTTAGAGAGTGACCGCGGAAGCCTGGGCACCGCGGCAGGGGCTTGCGATGGAGCATTCTGCGGGTCATTTTCAGGGCTGATTCTTACAACCCCTGCACCTTCGCTAGGTCCAGAAGCAATGGTTTCAGGATTATTCACAACCGGCTTGCTCATATCCCTTTGACTGGCGTAATCCTGAAATGAGAACGTCACATATTATATGAAAAGAAAAATAAATTGGGGAGTGCAAAGATTCTATAGATTTATTTTTTTTTTCCTCCCTTTCGGGCACAAAATGTGTGCGCTAGAACATAGGGATACGAAAGTATTGCAGAATTTCGAGGTATCCCAGTTCCCCTGTTTGCTCTCTCATTCAGTGTTAATATCCTGGGGGAGAGAAGAATAAGATGTGGGGGGAAAAAAATCGAACGAAAAAAAAACACACCAGAGCCTGCAAAACCAGAATTCGACTTTAAATAAAGTGTCACTACAGCACTGCGCCGCCAGCCCTCGTTAGATTTCACGGCACGGCTAGAGGATGCTCCCTTCCCTATCGCCAGTGTAGAAAGATTCTTTAATTTTACGCCCCATTTCCTTTCTGTCATTCAACAATGCACATCGGATTTGGTTTTGTTTTTTGGGTTTTGTTTTTTTTTTTTTTAATATATATAGGCAATAGAGAAGCTGCCCTGTAGGCAGCTGAAGATGTAAAAAAACCCAAACCCAACAACAACAACAAAAAAAAAAACCAACAAAAAAAAACCCCACAAAACAAGTGATATAGTGCTGGTGAGCATTTCTGAGATGGCTGCTACCCTTCCAAATCCTACAGCGACAGTGAAACACAAAAACCAAACCCACCTAAATGCCCTTATTGCATTGCTTATGTTTTAGGTTTGCACGCCTCTAAAGATTTTTTAAAGCATTCCTTATTCATTTAACAGATTATTGATTACTCTCCCTGTCACCTCGCCCCTGCCTTTCTCTCCATTTTAAAACTGTAATTTAAAAGGCATAATTTTTTAAATTGTCTTTTAAATAATCGGCAGACAAACCCTACAAACCTTACCATTTCCACCCACTTGGTATTAAGTATAAGCCTTCTTTTCTGAAGCGGGTTTCACAAAAACACCCGTCACTGTTTCCGCTGCAAGTTTTCTCCACGTCTTAATCCCAGTCTCCCAGCGATAAAATAAGAGAGACTCGGTCCCTGTCCGATGCACTTCGGGATAGCACCACCACCCCGCTTCCCGCGCTCATTCAGCAGATAGACAGCGGCCATTTCCCGGGGCGCTGCGGAAAGCTCCGCGGACAGACCACGGACAGCTCCCGGAGCTTTTTGCCGGAGCACCGCGAAAAGCTCCGGAGGCAACTCCCCCTCCGGCACCGCTTCTCTCGCTACGCGAAAGACGCCACCAACATAAGGGATCCAACCCCAAATTTAGCGACCAACGCCCCCCTTCAGCCCTTTTCAGTATCAAAGAAGAGATCCAAGCACTTACCATGCCCTAAATAGCCACCGATTGAGTCTGTAGAGGTAAAACCAGTAGTACAAAGCAAAACCAGAAGCACAGGCAATAGACAGACTGGATTTTGCTCAGTGGAGAGCAAAGCTTTCTATACTTCCGTGGGAAAGACTGGGTTTGCGTCAGTGCATAGCAAGGTGCCCTTCGTTTGACATTTTCTTGATAATAAGAGTTTGATAAATCATTACCCCTGGTTTCAGATTTTAAAGGGACAACACGCAGCCGGAGCGTCGGCTGCTGTCACTCACCCAGCAGCGAGATGGCGTGGTCCCTGTGACTCAGATGGGGGCTGACTGCTAAACCAGAGCCGGCAAGAGCGGGGAAGAACTTTCTTGTTGGTGATTAGAGGGAACACGTACTACTGCGCCCAAAGTGAGAGAGGAACGGGAAGAAACCTTCCATTCCTAACCCCCTCCCTGTTACTCTGATGTGGCATTCATAAACATCTCCCCCCCCTTTTTTTTTTTTTCTTATTTTATTTCCCTGCATTGCTGCAGTTCACAGTTGGATCAGACATTATAATAGCTTTTTATATACAAGTTTCATATTTATATGTATCTCCACACATCTACATGCATAGAGTTCACTCTATGTAAAGTACACAAACACATTTTAACTGTGTCTTCCTTGCTCTTGTGGCACCAGACAAAACGATACTCTGTATTTTCACTGTGCCTCGAGGGGGAAACCCTCAGCCCTAATTAATTTAAATGATTCACACAACAAAGCACCTTCTCTTTCATCAAAACTATCAAGAATAGTTAAATGAGTGTAAAGACGACGGCAACCACAATCAAGCCGTTGGTTTTCTTCCCCCACCCATCAAAGCATTTATGTTTGAGAACTGGGCGCAAAATTACTCATCATTGAAAGTCAGGTGTTAAGCCAGAATCGTTTCTGTCACGAAGCAGCTCACCCATAACCACCTCTCGTACGTGTTACTTGCTATTTGAGGGCCTTTCGCAAAGATTCGTTGCGCACAAGGCAACTTTGGTCACGCTGACAACAATAAAATGCACCCTGGCAAAGGGGGATGCTCCCTAAGCAACCTTCCCAGTTACACCAGCGTCAGAGCTGATGCTCCTCCGCATCCCCGCTGCTAACGTCAGCTGCTCCGGGGAGGATTTCAGGTTTAGCCTGAGGCATGTGCAGTTTGCGCCTATGCGGACAGGAGATATCAGCACCGCATGCAGTTTCCGTGCGCCCTTGGCTTTACGGGTTACTAACGCTTGTTTTAGCGGACAGGGTCAGTCACAAATTCGCAGTAGCCCGGATCATTCTGCAGAGCCTCGGGGTGCCCGGTGCTACCACAGAACCATAGAATAATCGTGATTGAAAACAAAAGAAAACAAAAAAAACAACCAAACAAAAAAACCCTTTAAGATCATCGAGTCCAAATTCAACTGTCAGGAGTCTTAAAGACACAGCAAAACCAGAGGAGATGGGGGCTAGCAAAGCAGAACGGTAAAAATAGGTTTTCACAGAAAAGACCACCCCACCTGCCAGAAGAAAAACGCCCTCGCCTTGCAGCAGAGCATTTTACAACACATATACTACTAACTTATCCTGCTGCTGCTTCCAACGTGTTCAAGTACAGGGGCCTACCTCTACCACAGGTGTATAACAATCACAATACACACACAGAGGTATTTTTACACATACACGCTGTGTAAATGCTGGGTAGGTTGTAAGTTCCTCTCTTCAAATACACTCCTCTGCCTCTGTTCTCACTCTCCCTGACTCTGTTCTGTTCAGAACTCGAAGGGCGCGCACAGAAGCTGGGGGGGGGGGGGGGGGGGGGCAGAAATCGGTGGCGTTTTGCTGTGTTCTTCCAGCACAGAAGGATCTGTGGGGAGGCAGGCAGCGAGCAGGGTCGTTAGCTCAGTTATGCTGCCCTTCAGCTCACATTAATGCCTCTGCAGGCATGGGACAAATTAAAAGCGACAAGGCAGCAGTCCAAGAAGAATTTTGGTTTCGAAGACCCTCAAACCTCATCTGGATTCGCAGGGTTGACTTCTTTTGGGTTTTCAGGAAATTGACAAAACTCATTCTTCACTTTCTTTTCCAAGTGCTATTTTTTGCTTCTTCCATTAGCACTGAAACGTGAAATCGAAATTTCATCCCTGGAAAAGAGGAATTGATCTCCTTTACTTTCAGAGGAAGTAGGAGAACCCCTCCTTGCCTTGCACTCCCAGAAAGGGCTCAGTCTGTAGGACACGGCCAGGGGGTCTCGCTGAGGACCGGAGCCAAGGACTTGTGCTTAAACAACACAGAAACCCACAGAGAAACTCATTCTGATTTCAGGCATGAACCTTTTTCCTAACTCTTCTGTCTGTAGAGAGTGCAAATGGAGTGTCCTCAGCGCCCTGCTCATCCTCCATCCAGGCTTCAGATGGAGTCACCCGCCCTGGACTGAAATGCTTAGTTCGGAGTTATGGCTCCCTTCAAAGCCAAACCAAATCCCTCCAATGTGGGATTTTAACCCCCCGGTTAACCACCAATAAGTTCATTAAAATTGCTTTTCTCATTGTCCCTCCAAAACGCCTGTTCCGGGGCCGAACTCCCACTTTACAGCCCCAAGCACGCATTTAACGAATGAAGGACAAGCACCCGGCTGAAGCTACGGTCAAACGCTCACCAACCTCTCCCTCCCTCCCCAGAAATAAGCCTGCCCTGCCTGGAGGAGTCCCTGCCCGCTTCCCAAACCTGTGGCCACTGGTGCAGGTCCCTAGGGACCCCACACACACTGATGATGGCCTGGGGGGGGGGGAAAAAAAAAAAAAAAAAAAAAGGAAGTCAAACCCCCCCTCATTCCCCGAACCAGCTCTTTGTGGGCGGGCTGTTCGCGGTGATTCCCGCGCACAGGCGAGCCTGCCAGCAAACCCTCGTCCTCCGCAGTCTGCGGAGCGGGCGAGCAAGTGCCTCCGTCTTAATTACTTTGTCAAGGATGAAAAATAGCAATTGATTTCTATTTCGTGCCTCGCTCGTCATCCCTTCTCCGCCCCCACCCCCTCTTTGTAGACAGGCAAACGCGCAAACGAAGAGGTAGAGCTGGCACTGCGAGCAGAGGGTCGGGCTGTGCCGGGACACCCCTGAGCCCGCTGCCACAGAGGGTGCCCCCTCGTCCGCCCTCTCTCATAATGCACGCTCCTGCCTTTACACCGCATTTGTGCTGGAAAAACACAAACAAACAAAAAGAAAAACCCAAACCCACAACACAACTAAACAGACAAACAAAAACCTCAAGCCCCGACCTACCAACCAACCAAAAAAAAAAAAAAAAAAACAAACCCAAAAAAACCAACCAAAACCCCAATCACCGAACAAAAAAAACCCAAAACACACACCCCTCCCGCAAAAAACAAAACACCCCCAAAATATAACACCCTACAAACAAAAAAACCAACACCCTACCCCGAAACACCGACAAAACCAAACAAGTCAGACAGCAGCCAGAGATGACACCTCCACAAAAAACCCAAGCACGCCTACAGAACCCCTCGGGTTCCCTTCCCTGCGATACAGTCCCAGTCTTGGCTACTCTCTAACGGCTCCTCTAAACACTGCAGCTATTGCTCTTGAACTCGCCAGTCTGTCTCCCCACCGAAAGTTCGCCGAAAGTTGATGGAGGCAGTGGCAGTAAGAAGCTGTACCCTATTCCCCACCCGTTTTCTCCCGGGGTTTCCAGCCGCAGCCTTCACACCCTCCGCCAGTGCCACCCTCTGCAGTCACAACGTGGCCCGGGGGCCTCAGAATTAGACATCTGTACACAGCACAGTAACCCAAGCACGGGAGGTTTCCTTCCTCCCTCTGCTCCCTGGTCTCACCTTTTTTACTTTTTTGGATTTTTTTTCTTTTTTTTTTTTTCCCTCTCTCTCGATATGGAGCTTTCCAGCAAATCCAGTGAAAGCCGCTCTGGTGGGATTCCCAACAGAGCACAGCCATTTAAACTCTCCCCTAAGGCTAAAAGGCAAATACAACGGTTAGGATGAGGAAAGCTGTGAGGACCTCAGGGAATGACTTTAAATACCCAGTTAGGGCTGCGATTGAAGAGCCTTTTTGTTAAAGGTAATTGGATTAGAGAGGTGTTAAACATTCGCTGTGAAGTGTCCTGATTCCATTTGTACTTCGTGCATTTGACGTGTACTCAAATGTGTTTCCATCCGATCATTATTACATTTAGAGGTAGATGATGCTAAAGCCGGGCAAGTCCCCTGCAAGCCAGGAACTCTCTCTGCATCCGGAGGGATGGGCAAGTCCCCATCGGGTCTCTGTGGATACAAAGCCAACCTCCAGCTGCTCCCCGGGGAATTAACCTTCTTTCTCCTGCAGAGAAATTCCAGTGGTAGGTAACTTAGACATCTTAATATATATATGTGTGTGTGTATACATTATGCCGTTTCTTCTAACCAAAGGTTTTAAAACATTTTAATGATTTAACTACAACACCACGTAAGGCAAAGCCAAGAAGAATATTGTGTTCGTTCAGCTGAGCTAGAAATCAGAGCCAGCAAAAGTAGGCATCAATGATGCAGACCTTTCGAGGTGATTCTTCACCTTCAATTTCTTCTATTTCCCTTCTCATTCTATCCATATACATGAATTTTTATAGCTTTAATTCAACTGAGCAGTTTTCCTGTGCACAGAGCATAGACCTTTTCTTAAGACAAAAATTCACCTTATCGGGCTGCAGTACTTTGCCTCTCTCAGTTAATTAAGTCCATATAATGAAGAGACTGTAAAATCTCTCAAGTGATAATTACCTGTTATTTCTCTCCCGTGAAACGCCTCAGGCTGAACTTGCTATTTATTAGCTCTCCTGTACACTTTCTGATGAGCTGGCTTCCAATTGCCTTCACCCACATTGCTCACTGGCTGGCCCTTGGATGTTCAGTTAATTAAAAAAAAAAAAAAAATAATAGCTGGTGTCCTAAATTGTGAAAAGGAGTTGGTTTGCTGAGAGATTTAACTCCTTCAGTGGAGATAGCTGTAAATAACAGAATTAAAAGAAAGAGGGATCAGGTGGGGGAAACCCAGAAGCATCTGGAGGAAATTTCTGCACCACTAGCCAGGCACTGATGCCCCTAACAGTCATTTAACCCATGCATACATGTTTCTTCATTTGTCCAGACATTTGCCTTAACCACAGAGCATAATCAGCACAAGTTGGAATCCTCACTTTGCAATAGTAGAACACTTAACATCACACACATACTCCCCTATACATTTAATGAAAAATGTTAAGTAAATGCTCTAAATATATTTCCACAATTTACCTATGTGTAGTCAAGTCAAGAAGATATTTTCTGGTGCCACACTAAGCCTAGCCCAGTCACTGAGCTCAATACTTCATGTAAAAATGTACCTGGTCCTGCAAACAGAATAAAAAAGACATCTTTTTGAGCCAGGGATGCTCAAAACTGGATTGAGAGTAGTGATTTCTAACTGTGCACAATCAAGTAGGGTTAGCATAGAGAATAAGCCTCCTCCATGCTGGCTCTGGGCAGGGAGAACTGCAGAAACACTACATAATGGAGTGCTCTGTGGAGCAATCCAAGTGCTTCTCGAGATCATCAACCAGGTTGTTTTATCTCACTCTTGGCACAGATGTGGATGGACAGAGGCTGTGGCAACTGTGCTACAGAGAGGTGGGAATGGGAGCAGATACTGGCTGTGAGAAGAGTGTGGCAGCAGCCCCAGTACCAGATAGAGCAGGTCAGGGAGATGAGGACAAGGAGCTGCACATATAGTAACATTGAACCCCAGCATGTTCACAAGGGAAGTTCCTGTGAACTGCATAAAGGTGCCTAAACCACCTGGCAAGGTGCTTTTGCTTGGAAAATGAGGAAAGTTTTGGAGAACAGGGACTCATTGCTCAGCTGTGAAGCAATGAGTCTTAGTGAAGATTCACACTCTAAAAAATACTATCTGAAAAGAGCAATTCTCCTAACTGTGGTGTGTTGGTTCTCTGATTAAATAGTCCCATTTTAAGGAGGAAAAAAACCCAAACCATCACACTAATATAGCTACTTGAGTATTCCACCAAGTCAGTCATGCTGGTCATTGGAGTTTCTGAATGGGGAAGAAAACCAAACCAAACCAACACCAAACAACAAGCCTTAAACTTGTTCTGTGCCATCTCATAGGAAGTTCTTGGTTTGTTTAAAGCAGAGTGCTCTGCATTCATTTTTTTGCTTCCCTCTTCCCTGTGAAAGGGGAAATCCCCAACACACAGTGAACTGGGTACAGCAACTGCCATGCAGAGATAACAGAACTGTTTGCCAGCATGAATAAAAATCCCAGACATCATCTTACAGAGTGCCAGATGAAAACATTTATGTGTCCAGGATTGGTAAATCAGGCAAGTGTTGGGATTTAAGTCTCAATCAGTGAGTGTGTTGTAGAGCACTCACAGGAACAGTGAACTTTCAAGGTTCAAATCTCTCTTTTGGCTGAAGAATAAATGCTAGGACTGAGCCTTCAGCTACAGCTTCTGTCGTTGGGACACCCATTTGGAGAACATCAGTGATGACTCCTCTTCTTGAACCTAAGTGGTCCCAGCACACTTGGAACACCTCTGTGGGAATATTCTGATCAGCTAATTGCAGACTCGTGGTGTAAAGTCCAGAGAGAGTCCCCAGTCTGGGGACTAAGCCTTGGGTAGGGGAGAGCTGGGTGTGCCAGCACTGTGGCAGCAGGGAACTACCCCATGGTTGAGGAACAGCAGATAAGGACATATTACACAGCCACTTTTCAGCTTCATTACACTGTCAGATGGCTCAAAAGAGCTGGCATCACAGCAGAGAAGCTGCCTCACAGCTTGTACCCATGTGGCTGTTATTCAAAGCCTCCTCAGCTGTTAATCAAAGCTACATCATCCCACAATGTCTGCACCTCAGCAAGTGCAGACCTGTGTTCTACAGTCCCACAGTGCTGCTTCTGGTCATGCTGAACTGGACTTGAATCACATTTATCTGGGATATTTAGAGGGTGTTTTCTCATCACATTAAAAAGAACTTCAAATATAGCTAAATACCATGATTCCTGCAGCTGAAGCAGCAAACAGACCCAGCACACACAGGCAGTGGATGAAAATGAAGAGAGGAACCTCCAGGCATGACATGAGACTGGAGCTTATCTCTGCCACAAGCCTTCCAGGCTACTTAAGGCACCTCACCTTGACTGAGAATTTGTCTCTTACAACCATAAACCATCCCCTTTTAACTGTAACTGGGCAAATTGATTAAAAAAGGACTGTCATGTGATGACAGGCCTGGAAGGGAATTCTTGACAGTGGAACAGTCAAACAGTTGCTTGCTGGCAGTTGCTTCTCAGTTCTGCCACCTCACTCTGGGTGTGGGATTTGGCCAGGTGAGGAGATGAGGTGAGTTGACTCACTCATGCTGTCACCATCCCTGTCCCCAGTGAGGAAACAGCCATGGGGCCACTGAAACTAGGTCTTGCATGGTGAGGTGAATCGTGGGGGAACAATTTTTGCCTGGGCAGATATGTGCATTATATCCACCTGGACAATCTAATTACTTCAGTGTCAGCATTCTCATCCCTCTTATGCCAGAGGAAATTTTTCAGAGCAGCAGTCATCACTTCATAGAAATTGTTACAAAACAGAGACACCCTTGATCTAGAGGATGGCTCCTGCCTCTTTCTACCCAATTTGCTCACCTTCAAGCAATGCACTATCACTCACCTGTGAGCAACAACATTTAGACAGACAAATGAAATTGATTTTGATGTCTGGAGACTTTAACCTGGAGAGTTTCACAGGACCTGGCCAGACATTCCTTTCTCCAAAGTCCTGTTAGGATTGACAGTTATTAGTGGTTTCAACTCAGACAAAAAGAAACATAATCTGCTTGATCTGTAACAGGCAGAGAGACAAATTCCAGATATCCCACAGCCCTGATTGAGGAAAAGTAAAGAATCCCCAAAGAATGTGCAGCAGCATATAAATATAGGTTTTAATGCAATTTTGATCAAGACAAACATGATTTGGAAGCATCTGTCAAATACAGGAAAAAAATTACCCAAACCAAACCAAAATCAGACTGGATAAAAACCCATCAACAAACAGCACAGTCCAAGGAGGAGTAGCAAAAAGATCTGCAAGACAACACTGATGTGTTTTTTGTTTTGTTTTCCTCTTCACAGAGATGATCCAGACACACCCAGTAGCTCATGGTACCAACTAAGAGAGTCAGCAGTAACCCAGAAGCTCTTTATTATTTACTTTAACATAGCAAGCACTGCTGCAAAACTCAGATCTAGCTAAAAGATGCAAAAGGACTTGCTTCCCATTGGATAGTCTCAGGGCAGAGTGATGTGCATGTACACAGCACTGACTTCTGGTGTGATTACCTTGAAAGCTTGGAAGTGAAGCCAGAATACTACTGACACCCATAGAAGGTTCTCGAAGCTCTTTTAAATCCCACACAATCAGCACGCTGGTGGCAACCACAGTGCAGAGGGTGTGCTACAGAAAGCCTGAGTGTTATCCATGTGATGTGAAGCTGCCCTTTCCTCAGATCCACACCTAAGCCCCTCTGAAATTCCCCCAGGTGGTAGCTTCTACTCTTCCTTCTCTTCCCAAACTACTGAGCATGAAAAACAGCTTCAGAGTGCAAGCTGCAACAGGCTGTCAGGGAGTGAGGAGGAAAAAGAAATGAGACTTGTGGAGGCTTCAGTGATACACAAGAGAATACAATGGGAACTGGTGATGGTTTCTTAACCCACAGAGAGTTTTAAGTTGAGATAATAACTCTACCAGGTTCCAGAAAGGTATTTTATTGCCTTTTATTAACTATCCCTACCACCCACACTCTCGCTACCGGTGAGGCATCTGCATCAATTCTAGAGAAAAGGTAAATCACACCTGGCTAAATAACTCCAGCTAAGGCTTAATGCTTTATGGAAGGCAGGGAAGAGCAAGCAGAGGTTAAGACACAGTGGAAAGAGACTTTGTCTTTAAAAAAGATGCACACAACAGATCTACTCAGTCCCCCATCCTTTCTGGTTCTTCGCACCAGCCTCTCTTCAAAGAGACTGGTGAAATATTGCTCAATGCATAGTAAATGTCAGACAAGCAAATCAAAGTTTGACTCTGGACCACTTCCCTTCTCCTAAACACTGAAAGTTGCACATATCAAAGAGTGAATGCAGATGGGGAGAGTTATTTGGGAAGATGTGTTTGTCCTCTTCCAAAGCACTGGTACACTGCTGTGTTTTTATTACAGCTGGCAACAACAGAACTTGCTGAAAAATGGGTTGACTTACTGAAAACAAGGCTTGCTGCACTGGTAATACATTGGCCAGGCACATGGAGCACTGGCAATGGCTTCCCTTTTGCTGGCAGTGCTACAAAAAAGATGTACAAACATGTGAAGTTATTGAAAACAGTCAAGCACAGAATGGTCCCAGAGGAGCCCTGACAGGACTCAGAAAAAAACCCAAACACATTCTGTCAGGCATTTTTTTATCAACTCCCATTAAACTCCCCTCTAAGTCTGTTGATTGCCTTTCCCTGACTCTGTAGACCATCAAGGCAAATCTTTGCTGGAATAAATCCATGTGACTTTTAACTGCTCAGCCATCACTTGCTTATCCCACTGACTGGAGCCAGGGTTTCAGAGGGCAGCTACAAAAGCAGGCTGTGAGATGATCTCGGGGTGCTGCTTTTGATATGGTTTTCCTGTTGACAGCTCCCTCATCCAATTCCTTCAAAAATGTCTCAATTACTTCAAAAGTAATTAAATGTCATACGGATGAATAAGTCAGACATGAAGCTGTCAGAGAAAAGAAATCATACAACTGTATGAAGGGATGGACTGAACCACCACCCTAACCCATGGTGTACTCCTTATCTGGATGTTGAACCCAGGTTTTAATTGGAATTGACCAATATAATGCATTAAAATGTAGGCTGAAAGCCATGAAAAACTGAGACTTTATTCCTGCCCCATGTCTACTGCCTGTGGCTCTTTTTTCTTAATATAGGAAGGGAGGGAAATTATGTGCTTTAAATATTGAAACATAGATCAAGTTTTTATGAAGAAATAATATTCAGAACATCTGTTTTAGAGAAAACAATCTTAAACCCTCTTTCACAAGACACTACAGTGCAGTCTTCACTGAGGCTGTTTTTGGAAAGGTAAACTCCTGTAAAAAAAAAAAAAAAAGCAAATCTCAGGTACAGCAGAGCAATAAAAGAAGAAATAAAATGACTGATCCCATCATAGAATCATAGAATGTCAGCGGCTGGAAGTGACCTCGAAAGCTCATCAGTCCAACCCCCCCTGCCAGGGCAGGATCACCTAGACCAGATCACACAGAAATGCATCCAGGCAAATTTTGAGTATCTCAAGAGAGACTCCACAATCCCCCTGGGCAGACCTATTTCAGTGTTCTGTCACCCTCACAGTGAAAAAATTCCTCCTCATGTTTAAAAGAAACTTCCTATGCCTCAGCTTCCACCCATTGCCCCTTGTCCTGTCATGAGGCACCACCAAGCAGAGCCTGGTTTCAGCCTCCTGGCACTCACCCTTTATGTATTGGTAGACACTGATGAGGTGACCTGTCAGGCTCCTCTTCTCCAAGCAGCAGAGCCCCAGCTCCCCCAGTCTCTCCTTGTAAAAGACATGTTCTATTCCCTTAATCATCTTTGTGGCCCTGCACTGGACACTCTGAAGCAGCTCAATGTCCCTCTTGAACTGGGGGGCCCAGAACTGGATGCAGTACTCTTCAGTACACTTCAGAACTCACAGTACACTACAGAAAAGTTTGATCACAGCTGAACAGTTTGATAGTTAAAGGAGGAGATAATTTTTCCCTCAACATCCTCTACTTCTGACAGCACTCATCTTTCTTGGAGTGCCTAATTCCATGAAATCACTCTCCTTCCATCTTCCTCAGATGGCTGTTCCTTACCTGGCTGTCGTTTGCAGGAGAGGTTAGTTTGCCCTAGGTGACAAGTAAAAAAGATTGCAGACACCCATCTCCAGGTAGGCTGCACAGGGCACTCTCATTTGGTATCCTAAAGGTGGTGGAAATGGCAGGCAAAGCACTGGCAAGGGCATTATTCTCATCTCTAGGGACACTACATAGTATCTGTTGCTTTGTTTTGGGGTCTACGTATCTGTAACAACTGTGAATGCACTGAGCACAACGCTCCCAAAATTAACATCAATGTGTCTGTTAACACAAGGCAAGAGGCCTGAGTTTCCCACTGCTTTATCCTCTCAGTGGAAGCCTTTGTATCCTTTGTGTGTTTAATTCACCAGCAAGCTTTGTATCACAGCTCTAACACCTGAGGTGTGGAGAAGTCCTTCTCCTCCTCACATCCAATTTTCCAGCTGAGTAGACTCTGTTTCCAGAACATCCAGTGTTGTGACAGAAGTCAATATCATTAAGAAATTCCCTCTCTTCAGTGCTCTTCCCTTTGCATAACTCATCAGATGGTTTAATCAAAGTTCAATTCTGCTTAGTGAATCCTACTTATATTTCAGGCTTAATTACCAAAACTGTCATTACCCAAACTGGATCAACACTCCTCCAAGGGAACTCTGTGGTATGTGCTGCCCAGGACCTGTAGGTCTCCAGCACATCTCTCACCAGCTCAAAGTCCTTTCTCTCCTGCCACCCTCGAGCTCCTTCTTTCAACCAGGCAGACACAGGGAAATGTAGGCAATAAATGTTAATGCTAAGCCAGATAGATGTAAAAACTACTGCAAATAGCAGTCTCAGAGAGGGATGGTACTGAGGAACTGGCCAAACCTGTACTGGATGGACTGTGTCCATTCTAGAGATGTTTGCTTTCTATAAATCCAGGTCATTAAACATATCCTGTGAATACCAGTGGCTGAAGTGGAAGTAAATTTAAGGCTGGTACTGAGAGGAGCAGATATTGCACAGACTATGTTCTGGTACCATGGCACTGAGTCCATGAAATGGATTTTCACCAGTGGAAACTTCCCAACGTGGGTACCTTCTAAGTAACTGAAACACCTTGTTACTCACTGCACAGGACTATTGTCTACAGGTATTACAGAATCACAGAATGGTTTGAGTTGGAAGGAACCTCCAAAGCTCATCCAGTCCAAACCCCCATGCAGTCCGCAAGGACATCCTCCACTAGAGCAGCCTGCTCACAGCCTTGTCCAGCCTCACCTTGAGTATCTCCAGTCATGGAGCCTCAAATACCTCCCTGGGCAACCTGTTGCAGTGTTCCAGCATCCTCATGATGCAGAACTTGTTCCTCACATCCAGTCTAAATCTGCTCTGCTCTCATTTCAAACCATTGCCTCTAGTCCTATCATTATAAGCCTTTAGAAGCAGTCCCTTTCCAGTCTGCTTGTAGTCCCTCTTCAGGTTTCAAGTCACTTTGGAAAGACCTATGCCTTATTTTGCACAGACCACAACACATCTGAAGACGCTAGAGTAGTTAGGGGGGGAAAAAAAATACCAAACAAACAAAAAACCCCAAACAAAACCTAACAAACTCACAACAAAACAAAACCAAACAAACCTAAACCAAACCAAACCCCACCCCCATCAAGGGCATCCCCAGATATGCCTGGGGGGGAAAAAAAAAAAAGTATTTGAAAAGCCTCTCAGTTACCACAGGAAGCAGGACTGTTTCAGCATCTGCCAATGGAATCCAAGGAAAGTAATTTTCTTTGGGTTGCAGTTCTCACTTGTGAAAGGCTAACTTCAGTTACTTTGCTTTCCATGGAACATATTTACTCCCACTCAGTTTCCACTGATGTTTTGAGTAGTACCCAAGTGGAAAATAGAATTAACATGTTGAGTAAGCTTTATTCCCCTTTAATTCGTTATTGCTGTCATTAGAGTCTTTTGTTTTACTTTGGTTAACTGTTACAGAACAGCAACAGAAATGTTACAAATCTCTAAGTTGAGTGTTCCCTGGTACAGTTTTTCCATGGGGTGAGTCTTTTTCATGGATCACAGAGAAGTCCAGACAGTGCTGGAAACTAGAGGCATTAACAAGCCAAAGAAAGCGAATAACACTGCTGCCATTCAGAAAGGGATCTAAATGAGGTTTCTATTTTGATATATGAGAATTAGCAAAGCTGATAAAAGAAGTCCCATCAGAACTAGCTGATAGACATCAAGGAGCAGTCTCTTGCTCAGCTTCACATACTGAGATAGCACAGCCTTTGGAAATACTCAATTAACTTCCTTTCTATGTGCACAATACCTCACCACCAGTAAGGTTTCTTCTTGCCCCTTCCTGCCTCTGTCACTCAAAAATACTGCTTCTGAGGGCACTAAAAAACACTGCTTCTGAGTGTCAAGTTAATCACCCACCTATGAATTTTATACAGGGTCAAGAAATAGCAGCAAGTATCTGTTTATCTTTCACTAAACCTGGAAAACAACCATCCTCAGGTTCCATTCCAACTATATGAGTGTTACCTGACTGCTTTTCAACCCCCTTTCACCAGGATCCCTTTTTCCAATCTACCTGCAGTGAGCATAACATCAAACACAAGCTCTGTTCTGTTTTCTTTTCTCTTGTAATGCAGTATTAGGCTTTTAACTGGGTATCAGTTTCACCACCACTAACAGCATCTCTCACTGCCTGTAGAAACAGAAGAGCATAAAAAGATTTTTAATATAGAAGCTTTGAGTGATGTGGCTCTGATTTAATTTTTGAAAACTCTTAACTTAGGCAGTTATGACGTAGTTCATCAATGTTGTAAATGTAGGAAATTGTACTCCCAAACCTGTTTTCCAAAAATGAAATCATCACCACTTCAGCCTTTGCACAAACCTTCAGGTTCAACTCTTGATCTTCCAAGCTGCCCTTGCAGTAAGGGTGTGGGCTCTTCCTGCTCCTCCAGAAAGTCAGTCACTGCCTGGCTGTGACATTCCCCTACCCTTGGGAAACATCCACTTCAGCAATTTTTTTCTTCAAATAATTTAAACCAAGGACAGAAAATCTTAAGTTACATTCCTACAGGGAATGTCAGGCACTATTAAACAGACAGCAGAGAAACATCCTTGAAAAAGAGCTCGTAAAAACTCACTAGCAGCCTACCTTTTTCAGTTAGCAGCTGTGTCTCCCAAACCAGCTTTCTGAATCCTCCCCAGATCTTTAGCTCTTCAAAGCTGAGGCTTTGCCTTTATCTGAATCATAGGAGCTGGGTCTACCTCATTACAGCATACCCCATAGGACTGAATTTAGAAGGTCAAACTAAGAAAAATCCTATTAGAGACCCCAGCATGACGCACTCCAAGAGACACTCAATTAATGAAGGACCAGGAGCATCCCAGTTTGTCTTGCTTAGCTGCTCTCTGATGGTTAAAAGCAGAAAGAGTTTCCCAGCTTAGCTAGCTGAACCTTTCAAAGCACTGCAGAAGACAAGGAAGATTTAGTCAGCAAAAGGTCATAAAAAAGGGAGGGAAATCCTGTAGTTCAGCACCTCACTAGAGGTGAGCATCCAGGCTTTTCAGGTGAGGTTATATTCTGGCACAGATTTCCAAGCAGCAGAAGGTAGGCCAACAGTGCTTTTATGACCCACTAGTCAATCTTAATGCCTCTGACCTTGGGCTAAGTATAATGGAAATTAGTTAAGCATGAATGAAGCTTGGTAAGTGAGAAGATTCCTTGTGAAAAAGGTGAACTATTGGATGAAATATTAAAAAACCCTTCTGTACATTCAATGTTCTTCAGATATACTTAACTTCAGTATTAAGCACAACAAAACCACTATAAGTAATGGAAACAAGAATGAGCCATGTGAGAGGACTGCAAAGTTCTCCAAGCAGCCAGAGATTCAGGTTAGGAAACCGGAAGCAGGGAATTAAACTTGGCTACAGACACAAAGGCGAGTAAGAGTTTCTTCAGGGACATCTTCAGGTACATCAAGGCTAGGGAAGATGTGGGGCCTCTCCAAAAGGAGAATGGAGACCTAGTTATAGACAACATGGAGAAGGCTGAGGTGCCTCAGTGCTCACTGGCAAGGGCTCTGCATCACCCAAGCTCCAGAAAACACAGTTAGGGTGCAAGCAAAGGAAGATCTGTCCACTGTAAGTGAAGAGCACCTTTGAGACCATCTAAAGAACCTGAAGGTGCACAAGTCCATGGGGCCTGATGAAATTTATCCACAGATTTCAAGGGAACTAGCAGATCATAGAATGGTTTAGCTTGGAAGGGACCTCTAGTTCCAACCCCCTGCCATGGGCAGGGACACCTCCCACTAGCACAGGTCACTCAAGGCCTCGTCCAACCTGGTCTTGAACACCTCCAGGGAGGGAGCAGCCACAACCTCCCTGGGCAACCTGTGCCAGTGTCTCACCACCCTCACTGGAAAGGACTTCCTCCTAACATCCAGTGTCAATTTCCCCTCTTCCAGTTTAAACCCATTACTCCTCAACCTGTCATTGCAAGACCTTGTCACTAGTCCCTCCCCAGTCCTCCTGTAGGCCCCCTTCAGATACTGGAAGGCCACTGCAAGGTCTCCTCCAAGCCTTCTCCAGGCTGAAGAGCCCCAGCTCTTGTAGTCTGTCCTCACAGCAGAGCTGCTGCAGCCCTCTGAGCATCTTCGTGGCCTCCTCTGGACTCCAGCAGTTTCATGTCCTTCCTGTGTTGGGGGCTCTAGAACAGTACACAGATGAAGCTGCCAAACCAGTGTCCATCATATTTGAAAAGTCATGGCAGCCTGGTGAGGTCCCTGCTGACTGGCCTGATGAGGTCAAAGCAGGGATGTTGGTTGAGGCCAGGTGTGACCCTGGAATGCCTCTGTCTCACTTATCACAGCAGCTAGCTGCAGATGACTTCATGCAACAACAAGGGAACTGGTAGCTGCATTATACAACATCCTTGGTTCTTTTATTTAGATAAACCTAACTGTGATATCATATTTAATTACAAGAGTGTAATAAAAATAAAGTCTTTGGAGCTGCAATCCTGCAGTTGGGAATTCCAAACTTATTGCCTCTGGGATTTTCCAGCTACTCTTGAGGTCTGCTCACACACAATTTAGCTTCTTCTTTCCTAAAAAAAAAAAAAAAAAAAAAAATTAAGTCACAAGGATCTTGCCAGTTGGAGAATTTGACATTGAGAGATCATGTTTATTGTTCCTCACAGCAAGACTTTAATTTGTTTTTTTTTCTCTCTCATCTAGCAGTCTCATGTAAACCAAAATCCTCTGCTGGATGTGGAACAGCTGCTTTTGTCCTTAGTCTCCATATCCCAGCAGTGTTCTCAGTTCTAGGTAACCTTTTCATGTCCTGGTGTGTGCAAATACAGACACAAATCCAAGAGTCGACCATTGCTGGATACTTAGAAACAGTTGCCAACAGCTCTATCTAGCATTTACATCTGACATTTCCCCAAGTTCCACGCACAGAATTGTCACTGAAGGCTGTAGGTCTGCTGTGTGTCCTTCACTGAAAGGGTTATGAAGAGGGACCGTGGATCCTTCCTGTTCCTGCGGACTGTTATCTTTCCTCTCAGGGCCTCCCCTGCAAAAGCAAAACAGAAGATGCTATGAATTTACATTATTGAATCACACACAGTAACAGTAAAGCTGCTGCAGGCACTGCAACAACTCCCTGTGAGGCCAGGCTGAGGGAGCTGGGGCTCTTGAGCTTGGAGCAGAGGAGCCTGAGGGCTGCCCTCATTGTTGCTGATAAAGGTGTGCAGGGCAGCGTCAGGAGGATGCAGCCAGGCTCTGCTCAGGGATGTCCAGTGACAGGACAAGGGCAATGGGTGTCCTGGGCACAGAAGGGAAAACTTTTTCACTGTGAGGACGATGGAGCCCCAGAGCAGGCTGCCCAGAGAGGTTGTGGAGTCTCCTCTGGAGGCAAAGTCCACCTGGATGTGTTCCTGTGTGACCTGCTCTAGGTGACTCTTGCTTTGGCAGGAGAGGTTGGACTGGATGATCTTTGGAGGTCCCTTCCAACCCCTAACATGCTGTGATTCTGTGAAAGATGCATTATGTGCCCTTAGGCTGCAGCAGAAGCTGTCCCCAGTTAGTCAGCATTAAACACATCTGCAGTGGTTTCCTTTTCAAAGCTCTAAGCAATGATCTAAACAAGGAAAGTTAAGGCAAACCAACTGCAGTTAAACCTGGTGAGATGCTGAGTTATGTCTGCTGCTTTGCTTCTCAGCCCAAAAAGCTGATATGTCAATTATTTTACTTAAGATTAGGGAATAATACTGCACTCCTTGAATATATTAACCCCTCTGTATCTGGCTGAGCTGGGTCTGCACATCACCACCAGCATTTCCAGGCACACCCAGGCCTCAGCTGGACAGGTGCTAAGCACCATTGTACTATTTCCCCTTCAGCCCTGAACTTCAAATGTCACTTAAGTTTTCTCCTGAAATGATACATAACATCTCTAAACTCTTGAACACAGATTTTCATCCATGAAGTAAAAAAAAAAACCCAAACCTATAAAAAAGGCAAAATAGCTATTCCACAAAACTCAATGCTGCATTATTTCTTTGCTGATTACTTAAACAGAACCAGACCTGATGGGTAGAACAACATGGTAAAGAAAAAAAGGAGCATTATAGCTTCTCTCCAGCTAGGACAATTAATCTAGTTTTAGCACACAAAATTTCAGAACTGCTACAAAGTGAATTTTGGGACCTATTTTAAGATCTAGAGTAGCAATTTTTAAACCACTCAACAAGACTAAAGAGCCTTTGAGAACAAAAATTCCACAGCTTGAATTAATCCATACTTCAATCTTAACCACTTAAAATATTAGTATGAAATAATAAAGATAACATTTAAATAGAATTTCATAAATGATAGCTGACTTCATAGAACAGAACCCCTGGATTTTGTTGTGAAGGCAGCTAATGATGCAGAGCATTCCCTTTCTCTGTCCCCTGTGCAGTAACTACACTAACCCTGCCTTTCTAAACAGCCTTTTCCAAGGGCTGAAGCAAACAACAGCCCTGCAAGCAAGTAACAGAAAGGCAGTTCTGAACAATTAATCAATGTCATGTAGATAGAACATGACTGATGTTTTTCCACCCCTCTGCTGTCCTGTGAGCTGCCTGGAGGAAGCTGTCTCTGGGACTCAGCTGCATCACCTTGCTCTTATCACGCTCAGCTGAATGCAAGTAAACCACACGGTGCCATTGCAGTTTGATTAGGACAAAACCGAATCCATTACCATCTTCTCCCTGCATTTTTATTTTCCCTTGGGGAGCCCTGAAATTTGTCCCCAAAAAGAACAAAAACACTCCAAAAGCATTCAGCAGGAGTGCTGTACAAGCCTGCTAGCACAAGAAAAAAGGGAATCTCTAGGTCCACGCTCACCCACTGCCAAATCACAGATGTCTACAGCAGACCCTGTAGCACCTGAGCACCCAAATATAGTTCATCTTGGTTCTGACTTTTATGATCAGGGGAGCTGTAAGCAACTGCATCTTTCACTTGTGTGTGCACGACAAACATCCATCAAGCAAGCCCACAGGCTGTGAGCAATGCATCCAACTCTGGAACCCACAACACAGGAAGGCAATGGACTTGATGGAGCAGGTCCAGAGCAGGGCCATTATGCAACACTGAAGATTAGCACACAGGCTAATAAATGTAATTCTCAAAAGCACTGCTCCAGAAGAGCTGGCTAGAAGGTAGTTTCCATATCAAAATCAAGCAAGACCAAAAGCAATTCCCTTAAACTCAGTAACTTACCCCTAATTCTCCCATTCATTTTAAACTGCAGGGACTGCACTTGCAGCTGTACTCAGACTGACACCTCCCATTGGGTCATGGCTCTCACAGAATCCCCAAGCCAGGGAGATCCAATGAGAGCAGCAATCACTGCCTTTGGGTATTACCCATCTGATCTAGGACAGCCTTCTTCCACCAGCTGGCTGCTTCTATAAACCAAGTAGCTGTCCTTCTTGTCACACCACCCTCTTCTGAGGTTCTATCTTCTCCTTTTCTGCTCTGTGTATACTCTCTGACGAGCTTTTGTACCCAACTGGCAGCTTCAACTCCCCAAACTATGAACTAGGCTGCTGCAAAGAAGTCTACATAGCCAACTGACTAGGGTAAGGTAGCCTTGTATGACTGCCTAAGGTAACATGCACACACTGCAGGTGACCAAAATTCCAAAGGTAGCTCAGTACCAGAAACAGCTGTCACAGGGAACAGTGACTGCCAGATGTGGTCCTCCAACACGCGTGGCTGCAGTAGCCAAATTCACTCCCCCAGAACTAGTTTTAGTTCACTAATTTTCATAGTAGAGATCCTAAACTGTGCAACTTTGTCCCAACCTTTCCATCTCACTAGCTGCAATAAAATTCTCAGAGAAGAAGATGGTTGATATATGAGCCACATCCACTTGTGGCTGCAGAATCTCCCAATTGGGGCACACAGAACAGCACAAGAAGTCCACCCAAGTTTTCCTGTCTAGGTACAGAACTCTCAGTATCTTTCAGTAAGGATGAGATTCTCTTTATTTAGTTCCTCAAAGACACATTTACAAATGTTTCCCAAAAGTCAACAGGATGATTTTAAACTGCAGATTTCAAAAGACACAAGGTAAGGCACCCAAGATTTCATCTGCTCTCCAAATCCAAATGCTGACAATTAGCAGATTTTAAAAGCAAGCATCATTTTTGGAGCTACCACTTGTAAGTAAGTAAGAGACAGCTTTCTACAGACACCATGTTGCAGCTGTAAGACAGGCAAAACAGACACTAAAATCTCAATCTGGAACCAAATTATCCAACTGGGACATGCAATACTGAAGTATTCCAGTAGAAGATTAAAACACTCAGACAGATTGATTGCGCTGATGTAATTTTCTTACTTTTTTGCAAAGCTCTCTAGGTAGACAAAAGAACATTTTGCAGTTTGCAAATTTACAAACAGCCACTTAGTTATGGATACTGAGGAGATAAAAGATAATCAAGGATTTTGCAGGAGCTTAGGCATGTGAGTTCTGCTTCATTTTTGCTGTGCTAGCCCCTTTTAGCACCACAGAAAAACAAATCAAGGTTTTATTTCCACTGCAAGGCAATACTGACACAATGCTGGTTTACTGCTAAGAGGCTTTGCCTGCATATGGAACTGGGTTTTAACTTACTGCACTGCTACTGAAAAGATTCTGTGCACCCATTAAAATGCTTACAAAAATTATTTTATTTATTTAGTAAATGGTTGAGACAACCAAACGAGAATGATACTCTGTATGTGCAATTTGTTTTTTGCTTATGAAACTTAGCAGGGATATTTCAACAAACAGCAACAGGAAAGTATTTCTGTTTGGACCATTAATAAGAAAAAGATACAGCTTTGGCCTCACAATTTCAATTTTCAAGCCACTGAAAGGGCTAAGTGAAGCCTTGGACTCTGCAGGGAATCTACAATTCAATACTCTTCTGTCTGAGAAAAAACATTTTTTCTGGCAGTATCATCAGGCTTCTTTCTCCAAGTTTTTTTAATTTTACTGCTTGCTGTTAAAGCATATCCAACATGCTGACCCTCTTCTCTTTTAATTCATTGTACGGCAGCTTCAAGTCTCTCATCACAGCCTGTGAAGAAGAAAATCAGCTCTTCATAAAGCACCAGTAGTAAGAGGCCATCCTCCCCCCATTACATCTAAACCAAACCAACAGAAATTTTCCATTAGGGCTATACAGTAAGTTGCCTACCACAGGTAGGCACCAAGCTGAAACTCAGTGGCAAGTCAGAAGTATTAATTAGGTATGACTTCTCCAGATCCCTGGACCTAGTGTAAACCTCTCCCATTTCACCCCAGAGACTGCAGACACCGCACACATAGCGTAGGCTGCAGCAGGAGTGGCAGAGGAGGGAGGATCAGTTGCAAGCTTCATCCTTTGGCTTGTAATGGCTTGATTCTGTTAATAGTTAGAGATCAAAACATTCAGTCTTTTTTATGGCTGAGAAAATAGATCTATTTTTACAACAAATAGCCTGGCATCAAACAGCTGAGAAAATGAGCTAGTTCACACTGCAGAACAAAACAATTTTGCCATGGCATAAAGGAGCTTTTTCTTGTTAAATACCCAACAAGTTCAGATATCTGTAAGCTCAACCTCCTTTACAGAGCGAATCCAAATACAATCAGTGCTTTATAACCACTTCAGGCACATCTCCAAAAGCAATAAAGCATCTGATAGAGATTTTTAAGCCAGCCTTACTGTTTTACTCAGAATTAGAAATCTGAAGGAGCCATTATTCTTTACTGAGGGAAACAAACACCCACTGCCAGGTCTGAAAGATGCTTACAAGATGAGCAAACGTTTTAAATGTCTTTTATGCCACCAAATTCTTCTTTCATAGCCTATTAAGAAACTGAAAGCAAATGAGATTTGTTCTGAGAATCATTTTAAGAAAGATGAGTTAATAAAAAGGAAGGAAGGAGTTAAGGCCAAAGCAATCTTGAAGGTCAGCTAGGTTGTGGTCACTGCTTCGAAGCACACTCTTTCTGGGTCTGTCTTCAGAAGGTCACTGCACCTAGACTACAATTCCAGAGGCAGGCACACCTCCCAGTAATTTCACACATTTAGTAAATGCCAAATGATCTATGCAATATTAAATAATGTGCATATTGTAACAAATGTCATGGCACTTAAAAAAAAAATCTCACTTCACACTGTGACATTGAAACTTAATGAGTTGCAGCAAGGAGACTTCAGTTTCTCTCTCTAGACAAAACTGAACAGAACACAAGCCAGGTACAAATGCACCAATGTGTATGTGCACTCCAAGGAGTGACAGGAGCTAGGAATATGCAGCTGGCAGATTTACTTATGAGTTCTTTTTAACATTTATGTTATTTCAGGAGTATTTTTCATTTAATTTTAATGATAACAGTATTGTAGTACAAACACTGCTGCATCACAACTGAATGCACACATACCTGCTTCTACAGGAATTGGTTTCTCCAGGAGAAAAATTGTCTGCTTCCAGTGTGTCTTGGTACACTGGGGACCAGTTGAAAACAAGACCTGCAATGGAGAAGTTCAAGAGTTTGATTAAGAACAACATTTTTGATATCACACCACATCAATCAATTACCAAACACGTGCACATGCAGTGTTTGCTACAGCCAGAGAGAACCACTGCCAAACACCTTGAGGCACAATAAAATGCAGAACCATCCTCAAGTCTCAAAGGCATTTTTCAAATGCTTAACCCCACATACTCACCTTGTTGTGACAGTTCTTCTCAAAAAATATATCAAAATAACCAGCAACTGCCTATTAAAAGAGAAGAAAAAGAGGTAAATGCACACAAAGGAGCAATAGTGACACTCAAGAAAAAGCCAATCATTAATATATACACTTACTGTGATTTCTATGCCATTTCAAGCCTTTACTAAGTGGGATGAGCTTAGACTGATGCCAGAAATCTTAAGTCCAAAATATCAGCTGTCATCACACCTCTGATAGTATTCAACTCGTTGTAACAGCCTTTTATTACACATCAAATTTTAGGCTGAGTTTCCAAGACAACCTCCACACCCTAACTGCACCTAGAGTTATGTGTTTAGAAAAGGAGTGTTAGATGTGCATGAAATTCAGTGCTTGCCCCTAGGGCTCACTGCACAGACAGACAGTACAAGGCACTCTGCATGATGTGTCCATGCTCTGCACAGCTTAACACTGCTTGCCACAAAAGCTCCCCCTGAACAGAGGCAGCCAACGTTTTCCTTCCTCTGCTACACACACACAGATAAGGAAAGATTCACAGGTGCTTCACCATGGTCTTTGCAGCAATTAACTTCTAATAGTAACTCTCCATAGGATAACCTGGAACAGTTCTTCCATCCCTCTTGCCATCCTATTCCTAACATCCAAAACAGCCTCTCTCTTCACTGCAGTGGGACTTTGCTTCCAGGTTGAAGAGGGAAAGAAATGCAGCATGTCTGCATGCTGAACAGTGTACCCACACTGTTAGTTACACAGACTTTCAATACTGGTCTGCTTTTGGACAAAAAACGCTTGTTAGAGTCCCAGAAAATCAAAGAATTCAAATAACAAACAGGAAGATGTTAATAAGAAACACTGCAGTTTCACCCCTGAAATCCTGTCCATGCTCACCTTTATTTGCTTTCTACCATCTCTTATGAAAAGGGTAAGGTAAACCCAGGGGCTGAGGCAGTTCTGCTTTTCTATTACATGTTGGCCTGAAGAAATGACTCAGAAGAGAGCTTCTGAGTCACCCCAGATACAGCAGCTGGGGACTGTCTACCCCTGTGACAGCAGGAAGGGATTCTCCCCACGGCAGCTGTAGCACATTCAAACAAGGTATGCACCAACTGATGATATCCTTCCTCTCACAGCTCCAGTGCTTCTCTCCTGCTCTAAGACTAGGAAACTGGCTGTTCTGAATATTTACACAGGCCATGATTTGTAGCTTGGCCGTCACATTGCCTCAAAATTGTTAAGGAAAAAACAGCCAAACATGCTTCCAAACTGAAGGTAACAAACCAAATGGCATAGGGCTACAGATACCATTCTGCTGGTTTTCCTCTCTAGTCTAAATCCAGAGCAGATTTCACCCATAGAGTGCTGAAGACAATGTCTTAAAGCAAGTTCAGTTTATGCTGAAGCCCCTCTACTAGCTTTTCAATCCAAGGGAACTCCAGGTAAGCCTAGAAAGTTCCAAATTTCAATGTGGGCAAATATTCTCAACAACAACAACAAAAAAATATAGCCCACAGAACCAAGGAGACACCAAGGAACCTTTGTGACAAATGAGCACCAAATGTTGGAAACTGTGATTCTTCTGTCCCTTAAGTACAGTCCTATCACTCAATGCTGAGAATCTCATCCCCAGGTGAATTACAGCTTTGTCTCCAGTATGCCTTTTTGAATAAAGGTTTTGACAAAGTTTTATTGACCCATCAGACTACTTTTATTGATGCACAATCTTTTCTGGATGTTAGTCAGAGATCTGCTAAGTCATAAAAATATTCTTCAGTCATCAGGTCAATTCTGTTGCTATGTTTACAAATAAGACCTAGGGTATCATTACTGCAGAAAACAAGGTTGCAACAACAAAAATACATTAAGAATTGAAGGGAAAAAAACTGGTTTCCAGAGCAAATGAGACAATAAAGCTACAGTTTGGATCAGGAAGCTAAAAGCTGCAAGCAGACATACCTGAAAGGAGGTGTAACAAGGTGGGGGTCTCTCTTCTCCCAAGTAACAAACAACAGGACAAGAGGGAACAGCCTCACATTGCATCAGGAGAGGTTTAGATAGAATTTTTTTCCTAATATACATTCTCAAGATGAAAATTTCAGGCCCTGTATCAGGTTGCCCAGGCAAGCAGTGCAACCACTATCCCTGGAGATACTTTAAAGATGTGCAGACATGGTGCTTAGGGACATGACTTAGTGGTGGAGGGACAGTGCTGGGTTAGTGGTTGGACTTTATGATCTGAAAGGTCTTTTCCAACCTAAGTGATTCCATGTCACTAGCAAAGTATTCCTCATATGTTAACTTGTTTCTAAAGTTCATTATAGAATCACAGAATGGTTTGGGTTGGAACGAACCTCCAAAGCTCATCCAGTCCAACCCCTTGCAGTCAGCAGGCACATCCTCCACTACAGGCTTGCTCACAGCCTTCTCCAGTCTCACCTTGAGCATTTCCAGGGGTAGTGCCTCAGCTACCTCCTCGGGCAACCTGTTGCACTGTTCCAGCACCCTCAAAGTGCAGAATTTGTTCCTGACATCCACTCTAAATCTGATACTCCACTGACACTCTAAATCTGCTCTGCTCTCATTTCAAACCATTGCCCTGGTCTTGTCCCAGCAGGCCTTTGCAAATAGTCCCTCTACAGCCTTCTTGTAGCCCCTTCAGGTACTGGAAGGCAGCTCTAAGGACTGCCTAAAGCCTCCTTATCTGCATCTTGAACATCCCCAGCTCCCTCAGCCTGCACTGTAGTGCTAAAATCCACATTCTAGATCTGTTACACTTAAGCACATTTCAGTGAAAGAATTCTGTAAAAGCGAAGTTTAAAACATTTTCATTTCACTCTTGAGCACTATCACAAATTGCAGCAGCTGTAACTATCAATCACTGACTTCCATTAAACATGTGAGGCTACAAAGAAAGACATTTCCAATGTGTACAGCTTGAAGGAAGATTAAGTTCTCCCTTCTTGTAAAATTTAATGCATGCAGCTAAGTAGAAGAATGTGAGGGGGGAAAAAAAATAAAATCACAAGTGGCATACCAGAAGCAACCATAGCCATAAGTATATTAAAATGGACTATACTGCTGGCAGGGTTTTATTAAAGGTGGCATCTTTTTTTACAAGGAGGCAAACTAAAGAAAAGGGACAAGTAAATAACACCTCAAAATTCTAGATTGTTGTGCAGCTGCTGCCATGGGTCTCTGGTTGGTTAGGTTTTTTTAAGCAGAACTTATCTCTTCCATTGGTCTTTTCCTCATCTTTTTGCTCTACTTTTGACAGCTCATTTACAACCTCACTAATGACTAATCAGCAAGAACTTAAGTCTTCTCTGGGAGAATCTTTCAAGTGGCAGACTCTTGGATATCATGACAGAGGAAAACAAAAATAATGACTTCTAGGCTGATAATAAATAACTGCAACTCCAACCTGACACATGCTCCAGTCTCAAAGGAGGTTAAATATTAGGAAACACTGCAGAAATATTATTCTTCCTGGTGGCAAATAAATTGCTAGGAGAAAAGCAGAGCTATCAGGACAAAAACTCCAACCCCCAAACCCAGTCTCCATATTTACCCAGCGAACTGAGAAGGTTAAATAATGAACTAAGGAAATAATTAGGAAGAGATGCACATCACAGGCTGCAAAGCCTCATAAAGGTCAAAGAGTTCACTCAACTAAGAGTAAAATATTCCTGAAATTACACAGTAGGAGCCACCAACTCCCACTTGATTCTGTCAAACTCAAGTTTTGATGAAGGGTTCATGCAAAGTAGCTTAAGATCTTCAATCATCACTGAGGGTTAAAGGTGTTAATGGAAACCTATGAGAAACCTGTAACTGAAGCATGTCCTCCCAATAAGAGTTACTGCTCTTAAACACATTTTCCTTCCCTCCCAGACAAATCATTTTGAGCCTTTTTCTTCCCCCACTATTCATGTAACATGTACCAAACACATTAAAATCACCAAATGATTTACCACGTGTATTGGATGAGTATTAGTATATATTACTTATCCTCTCCTATTTGGAGTCCGTAGCTGAAACAAGAAGAGGAGTCTAAATTTAAAATCAAATACATCTGAACACTAAGGCTTTTTTTTATTTTCCTGAAGAAAATGGCTGGCTGTGCAGGAAGCATTCTAACAGGACAAAATAAATGAGACTGCTTGATTCCTTCTGAGAGCTCGTAAAGGCAACCTTACCAATCCACTTAGGAACAAGGAAATTAAAAATTATCATCATTGCTATCACCTACAGTGAGTAATTTATCATTCTTGCTCTTCACTAGTATCATGTTCCAGCAGTGAGTGGCTACAACAAATACAATTAGACAGCTGGCCACAGAAGTGGGAGATAATGTGCTTTTGATGGAGTTTATCCAAGCATGGAGATGGAATGTTTGTCATCCACACAGCAGAGCTGCTGCTGCATTTTCATCACAGGGAAAAGAAACCCCTTCCTATTAAAAACCCAACAATTCTGTGGTTTAAGGAGACTAAGAATCCAGAGGAGGCTACTAATGATTAAGCAGAGCAGGGCAGATTCTGCTTTGTAACAAGAGAAAGCAGCCTTTCCTTTAAACAGAGCCCAGGCACTCTAGGTGTGTTTCACTGCACCCAACTTCTAGCTTCAGTATTTAATTTCTCACCTGAGCTTGGAATTAAAGGCTTATATGCTAATACTTACTATTGGCTCCCAAGTGGAAGAGTGGACACTAAAAATGAAACTGTCTACCATTTATGATGATTTTTAAACAGAGAGTCCTCCTTAGTCAAAATTTTCCCCAGTCACCTCAACTTCCTCTATCCTCCTGAAGATTTTAATACATTGGTCACGTCCTCTGCTTCATTATCCTCCCTTCAGCCCCCTCCCTCCCACTTTTTATACACATCCCCTGCTCTTTGACAAGATCTCCTGGGAGCAATGAAGAGATACTGCCATTTTCCTCCCAGGGGATATTTGTATTCAGCTAGGAAAGATCAACCCTGATGGACTCTCTGGGGAAATGCTCCCAAACAAAAGGGAAAGTTTGTCAATTGATTTCTACACTGCGAGTAATCACCATTATATTTTATCTCCAAAGCTCACACAGTGATCAACTCAGAATACAATTAATAGAATATTTTCCTAGCAGCATCCACTAACTGATATTAGCCAGATGTCTCATTAAAATCGGCAGTGACAAACCCTAGCTCTTTGCTAGGAAAATGCACTTTTGCAGGCTAATTAAATTTATTTTTGGTCATTATCTTTGAAAGAAATCAAGGCAACTCACACTACAAGCACTTGGAAACAATTTCACGTAATGGCTCCATGCAACTGTTCCATGCTTTGAAAAATCTTCACTCTCTGAAAGCTAAAATAACGATAAATAAACTTAATGCTAGAAGACCTGGGGGTCTGGGGTGATGAAAAGCTCAACATGAGCCTGCAGTGTGAGTGCAGCCCAGACAGCAACCGAGTCCTGGGCTGCAGCAAGGGCAGCATGGTCAGCAGGGCAAGGGAGGGGATTCTCCCCCTTTACTCTGCTCTCCTCAGACCCCACCTGGACTCCTGTGTGCAGTTCTGGAGCCCCCAGCACAGGAAGGACATTGAGCTGTTGGAGTGGGTCCAGAGGAGGGCCACGAAGATGATCAGAGGGCTGGAGCAGCTCTGCTGTGAGGACAGGCTGAGAGAGTTGGGGCTCTTCAGCCTGGAGAAGAGAAGGCTTCCAGGAGACCTTAGAGTAGCCTTCCAGTATCTGAAGGGGGCCTACAGGAAGGCTGGGGAGGGACTATTTATAAGGTCTGGTAATGACAGGACAAGGGGCAATGGGTTTAAACTGGCAGAGGGGAGATTTAGACTGGATGTTAGGAGGAAGTTCTTTACAGTGAGGGGGGTGAGACACTGGAACAGGTTGCCCAGGGAGGTTGTGGATGCTCCCTCCCTGGAGGTGTTCAAGGCCAGGTTGGACGAGGCCTTGAGTGACCTGTACTAGTGGGAGGTGTCCCTGCCTATGGCAGGGGATTGGAACTGGATGATCCTTGAGGTCCCTTCCAACCTTACCATTCTATGATTCTATTAAGACGCTACTTTGTGGTAAACCACAGGGAGGGATAGAAGAAAAATCCACAGAAAGAAAGTATGCTCTGAGAAAAACCTTGACAGTGCTCCCAATAACTTCTGAAAGACAAAGCACCATATACAAGGTCCCACTGAAAGATGTTTATTTGTTTTCTGCAGTCTTTCCAGGTGCAGTAGGAATTTTCTTCTTCAAGACTGAATTGACTGAACACCTGGAAGGAAAATCTAGCTGAAGGAGTAAGTATTTTTTTAAGGATATGACTCAAGAAATGTTTTCCAGGATCATCTGCAGCACACTTAGGGTGTACAGAGACACACCAGGCTGACCTGCTATGACCACGACTCAAGCAACACTCTGCTCAAGTGGCTTTTTTTTCAATCATACCTCATTATGCCCAGTTTCACCCTCCTAGGTGAAACTTTCCTGTACTGTTCATGAAATCCTCCCAGAACCGTTCTCCAGAACAATTCACAAGAACAGAAATTGAGTACAGGGACATTACAAAGAGGTCAACTTCTCTGATGAGAACAAAAACAAACACAGAATTTCACACAGTATCTGCTCAAGGGAGAAAAAAATGAAACAAAACAAACCCCAAACAAATAAAAGCACCACCAAAAAAACCTCAAACAAACGAAACAAAACAAAACCTACCACCACCAAACCTCCCCAAAAATGCCAACAGAAAAACCCAACCAACAGATAAAAACCTGAGGGCCAAGTTAGGTTAGCTTTTAGAGGCATTTAACATCTTGCCATCTCAGAAATGAGAAGTGCAGCCTCTGTTGCCTGAGGGGTCCTCGGGGTGTTCCAAGTCATAATCAAAGCAAATGTGTTTATGAGCTGGTAGAAAGACTGCATCATGGCTTTGGTTCCTGCCAGCTTTTACAGCTTACTGCCCTGTTACCAAAAACATGCAAACAGATTGATGAGAGGAAGCAAACAACCCCATGTGGATGCATTCCTGTGTGCCCTGCCCTGGGTCATCCTGTTCTGGCAGGGGGATTGAATTTCATCTCCAGAGCTCCTTCCCAGCCCCTACGACTCTAGGATTCTGTTATGCAATGACCATAGCAACCAGCTGGACTCGTTCAGTGCTGAGGAGCAGATATCTGTGTCCCTCACCTCCTTGCCAAATCACAGCACAAAGCTACCAGAAATCCTGTGGCAAAGCAGCAGGCACTCAGGGGCTTACAACATAATTGCCATTGGTACACATCACCAGGGGTCATGTCTCCTCCCTAAGGCAGCTCTGAACACTCAGCTGCAGCTCAAAGTGCCTGCTTCAGGCAGGGTAATATTCCTCCTGCCAACAGTTCCCATCTGAAGTGGGAGCCTCCTGCCAGAAGTCAGTTGAGCTGTGGCTGACCCTCAGGGCCAAGAGAGCACCCAGCCACGAAAACCAGAGATCATCATCTGAAAGAGATTCTTGACAGTCAGGATGGGGAGACACTGGAACAGACTGCCCAGGGAGGCTGTGGATGCCCCCTTCATGGAGGTGCCAAAAGCCAGGTTGAATGAGGCCTTGAGCAATCTAGGCTGGTGGGAGGTGTCCCTGCCCATGGCAGGGGGTTGGCACTGGATGATTTTCAAGGTCCCCTCTAACCCAAACCACTCTGTGACTCTGTAACATGGATAATGCCTCCAGAGATGCCAGATGAACATTTAGCTCTCAAAAGATTAACAGTGTGTTGCAGAGAACAACCAGAGGAGACCCCAACTCTTCTGAGTAGTTGCTAAATTGCTTTCCAACCGTGCCAAACTTCTGCAGTTCCAAGCCGGGCAAGACCGACCATGCAATCCACGCTGCCACATTTCCATGTCAGAATGCCTACAGCATCCTCTGCTGCACTCGGGCACAAGTGGAAAGCACCAGCATGGAAAGCCCCTCTCTACAAGCCAGTGTACCTGATCTGCAGTAGGATTGGCCACAGCACTAACACACTGCTGTTCACCTAAGCTTTCCATATGTTTGGGTTTCAAAGGCAGAGTACTTAATAGAGGAGGTCCCTGCAGTATCTGGGTCAGGCTAAACCCAGGCACAAATCCAGGCTGGCTGCAGAGAGGGTTGAGAGTAGCTCTGAAGGGAAGAAAAAAAAAAAAAAAAAAAAGAAAAAAAACAAACAACCTTGGGTGTATTGATTAGTGAGAAGCTCCCCAGGAGCCAGCAGTGCCCTCACGCATCTCAGAAGGCAGCTGTATGCTGGACTGCATCAAGCATGCAGCCAGCAGGGCAAGCATGATTCTGCCCCTTGAGTCTGCTCTAGTGAGACTCCACCTTGAATCCTGTGTCTAGTGCTGGCGTCCCCACCAAAAGAAGGGCACAGAGCTGTTGGAGTGAGTCCAGAGGAGGCCACAAAGATGGTCCAAGGGCTGAAGCACCTCTGATGTGAGGACAGGCTGAGGGAGCTGGGAGTGTTCAGCCTGGAGAGGAGAAGATTCCAGGAGGACCTTAGAGCTGCCTTCCACTACATGAAGGGATCTTACAGGAAGGCTGCAGAGGGACTTTTCATGAGGGTGTCTAGAGACAGATCAAGGGGGATTGGTTTAAAACTGAGGGACAGCAGGGTTAGACTGGATCTTAGGAAGAAATTGTTCAGTATGAGGGTGGTGAGACTCTGGAATAGGTTGCCCTATGAGGCTGTGGCTGCCTCTTCCCTGCAGATGTTTAAAGCCAGGCTGGATGAAGCCTTGAGCAGCTGAGTCTAGTTAAGAGGTGTCCCTGCCCACGGTAAGAAGGTTGGAGTAGATGATGCCTGAGGTCCCTTCCAACCTGAGCCATTCTATGACTCTGGTTCTGATTGTAACACTGGTCTGAAGTGTTCACTTATCTCTTGATGCCAACATCAGGCCTACCACAACTAAATCTGTTTTCACACTTGAATGTCAGTGAGAAAAATGGCTGAGAAAAAGCTGTTTGAAATGAACTTTAGGTTATGAGCTAAAAAATCGCAACACACAGAAG
This sequence comes from Ramphastos sulfuratus, assembly GCA_013399055.1. Taxonomy (NCBI): domain Eukaryota; kingdom Metazoa; phylum Chordata; class Aves; order Piciformes; family Ramphastidae; genus Ramphastos; species Ramphastos sulfuratus. The sequence continues at coordinate 68,921 of WBNM01004794.1, forward strand.
CATATGAGAACGGATTGCAAAGATAGGCTTATCTAAGAATTTTTTTAACACAGCAGAAGTATTTTGAAATGCTTGTATGTAAAAAGTGCTAAAACCACAATAGAAAGCCACAAAAAAAAGACAATTCTGGAAAATGCAAACAGCTTTCCCACTGTGTACAAAAGATGAAAAGCCAGAACCACAAACCAGATGCAAAACAGCAAAACATCAACTGTTATTTTCAAAGGATAAATTGCAATCCTAAAGCATCTCCTCAAAAATTCTCAATATAAATAATGGACTTTTATTGTTCATTTACTGCAAGGTTAGGCAGACTGATATGATGGATGAACTGTCAAGCCCCAACTAAACTTCTACAATCCATCATAGAAAGAGTGGAAATTTCACTCAGTGTCAATAAACCTAAGTGATGAAGTGCAAAATACTGCAGAGTTCTGAGCATTTTTTAGAACCTGCATTCACCACAAAATTTCAGAAACCCTGCTCTGCCCTCTCCTTCTCCCTGGAAGTCAGAGAATGTAGGTATGAATCTTGATTTATAAGTCTACTACAGAATCATAGGGCAGAAATGAAGTGTTTGTAAGGACCTAGTGCTAGGGAAAATCATATTTTTACAGTAAGCTGCTTTACTCAGATGTCATAAAGATCACCAAGGCTTTGTGAAGGTTTCTCTTTAACTAATCACTTATTCAAAAATAGCCACATTAAGAAAGCAAACCCAGGACTGCACTGGAGCTTGGTCTCAAATCAAAGCAGATCCTGTCCTGAGGTTAACTGGAATTATTCTATAATTTTCTGCCAACTAAAAATAGTTGATTTTTTTTGTGTGTGTGTGTGAATATAGAATCAATAGCTAAACAAACTCCTTTTCCTTCAGAAAATGGGCTAGAGAGCAAATCAGAATGACCCAAATGTGAAGCCTCCTTATTCTTCCCTTTCCTCAGCTACCTGTAGCACCATTACTGGAGTTTCACATCCATCTCTCCTTACAAAAAGGCCTAGGCCTTCCTTGACATCTCTGTACTGCAGAAACAACTGTTTCAAGGCAAGGACTGGTGATAAATGAAGCTTAATGTATGCACTGTCTGTTAGTCCAAGGAGATACTGACCACAGATGAAGAGACTAAAATTGTCTTACCGTACACTTTGTGCTCATTGTAATGGTCAGGGTGAAATCTGAGGAGAACTCTAAGTCTGGAGTGGATGCAGTATTGCAGTCAATGTGCTGTTGAAAGGAATAGTACAGTTCTGTCAGTACCAGTGCTGAATTTAAGATCTTCCTTTGGATGAAGGTTGTTCAGGTACACTCATAAGAAGACAACTATTTGAGGATAACACTAATTCAGCTCTTCAAAAGTGACTCTTAAGATCCACCTAATCCTACCTGCATGCTGCTAACATCAAACACAAACCAAAGGCACCCAGGATAACAACATGGACGTTGCCAGATGAAATTGCAACCTGCAGTTCAATATTTGATTTATTGATTGATTTTTTTTAAATAATGTTTTTTAAAAGAGCAATAAGCTTCAGTTTTCAGTTCACAAAAATCCCACCACATTTATTCACTGCATGCAGTTCTGGAGTTAGGTACTCAGTTAAAATGCTTTATCCAACAATGCTGAAGTTAAATGTCCTGTACATCACCAACCAGTATTCCTGGATGCTCTTTCATCTTTCTTTAGGAAACATTTTGCTTCCTGAAAAGTTGCATTGCAAACTACAAAACCCAATCAGCAGCTAATCTGAACAAACACAATAAAATACCTTCTGAAATAATCATATGATAAATTGGAACCTTTTCTCCAACTTCCCCTCAAAAATACGATCCATTTGCTCTGTGAAATGGCTATTGATCAAAACAATTTACCTATAATGCCACTGTTGTTCAACTCATTAATTTTCCTACTTTGCACTGTAACTCCAGCAAACAACCTCGTGCACTGACTCTAGGTTATTTTAAAAGCCATGGCTGCTAACAAGAACAAGCAAGTGTAAAAGCATTAAGCATGATGTGGGTTTGGGAGTTACCTGCCCCCCCACACTNACTTGTTGTCATAATGCAGCACTGCCCATATCTGCCAAGCACATACACCTGAGCTGGACACTGCTCAGGACAGTACACATGAGAAAGGGGCATAGGTATTAGTACAGGTGAAGCATTTGGCTTCTAAAATGCCAGCAGCCTGGACACAGTTAACTAGTTGTTGTTATTAGCACTTTCCAGGGTAAGATGTTTTGATTTATTTGCTTGCCTAACAAAGCAAGAGAGCCCAACTCATCCATGCAGCTGTTTGCTTTGAGCACCTTTATATGTTCCTCATTTTCTGTGCGCCAAACTCGACCTATCTGCAAGAAGTATTCAACTACACTTTCACTTGAATCAGCATGTGCAAAATGGTATTAAAAAATGCTAGGTGAGAAAAGTGCCTCTGCCACACTCACAGCACAATCAACCCTGACAAGCAGCTACCAACGTGCCCACACCACACTCATGGCACAACCAACCTTGACAAACAGCTACCCAAGTGCCCATGCCACACTCATGGCACAATCAATCCTGATAGACAGTTAACAATGAGGATCTCAGAGTCTTGACTTGGTACTTGTGCAGGTTTGGGAGTTTCCCTCCCCCCAACACACGGCTAGGAATTCAGTAGACTAAACTCAGCTGGAAGTTAAGGAATGAAGCAGTATATTTACAGTTGGCACAATTTACAAGCATATATATACAATATATAGGGATATTTACAACTATATACAAGTTAAAGGTAATACAGAAATACAAGCCCCCTCCTGACCAGCAGAGCCACCCAGAAGGGCTTCCAAACCAACCTCCCATCTTCTTTCCACCCCCTCCCTTATCTCAGAATCCTCCTTATGTGCAGGGCGAGCTGGGAAAGGTTGTCAAGAGGTTAGGAGAGGAATAATTAGTTTGAGATATACAGGTTCAGGCAGAGGAGTTAATATGGCAAGTAGGCAGGCACAGACAGAGTCTGACTATCTTTGTTATTGTTTCTNTGGGTTTGGACGTGGCACTTGGTGCCATGGTCTAGTCTTGAGGTCTGTGGTAACAGGTTGGACTTGATGATCTTTGAGGTCTCTTCCAACCTTGGTGATACTGTGAGTGATACAGGTATCACTGTTATTTTCTTTTCACAGCCAGTGATCTCATTTCTCTCACTAAAATATTCCAATTAGCCTCAAACCAGCACAGTACCTCTCCACTTGTACATTCATTCATTAAGAGTGGAATTTATCTTCCCTATAACAACAGATTTGTTCATCCAAGTTGATCACTGTCCTCACACTGAAGGAAAACAGACACCTGTAAGCCTCAAGTCACTCAACTTATCATAGGTGTTCTTCAGAACTTTATTTTATGAACTCTAGAGGGAGTCTACTCAACATGCTCAGAGAATAAAATGTAAGACACATCTGTAATGGTTTCATCAGCTATGAATAAAGAATCCTGAAGCAAAAAAAAAAAAAAAAAATAGAGATGAACAAGAAGGTCAAAGTAGTGATTCAAGTTGAAGTAGCAGTCTCAGCATTTCTTACATTGGAGTCCTTGATTTAAAAACCTTGGTACTTTTAAGTCTTCTCTGTAATAAAATTGTAGTTAAGAAAAGCCTAAAGCTTTAACTTGTATCAGGATATACTTACAACAAAACTGCACTGCTTTTGTGGGCAAGATAACAACTGAGCACAGCAAGTAGTTTCTGTGCTGGAAGAGAGTGGGACTCCCCTCAGTAATGATGCCAAGTTCAGGAATTAATTATGTTAGCACATTTCATTCTATATGGAAATAGGGTAAAAATGCATTTAATTAGAAACCTCTTTACTAAACAGGCAATTCTCCCTGAAGGGCAGTAACATTACTACCTTCCATGGTTTACAATAGAAAACTAGCTGTATGAACAATAATTAGACTACCTTTGTGATGACAAAAAAAATCCTGGTTTGTAGTAGTCCTCCTCTGAGGAGGATCTGAACTGTCCAAATTCCTGCTGACCATGAAGTTTGTCAGCATCTCAAACCAATCCATGTTCTGCAATTTTATCTCGTCCTGGAAGTGTTCTCTGCAATGAATCACTACCAATTTTGCTGCTATTCCTCATCAATTCCTCCTCACAGAGCTACCACAAAAGGAGGAGGGGAAAAAAAAAAAAAAAAGACAACCACACAGAGAGGTGAGGATGAAACTCTGCCACTGAGGACTGTGGGACCTACTGCCACCTTTTCAAGCATGGTGTGCTGGTTTGAGGCTAATTGGAATATTTTTAATGAAAAAATTATATTATGGGCTGTGAAAAGCAAACAATGGTGATGTCTGCTTCACTCATAGGCTTGCTGAGATGTCTAAGAACAAGAACACAAACATAAATAAGACACTCTCTCTGAGAGGCTCGCTCGCTCTAGCTGTTTTGGTCTTGGCCTCTCTGCTAACCTAACTAACCACTCTTCTTCTAACCCCCCTGGCTGATCCTCCAAACTCACCTTGCACGTAAGGCAAACCCTGGGGTAAGGTAGAGGGTTGGGAAGAAGGTGGAAGGGTGGTTGGGATCCCCTCCTGGGGATTCTGGTTTCTGGGAAGGGTATTGTGTTTCTGTATTACCTTTAATTTGTATATTTCTGTAAATATTCCTGTATATTGTGTATAGATCTGCTTGTATATTGCACTAAGCTGTAAATAGAACTTCAGTCCTTAACTTCCAGCTGGCTGAGTCTAGTCTGGGTGCTTTTACAAAGTGTGGGGGGGGCAGGGAACTCCCAAAGCATCACACATGGTCATTCTGTTGGATGAAGCTACGGGTGATAGCAAGTTATCCTCCTCTAAAAAAACCTTTAAAGCCAGCTAGACTGACACAGCAATAGGTAAGAAGTTCCCCTGCAACTCATGTCCCTGAGGTGAAGAGGGAAGCAAAGCAGAAGCAAAAACTCCATATTCCTGGGTGGTTTTTTTGTTTTTATAGTTTACATTTCAGTTACACAACTCAAACAACTTGCAACTTACTAAAATGTAAGTAAATTTGCTTTTGGATAGACGAAAATGCAGGACAGAACAATCTAAATATGGCAAGATTATTAAGAGCTGAAACTTGATAGAAAGGGGAGGAAATTAAGTCTTGCAGTGTTAGCATCAAGAATCTTACTGCATTTGTATCATTTTGAAAATGCCTAAGTTTGTGGGTGTGTATTTTTTTCCCCTCCTCCACAAAGAAAAGGAATTTCTGACTACTGAAAATTTAAATATGGTACCTTAATAACAGTGGCTGTAGATATCAGTGTGCTTGGATCCAGCACCTCCACCACAGCTTCTGGAACTACAGCCTTCTTCATGCAGGACATGTCAAAGCCATACACATCTTCCCAGAACAGCAGTTTCTCTGCATGTTTGTTCATGTCCCCAACAGCTACTAGACTAATGCTGCAAATGTCAGGGTAAACTGGAACAACACAAACACAGCAGTCCTTTAGACATTACTTTAGAGATGCATAAAGAGGACCTTCCTCTTCTCATTGAGCAATTAACATCTTAAAAGAACAAATAAAAGTAACTTATTCCAGATCTTGGAAAAACACTTTTTCTGCTACTGGATTTTCTGTAGTCCCAATTGTCTCCAAGAAGGAACTAGACATTGGAACTTCATTTGCACACACACTGATAACAGGATTTTCCTTTCATGGTAAAATATCTCTGCAGTTGAATCCCACTGCTAGGAAACGACTGGCAACTTCATGTCTGAAAAAGAATAATAATTTGGAACATTCTACTCTGTCTGACTCAGTGTATTTAAGAACTGTAGATATCTAAAGGCAAATTCAGCTGAGGGCTTTGCAGTAACAAGAAACCTCTGTGTCTTTAGAATACAGCAAATATTCTCATCAGCTCTGGTTGGTACTTGCCTTGCAACCTAACAAAACTTATTTCTGGGTACTGGAAAATAATAACCACTCTAAGCATCTGGAGAGCATGGAAGTGATCCAACAGACAGAAAACTTCCTCACTGATTCCACCTTTTCAGGATGACAACTCTCATTCTTACACAGTCTTCACATTTGTGCTTTCCCTTCTGAGGATGTACAGAACACAGCAACAGAAGACTGACATCTGCCTTTTTAGCAGCTGCCTACAGCAAAGCCAGGCAACCTCTTGGCAATCTCCATCTCTTGCTGACAGGGAAAGATGCAAAGAACAGCTGCTATGAGCAGGGTTGTCTATAGCACTACCAAATACTAAGAGCAGCTCAATTAAAATTTCAATAGGTTTCTTTCCACAAATTCCCATGTTGTGTTTTTAGAGTTTTAAAGAAACATAAGTTGAATTCTTATCCGGGTCAGAGAAAAATGCCTATTAATAAACACCTTAATATATCAATAAAAAGATAAAATAAAGAGTCAGTATTAATAAAACTGAAGCTGTTTCTCTTTTGTTCCCCAAAATCTGGTGAACTGTAAAATTAATTTTGCCTTCAGGTCTCTTTGAAATTGTCAAAAGGAGCATTGGGAAATCACTGGTACAGCACAGTGAGTCAAAAAAACAGTAGGTTTTGCCTTGTAAAACACTGAAGACAGAAACAGTAGAAACAGATAGAAACTGAAGATTGAAATTAGACCTTCTAGATAGAGTGAACTTAGCCTGAAGGAAACATCTTATACATATTGATGATAAAGAAGAATCTTTAAAGAAGCTTTTTTTTTTTTTCATATGGAGACTCTAAAGTAAGCAACCACCTTTACAGTTGAACTTTACACAAAATATGAACTGGCACTCTTCTCACTTTCCAACTGTTTAAACCAGAACAAGTAAGTGTCTGCATGCTTAAACTGGAATCCCATTGGTTAAGCTATCACCATCCCTACTTTGCAGATGAAGAAAATGAAGCAGAAGGTTTCTCCAGGCACAGCCTACAGGGATGTGGGGAGCAGAGGGACAAAAAGAGACTGAAGTCCCCAGTTACAAAACACACTTTCAGTAGCACATTAGTGACACTGCAATTAAAACAAAAATCACAGCAAAAAGTTTCTTCATCCATCCACACAGCAAACTCTTACATCAGCAGCAGGTGTTCAAGAACAAGCAAAATACAAACGCTAATGTTCCAATCTAATCTGTACTTTCAGTTTAGCCTGTTACTAGCAAAAGTAAGAGTAGACAATGCCTGTTCATAGATTCATACAGTGATTGGGGTTGGAAGTGATCCCAAAGATCACCAAGTTCCAAGCTCTCTGCTATGGGCAGGGAGGCCTTCCATTAGACCAGGCTGCTCAAGGTCCCATTCAACCTGAACACTTCCAGGTTTGTTCAGTCTTCACAGAAAGAAATTTGTGGTCCAGGCAAAAATGATACATGAACCTTCAAATGTACAAACCCACCCATGTGCTACCCTGCTGTCTGGCTATTATGTAAGTATGTTATCTAGCTATCAGCCTAAGTCATAGAATCATAGAATTTACCATTGGAAGGGACCTCAAAGATCATCTAGTTCCAACCCCCTGCCATAGGCAGGGACCCCTCCCCCTAGCACAGGTCACTCAAGGCCTCGTTCAACCTGGCCTTGAACACCTCCAGGGAGGGAGCAGCCACAACCTCCCTGGGCAACCTGTGCCAGTGTCTCACCACTCTCACAATAAAGAACTTCTTCCTAACACCCCAGTTTAAATCTCCCCTCTGCCAGTTTAAACCCATTGCCCCTTTGTCCTGTCATTGCAAGACCCTGTAAATAATCCCTCCCCAGCCTTCCTGTAGGTCCCCTTCAGATACTGGAAGGCTACTATAAAGTCATTTGAACACTCTTAAGAGTTTAAAAAGCATCTGCTTAAATCGGCATTTGCCATTTCAGCCATTACCCTCCCTTCCTCTGGAAATCCTCTGCTCTTTCTGCAGCCCTGGAACACTTCCCTGGGCAATTCTGACAGATTTGTTTTTTGTTTTTTTTTTTTTTTTTAAATTAAGCCTATAATTTAGTAATTATTCCCTCTCACAGGTGAAATGACCAAAGTGCTGATAGGACAAAAGCACACACTCCTCACCACTCTCACAGATTCATCGTTTTGACCATCTGTGTCCTTCTCGACTCAGCGCCCAGAAGTCATCTGTCACCAGTAACAGCTCACGTGGTGAACAGAACACGATGGGAAATCCTTTATCTCTCAGCACATGCCTCACAACCTCCAGGATGCTGAAGGGTAAGCCAGCAATCCTCCAGATAGATGGAGATCATTCCAAGTGAACTCCGTCGTCACTCTGACGTGCACAAACAATAGTACGTCTTGAACGATGCCCTCCTCACCTGTGCCCCTCCTCACCAACCTGCAAATGCTTGCAAAAATCTACACTGAAGCAAGTAACAATTCTAAAGAACAAACAGATGGGTCCTGGGCAGCAAGAATTTTATGTTCCCAAATAAAGCTATTATATACTGTACATGTTACCCCAGACAGTCTGGCATAGTCCATCCACTTCAGCATGCCAATAGGCTGAATGGAAGCAATGATGATATGACTGACTGAGCACAAGTCCAGAAATTAGGATGCTATTCCCAGCTCAATCACAGAAAGATCTGGCCAAATCACAGCTGCTTCTGCTGCTTGCTTTTTGAGTCTTCCAACAGCCCCTGTAATAACTGTCTTGGGCTCAGTAGCACAAAGTGGCTTGAGACAAAACGAAGCTTTACGGCAGATGCAGGAGTTTCTCTGGTGAGACTTCACCTCAGAATGAGCTCTTAGTTTTGCCTGGTGTGAATTTGGATGTTTCCATGGTTCTGCTGCTGTTCACCTACACTGCAGATGTGTTTGTCCTGCTAAGCTGACTGTGGAGCAGCTTCCTCAGTGGTCTCAGGCACAACCCACCTGCGGTAGGAGCTGGCAGAAGAGCAGTTAACTGCAGGCAGCTTGAGGAAACAGCGTTCTATATAAAGCTGGCCACACCAATCAGTCACTGTATAATGCTCTATGCTTTGGGAAGAGTCCAACAAGGGCCCAAAAGCATTCTCAGGCCATGAAGGCTAAGTGTACTGCAGAATATCCTCTTGAGAGCAAGCTTTGGGAGGCACAAGCCAATACCAAGCGTGCCAACATCACAAATAAAGGAGGCGGCATCAGTGCAGCTTAGGGGTCAAACATTTCTGGCCCTTTTCAAAGGCTTTGGAAGTAGTGATGTGGGTTTAGGAGTTACCCGCCCCCCCACACTTTGTAAAATGACCCAGGCTAAAACTCAGTCGGCTGGAAGTTTAGATGAAGCTCTATTTACAGCTCAGCACAATATACAAGCAGATATATACACTATATACAGGAATAGTTACAAAAATATACAAGGTAAAGGTAATACAGAAACACAACACCCCTCCCAGAAATCAGAGACCCCAGGAGGGGCTCCCAACCACCCTTCCACCTTCTCCCCACCCCTATACCTTACCCCAAGGTTTTGAGGATCGGCCAGAGGAGGAGTTAGAAGAAAAGTGATTAGTGAAATTAATTTGTCAGAGAGAAGAAGCCAGAAGTTGCAGGACAGCCCCAGACGCTGTACCCCAGAGCCCGTGACAAGCCCGACTGACTTATCTTTTGTTTTGAGTTCTTTCTTAAACATCACAGCAAGCCTATGAGTGAAGTAGACATCACCATTTTTTTCCTTTCACAGCCTATAATATAATTTTCTCCATTAAAATATTCCAATTAGCCCCAAACCAGCACAAGTAGTAACTAAATAAAAGTGATTCTCTGCCATTTCAGGAGACGCCCCCACTGCCACGTGAAATTATCAGCATGCATCTACACAGAGCACACTGCAGTGTGTTCCATATCTGGTTGGGCTACTCTACACCACTGAGAACAACAAAAGCTCTCTCTCTGACATTAAGTGGCTTCTAAATATTTTTAACATACAAGCAGAAATTTCTTGCTTGCACATTCAGCTTTGTGACCAAACGTTGAAAAATGGCATAAACCCCCTTTCTCCTCCTGCATTCTGCAGCACACAAAGGCTTGCTGCAAAGGGAAGCACTGCAGTGAGCACTGTTACACAGTCATTAATCCAATCATTAAGTCAGTGTAGTGAAACTAACTATGTGCATGGTTAGCACAAAAGGGGAAAAAAACCCCAGACTGATGACTACGATTGAAAAGGTCAATATGAAATACAATAGTGAGAAAGGGATTAAGAGCAAGGAATAAAGTACACGCAGAACTCGTGCAGAAAATGCATCACATGAGGAAGATGTATTCATAGGCATTTAAACACTGCTTAAGATGACACTACCTAGGCTAGTTAAAAGGACAGACAGAATTCTACTTCAAAATAAAACCTTTTGCTCTGCCCCTTCCCTACCCTTCAACCACAACAAAAATACAGTGTCTGTTTCCACCAGGACAGAGTCACTATGCTGAACAGGAACAGTGTCATTCCAGCAGTTATTTCACATGGTTTCTTGTGTTTGAAACTACAATCTTTCCACCCAGCTTCCCTCTGGGAGGAAGATACCCTATCCACTTTTCCTCTATTTCATATTAGCTTCCTCAGTATTGTATCTTACAGAACAGAACTTCTTCTCCTGTTTGTAGTGGGGCAGAAGCTGGGATTTTGAAGGAGGAAAACAAATGCCCATGTAAGTGGAAAGAAGTAGGGAGGAAAAATTTAGACTGTACTTAAGAATAAATAACTCCCTCTGTTCTTAAAAACACCATTAACTGGAGACCTTGATACCCCACCTAATGTTTTTCTATTAGCCACACAGTAAATTAATGCCTTGAAGCTCATACTAATGGAAACATTTTTCATTTAGATGGGCAACTTTCTCGCCCATGCATAGCTTATTCTAAGTTTCCAAATTCATTTAGTTTCCCCCCAGAGCTAAATTTATTAAAAGAATTATGCACACCAACCTGAGCCTCCCTCTGCCAGGTACTTGTCCTTTGCATAGATGACAGAATCCAGCATTGACTCGAAGAGAAGGAAATAACCCTGGTTATAGGAAAGGGGAAGGATTTAGAAATCATTATGCTGCTTCTGTGGCCTATTTCATCAATCTACAGATAGACTTTATCAACACAGAATTTAGGGTTTGGAAGGGACCTCCACAGATCATCCAAGTCCAACCTCCCTGCCAGAGCAGGATCACCCAGGGCAGGTCACACAGGAACACATCCAGAAGGATTCTGAAAGTCTCCAGAGAAGGAGACTCCACAATCATTCTGGGCAGCCTGCTCCAGGGCTCCAGCACCCTCACAGTGAAAAAGTTTTGCCTTCTGTTCCCATGGTACCTCCTCTGCTCCAGCTTGCACCCAGTGCTCCTTGTCCTGTCATTGGACATCCCTGAGCAGAGCCTGGCTGCATCCTCCCGACACTGCTCTGCATATCCTTATTAGCGGCAATGAGGGCAGCCCTCAGGCTCCTCTGCTCCAAGCTCCCTCAGCCTGGCCTCACAGGGAGATGTTCCACTGCCTGCAGCTTGAGCAGTGCTCATTAAGACAGGTGGAAATAAATCATATACCTAAGACAGAGGTTCTCCAGATATCCTGCACCATTTAGCAGCACCCGAACTTTAAAAAAGGTCACAGGATAAAAACAGAACAAAATTTGTGGAGCATTTTTGGTGTTGGGATTAATTTTACAGCAGGTTAATCAAATGGCTATAGAATAACTTTTTGTAAATGTCATTGAGTCAGCCAATATCTGCAGCAGAAAAAAAAAAATAATTCCCTCATTAAACATTTCCAAGATACAAAACACATTGCAGTATTACAGACAATCAGCATTTTGTTTTATTTACACTGGGATTCCCCAACTACTTCTAAATAAACTGCAGATGTTCTAAGAGATGAACAGTCCTTTGTTTTCCAGCTAATTTACTGGTTTTACACCCTTCCTATCTATCTTCCAAGTCTGAGTACAATCCTTACTCTTATTGGGTGTTGTAACACATTTCATCCACCCACACCTTCGTAGGACATCAAATCAATTAAGACAAATCATAGCAGCATTAAGGTTTGGATTTCCACTTAGTGTCCTAATTTTCCTTCTGCTCAAAACACATCTCAGCCATCTGGCTTGATTTATACATCGATTGCTGGTAAGGAAGAACAAGGAAGATGATTTCAACTCTAGGTTCTGGACCTGCAGTCCTGTAAGAGCAGTCAACAGTAATCTGGGAACCAAAGAATGGCTTGGGTTGGAAGGGACCTCAGAGGTCATCCACTTCAACCTCCTCACCATGGGCAGGGACACCACTCAGCTAGACTCAGCTGCTCAAGGCCTCACCCAGCCTGGTCTTGAACTCCCCCCAGGGAGGAGGCAGCCACAACTTTCCTATGCAGCCTATTCCAGAGTCTCAACATCCTTGTACTGAAGAACTTCTTCCTAAGATCCCTCAGCTTCAAACCATTCCCCCTTGTCCTGTCTCTAGACACCCTCATGAAAAGTCCCTCTGCAGCCTTCCTGTAGGATCTCTTCAGGTACTGGAAGGGAGCTCTAAGGTCCCCCGGGAGTCTTCTCTAGGCTGAACAACCCCAGAAAAAGCAAAGCTAAGATATTTTTTCCTTCACCTTTGCTACACCCCCCTACTTGGACAATCACAGAGATCACTATATTTATTTTTCCTTTTTCAAGTCAACATGCCACACTCCTGAAGACAGCCAGACAGCATTGCATGGGAGCTGCACTGCCAAGACCACCACATTTATGCCATCTTGGATGTTTATTTCACTCTTAGAACAAAATGTGCTTGAAGTTCAGGACTCCTGGTGACAGAACAGTGTTCTACTGAACACTCCTTTCACCCTATGAAGTCTTTAAACTAAGTCCCAAAGTGAAGACTGCAGCTTTGTGAGCAGTGTCATTTTTGGTAAGCTTTGCAGAACAGCTGCAATGGCCATGAGCTCCAACTGCATCAGGCAAGATGATTTTATGCCTTCAGCAAGCCAAAAGCATAGAATGGAACTGGAGCTTTTTTTTTTTTTTTTTTTTAATCTTGCACTTGCAGTTTTAAAAATAGAATTTGTTCAGGTCATAAAACTTCTTTTCCAGTGTTCACTGAAAATTAGTTTTTTCCACGGCATTTTAAATGTGACCTCCAGGACATATCTTAAGCCTGGTCAGTAAGTTACAAAGTCACATTGTGATGGTTTGGGA
>WBNM01004796.1:0-19834 GCA_013399055.1 Ramphastos sulfuratus
CCTTTGTGCAGCACAAGCAGAAGACACCTGACCAGAACGGCCCCAAACAGGCCTGGGCCAGGGTCTGTGCTCAGTGCTGCAGAGGAAGGCAAAAAACCCCGGGGACACTTCCTAGTCCCTTGGGAGGGAAAAAAAGCCTTCCTGCCCTAGCTGCAGGGCACCACAGGCATCTTCCTGNCCAGAGGCATCTTCCTGGGCCATGACAGCAGGTAGTAGCCCAGCCCAAATGGAGTGGGGGAGCCCTGCCAAGTGGTCATGCTCAGTGCTCAGAGGAAGGCAAAAAACCCCCAGGGACCAGTGCCAATCTGCCCTGGGGTTAAAAATTCCTTCCTGACACCAGTGCTGGTGGTCGGCTACTCCCTGAGCATGTGAGCAAGCCCTGCTGCCTCCTCCCACAGGCTTCTCATGCCTCCCAGGAGATGCCCAAGCCCTGTCCTCCCTCAACCTGCAGTGCCTATCTCAGGGGCTTCCTAGGGGAGTCTAACAGACCTTGGAGACAAAAATGCTTGGCAGCAGTGGGTGCTCCAAAGCACGGAGATCCCCGGCGACATCTCTGCCTCCCCTTCCTTACGGCTGCTGCTGCTGTCCCTGGGCCGGCTCTGGCAGCAGACCCGGGAGGGTGCTCCTTTTTAGAGGGTGCCGGGGCCTCTCCCTGCGTTGCCAGGTACTGGCTCTGTGACATCGGGGGGAGGGCTGTGTGACATCATGGTGACAGCTGCCAATGCCCAGCGCCCCTCTGCCCAGCGCCCTGCAGAGGAAGCCTTTGTGGTGCTGGCCCTTAGCCACTGCCTGTGTCCAGAGTGCCCAGGGAGCTTGGCCTGTCCCTGCCGGCCACTCGGCACAGCTGCTGCCATCCTCGATCCATTCTCTGCTGCTTGGCTTCAAGGCTGTGCCTCATGCTGCTGCTTTTCTCCCAGGCTGTGACAGGAACCCCTCTTGCCCCCAGCTGCTCCTCAGCTCTCCAAGAGGGGCTAGAAGGGCTTGGGTAGGCAATGTTCTCTGCCAGAGCCTTTTTTACTGGCTTTGGTAGGCTTTGGAGGAAGACCTAATTTAGGCACCTAGCTGCAGGGATAGAATTACAGACCTTGATCTCGGTGGTGGATTTTAACAAGAACTTCTGTCATACTCACAGGCTCTGACAGGAATTTGGGCATCATTTCTGAGTCGATTTTTGATCTGAGATTGGCTTGAGCTTTGAACTCCAGCCTCAGGGCAATGCATGTAGATAATGGATTTCCCTTCATCTGATAGAAAGATATTGCTGCTCATTTACTGGCTGTGATGGTATTTGCCTGCTACAGTGTCCACCCATAATGTTTGCAGATTGCAGCTCTACTGAACGTGACCAAAAGAAAAAAAATAAAGCTGCTGTCTAAGGCTGTTTTGGAGGGTTACGATGATCCGTGGGCTTTATTTTGTTTTGTTGGAGCTAACACCAGTTGTAAAACTAGCCCAGCTACATAAATAACCACATTTAAATATAACTGAATTAAAGAAAGTGCAGAAAAAGCTCCATCATTGTCATATTATTCCCACTGGCATTTCTGAACAAAAATGGATTTACTCTTTCAGTTTTGAGATTCTAGCTTATAACACCAAAAATGCAAGCGGGAACGAAGGTCAACATTGATATGAAATGCAAAGCATCATCTATCTTGATCATCTGCAAGCTATCTCCCCACACACTGAAGGGTTTCTTTTGTTCATGATAGTGGTTAAAATGTTGGCTTTTCAAAATTTTTTTTTCTTCTTTAAAAGAATTTCCTAGAAATACACAAAAAAATTCTCTGCTATTTTAATTTAGCTACTGCTAAACCTTTTCACATCTTCACATCCTGAAGCTTCGAAGGAAAATCAGATTAGAACGACAACAGCCACTCTGGAGCTGATGATGGTCATCTGAGTGGCTAGGGAAGGGAGCTAACAGGAAAGGGAGGCTGAAAATAGATGGAGAAGTCCTTGTTGCTGCAAGCATGCAGTATGTTTTGTCAGAAACATTGAGTTGTACTATATTTTCATAAAAGCCATAGCTATCAGAGACTCTAAACTTGATTTTTTTCTTCCCCCTAACTTGCAGGAAGGCTGGAAAAACAAAGCAAACCCCCAAACCTGCCAAACCACAGCAACAGATAATTGGTTGGTGTAAAATATTGTTTGAAAAGAAAATCAGTGCTAGCAAGGGAGAGGAGTTGTCCATTGTCCCTCCTGTTCACCTGTAAAGTGTTAACCCTCCTAGGTGGAGGGAGTGGTTAGAACTTGACCCCACGTCTGCTCGACCCCAGGTGTACAGCCCACTCCCAATTCCTGTCTGGACCCCCCTGTATAAACAGTGGAACTTCCTGTTGCTCTCTGTCTCACCTTGTGGCCTCCCTGCTGACATCATCCTTGATTCGTCCTCTCCTGTTCTACCACGTGGCCAGCCTCTACCACACGGTGGACATCTCTTCAGAGCACTGTCATCCATCCACTTGTATATGTGTATTTTGTACCTTGTTATCCCTTTCCTATACCTATTTGTAACTCCCCTATTTTAAGTACCTTTTATTTGTTGGTAAAGTTTTCTTTTACCTTCCAAATCATGGCCAGACTGTTCTGTGGGTGGCTTTACCCCTTCTGTCTTCTCTTTTCTTTCCCCCTTTCCAAGAAGGAGGGAGAGGGGAAGACATTATTACTGTATTGGTTTCCCCTGAGAAGCTAAACTCTAACCAATACATCACCCATCCACTAAAACGAGGAAAAAAACCCCTAAAACCTAACAAAAAGCCAGCAAAATATCCCCAAACCGCCAACACATTCCACTAAGTTTAATTTCTTGCCTGAAGTTAACACAAGATGGATATTCACTGCATGTCATCACCTCCCCATCAGCCCTTCCTCTGTCTGGCATAATATCTCAGGGCCTAGGGACTAGGAGTGACATGTCCCAACAGCTGTTGTATTGATTTTAATTCTAAGTCAAGCTCTCTGTTACATACCTGATTCCACTGTAATATTAATTACAAAGTCTCCCTCTGCTCTGGCCCAGCCAAGTCGTTTGTTATCAAAATGCAGCCGCTCCAGCGACTGTCTCCTCAAATCCATTTTTCATTAACACGAGTGACCAGTCCTGTGTTAAGCATCTTTGGGTTCTGGATGACATTTGTTAAACACTGTCTGCTAGATCGTAAATCACTGTAGTGTTCCAAGAATTCCTGCACTGAGCAGCAGGGAGCTAATCTGTGTCTGCAGGTTCTTAATTGAGTAAAACAAACGGCGATGAAACCCTCTTTAGATGCTCTCAGGCCCTTTCCATTGGATTAAAATGAGCTGAAATCTTTCCCTTCAGGACCACATGCCTGGCTAGTGAGGGAAGGTGAGACCAGCTAAGAAAGGGCATATTGCAATAATCCTCTTTTTCTTTCTGTCACCTGTGCCTGTTCAAAGGAGCAGCAGATGGTTAGGGATTGAGTAGGAACAGTACCAAGAAACTTAACAGACATCTCTGAGGAGAAAGTCCTTACCAGCACCAAGCTCCAATATCAGTCACATGATGGATCCCTTTCATGCTCCTTCTGAAAGTCCTTGTTCCCATAGCTCTGAGTCTCCTAAGGACAGGTGGTCATGATTCCTCCTGAAGCATTATGTGATAACAGTGAATGGGTACTTCCATGTTAGTAAAACCAAAAACCTGTGTCTATACCAGCCTGAGTTATTGGCCAGAAAATGAAGAACTGTAGCAATTTTGTAACTGTCAAAAAAAGCAAACAACTGGGAGAAAAGAGCCACCCTGCATTCCTTGTGTCTCTGAGTGGCCACCTTGTATACCTGCACACAACACCTCAGATATTCTTTTTGGCCCAGCTTGTGCTCAGGTTTAAACTTTCATGCCCATGATGAAAAGAGATATTGCTGAAGAGCAGGATAGGCTTAAGGAAGGTTTAGATGAGGAATAGGCAGAGATTGACTCAAGTAAGGATGGGGATGAAGATAAAAAACCATGACCGAGTAGTTTGCTCTGTCTACACTTTCAAGATGATATTTAAAGCAGAACTTAAAAATACATCCTCACTGTCATTCTGCATTCCCAGAGCCTCTGTGTTACTAGCCATAACATGGCTTGAAAGACTCAGACCCTTTCAAAGTCAGATATAAAAGGAAAATTGCTGGGACCAATAGGCAAAAACATCTTCCATGCACTGAGAGAAACAGGCAGAAGAAAAGGGGTTAGATCCCTCAATGACTACTAATTATTTAGCTGAAGAGACTGTAAAACTTGCTAATTTGCAGGGTAGGGTGGTGGTATCACCATATCAACTTAGGTGATGGTCCAGTACCTGGCAAGAGAGTTGGTGGAATTCAGGAAAATGAGTTTCAAGACTTTGTGTGAAATGTTTTGGTGGAGAGTTGAAACTGCCTTCACCCAGGCCCAGGCTGAGACACTCAACTTTCATGTTAGAGATTAAACTGAATGCCTGCTTGTTCTGCCTGTCCTACATCTCTGTGTTAGTCTGGATGAACTGTGTTAGGGCTTGAGAAGGTGGTGAGGGAGTTTAGAGCATTCTGCTCCTGCTCTTCCCTGCTTTGTCCTGGTTTAACCTCAGATAGCTCCTGAGCCCCATGGGCAGCTCTGTTGCTGCTCCTCACCCATGGGGTGGGAGGAGAATAGGGAGAAAAAGCTGAAACTCCCTGAATCGAGATGAAGAGAATTGAACAGAACAGCAGAAAGAGAGAAGAAATGACTATGATAACAATAATACAAATGGAATAAGATAGAAATGGAATGGTCTAGAGCACACCTGCTCACCAGAATTCATCCAGCCAAGCTGCTCTGCACCAGTCCATCTCCTCCTTATACGCTGGACATGATGCCTGACTTGTGTTAAATATCCCATTGATGGATTTAGTTCTTCTCTTCTGGGTGTGGCCCCTCCCAGCTTTTGGTAAAAGTTAACCCCTTCCCAGATTAACCAGGACACACTTTCAGTGTTGACTTCACTCTGCTCTAAGGCTTCTGCCCAAGGATCCTGCAGATGCACTGCTCTTCCTCTTCTTATTTTGCCATTTTCCATTTGGTCACACCAATGTCTCTTTCCTCCTTCATTTCTTCTTGTCTCGCTGCTTCCTCCTCTCCTGTGTGTGCTGGCCCCATCAGTGATGCTATCAGCAGGTCATAGGCCCCAGTTGTGAGAATAATGCTGGTGTTTAACTGAGGATTGTTCCCAACCTTTCCATAGATCTGCTGTTCTCCTTGCTTTGAGATTCCTCTGAGATCTCAAACGCATGAGGAAAGCAGAAGCTGGTTTCCAACAGTGTAGCTGGGAAAACCCTTTCCCTTCACTCTGCAAGGAGATACTCATGGTCATGATGTCACATACAGGAGCCAGACTTGTTAGGTTTGTCACTAGGCATGTTGCCTCTGCTATAATACATAGCAATAGGTCCTACAAAAACATGAAGCACGTTTGGCTTCCTAAATATTTTATTGATATCAGTGAGGATCAGAATAATCCCATGTGGGGAACCCTGAGCATGGCTCTCAACCGGGTGAGAGGAAGTTTTGAGGCAGGAAATGATGACGCTAGGTTGTTGTTTTATTTTAAGCTTCAAATCCCATGTTCAGAGATGCATAGCACAGCTCCTTTTTATGATATAATTAATCATCATTCCATTCAGCGTAGTAAGAGAGTCTAATGGGATATATTGTCCCATTTTAATGATGAGCACGTCAGATAACATAAATAGGTCAATTGACGTAATTGCAGTAAATACAGAAAAAAAAAATCCTCAATATTTCAAGATGGATTATGTAATTTACATAATTATGCCTAAAAATGGCATGTCACCACTGAGTGTACTCATCCAGCCCTACCCTCTGCTTCTCTCTTTCCCGTTCGGCAGGAATATGTCTCTAGACATCGTCATACGTGACTGGAAATTTCTCCAGGTTCTCCAGCTTTGTCAGACACGTCCAATGTTAGCCAGACAAGAGCATCAGCTTGACTGGTTGGGTGCAGGAAGATGGCAGGATCCCAAGCTGAACTCTCAGTCATCTTGCCTTGCATAGGGGTTCTGCACGCAGGCGGTGGCTGTCCGAAGCATGAAGGTGGCATGCTGGAGGATGGTAATCAGGGATGGCACAGGGCTCAGCCAAGAACTCGATCTCCTTACAGTACCTGAAACAGCAGAGCACTTGTAACATTGGATTTTTCCAAGCCATGTCGCTTCTGCTGATTGGGGATGAAAGAAGGTGACGCCAGAGAAGCACAGAGCAGCCTTTTAGCCCATGGCTGTGCCCTGCAGTGGGACTCACTGTCTTCTCCAGCAAGTGCACTCACGGCAGCCCTGGGCAGAGGAGTCCCCTTTCACAGGGCAAAGGTTTCTGCAGGAAAAATCACACAGTCATGTTAAAACATTTAGTTACTGCAAAGAAAAAGAAACAAATCAAAATGACTGATCCCAAGGTGCCCGTCAGGAAAGGTTTCATTAAGTCCAATTTGTGGACAACATTCAGACAGCTATCAACAAGCTCAGGGTTCTGCCACACCAGTCCCCACCCAGCTCTGGTTTTCCCTTCATGATGTGTGGTTTTTATGGCCTTTTCCAACCTAAATGATTCTAAGATTCAGTGATTCAATGATCTGCAGCTGTTTACAGACTCATCTTCCCCTGGATGTATTTCTGTGTGATTTACTCTAGGTGATGCTGCTCTAGCATGGGGGTTGGACTAGATCATCTTCAGTGGTCACTTCCATGCTGGGATTCTGTGATTGTGTGAAAATCCCCCAGAGAAAATGGGAAAGATCTGCCTCAGAGTGTAGTTTATCTCTCTCCAGGTGAAATTGCCTTGCATGGAAGAGGGAGAAAAAGGCTGATGAGTCTTTCTGTTTCTATTTTATTAGGTCAAATATTTAATTAGGAGAACTTCCCCCAAGTTGTTCCACACTTCAGTTGAACAACACCCAATGCAACACCTCTACTACCCCACTGAGCTTGGATTTATCTCTTTCTCTTCTCAGTGGTGCCCTGTGATAGGACAAGGGGCATCGGATACAAAGTGAAACACAAGTTCCATCTCAACATAAAGCAAAGCTTCTTAACTGTGAGAATGATGGAGTACTAGGACAGGCTGCCCAGAGAAGTTGTGGAGCCTACTTCTCTGGAGATACTCAGAACCCACCTGGACACATTCCTATGTGACCTGCCCTAGCTGATCTTGCTTTGGCAGAAGAGTTGGACTTGATGATCTCTAGAGGTCCGTTCTGTGATTCTATGATTTTCCTGCCTGGGTTAAACAAAGGGGACCAACTCTCTGTGGATGTATTGTAGTGCAAGTACATCCTTACATCCAGAAATCCAGGATTTGGTCTAATGGGAGACTCTAATGGGGGAAAGGAGCAATTTGTCACATGTGTAAGAATGAGGATAACATGATCCAGATCTCGGACCCCTGAGAGAATTAGCCATGTGGGAAAAAGAGGCTAAATCACATTGAAAGTTTAGGCAGGCAGACTGACATAGGCTCACTCTTGCAGCATGTGCAGCTGAAGTCTTATTTCTAGGGGAGGAGGGGTGGGTAAATCAAGCCATCAGCTATTCCCCCTCCCTATTTGCTGTGCCTTTTCACCTTCTCTTCCTCTGACAGCTTCTGAGCTTGTCCTTGTTCAGTTAGCTGTGCAGAGAAAGCCATTTTCATTGCCCCTGTACATTTTACCCAGCCATGTCTGAAAATCAGGAGAGAGAACTCCAACTGCTGAAGTGCACAATTTGCTCTTAGCTACAGTCCAGTAATTGAAAACTGTCATTCTGCAGGAAAATGGCAATGCTGTGCAAGAGCAGGAGCAGGCTGGAGTTTGTCACACTGCATCTTCAGATTCTGTAACTAGTTTCAGCTGAACTTTTCCCCCTCTGGGCTCTGATAGCTCACTTGCTATTTACCAGCCCCTAGGAGAAGTGCTTTAGTTATTTTGCTATTGAAATACTTTGGAGGTTGTGATAGTTGTTTACACTTCCTCTTGTTTCCAGGGCCAAGGCAAGGGGAGATGAAGTTGGGTTTGAAGACAAGGAATTAGGAGGAATTTAAGAGGAAGTTCTTTACAGTGAGGGTGGTGAGACACTGGCACAGGTTGCCCAGGGAGGTTGTGGCTGCTCCCTCCCTGGAGGTGTTCAAGGCCAGGCTGGATGAGGCCTTGAGTGACCTGTTCTAGTGGGAGGTGTCCCTGCCTATGGCAGAGGGTTGGAACTAGATGATCCTTGAGGTCCCTTCCAACCTTACCATTCTATGATTCTATGAATTTGGGCTAGCTCAAGATTCCCATTAACTTCATCATTTCTTTCTAAGTACAGAGGGACACTGAAGGGATCAAGGAGTAATAATATAAATTTCTGTTCTATTCATTATTTTCTTGTTTACAGGACAAAGGATTTATAAGAATAATAGAACATAATAAGGTTGGGGAAGCAGAAAGTTCTATGAAATGCAATAGCACCAAGGAATGGGGGGGATGGAGACATGGGTCCCACATATTCTCAGTTGAGCAGCTGCATACTCCCTGCTCAACCATTTCCTGTGCTAGATAGTGTGAAAATGCAGCCTCACCAGCAAAATATGCAACTCTTACTTGCTCTAAGGAGCATGTAAGTCTGATATTTTTTTCCTAAGGAATTTTGCTAAAATGTCTTCCTTGGCTTCAAACCAGAATCTCTAGAACATGTTGTGATGGTGGGAACTAGACTGGTGACTGTCTGAATGTCCTCATTCAGTCCTCATGCATCACTTAGAGCCTTATGCTTCCCTTAGCCACCACTGCTAGCCACAGCCCAAGGGAAGATACTTTTCTGGGCCATGTTTCTGGCCTGCTGTGATTTTCCTTACACATCTACGAAGTTTGATGGTCCACAATGATGCTGTCTGATCCTGGAGGTGTCCTAATGTCCTTCTGTTTCTTCTAAGGGATCCTTTATCCTCAAAAAAGAATCTCTTTCTCCACAAGCTCACTGCACTCTTGAAGGTGCTGCTCCTTGACATGTTTTCTTCATGGTTGTCCTACCACAGCACTTCTGTACTTTCTCCTGCCTTTTCTCTCTGGGTCAGTTATGGAATGAGAAGATTTGGGTCTCCTGGCTACCAGCTATGAGTTCTACTGCAGTCAGATGATACTGTGCTTGATTTAAGCAAGAAAGTCACATTCGTTTGCATTATAGACAGCAGCTGGAAAATAAACCCACTTGAAGTAGTATCCACAAACTAAAAGTTCTAATTCTAAGTTTAGATGGAGTGGCTTTGTTTTGTTTTGTTTTATTTTAATTTAATTTAATTTTAGTTTATTTTTGTTTAGTTTAGTTTAGTTTTTTATTTATTGCATTTTAAAAGGTTTTTTTGAATTCTTCTTGTCCATCCTTTCCATGGGTAGTTTTAACATTTTTAAGTTGTGTTTNTTTTATTTTTTAATTTAATTTAATTTAATTTAATTTTTCTTTTGTTTTGTTTTATTTTTTGTTTGTTTTGCTTTGCTTTGTTTTGTTTATTATTTTATTTCTTTATTATATTGAGTGGGAGTTGTGGGCTTAACTTTTGTCTGCAATTTTGTTTCACGGCAGAGTTTGGGTTTGAGTTTTATTTTTTTTTTTAGTAGGAAAAAAACGACCTAAAACCCCCAAAAAAACCCTAAAAGAGCTTTGAAACTGAAACATCTTTGCTACCTTTAAAGCTAAGTAG
Source organism: Ramphastos sulfuratus (assembly GCA_013399055.1). NCBI lineage: Eukaryota > Metazoa > Chordata > Aves > Piciformes > Ramphastidae > Ramphastos > Ramphastos sulfuratus. Next base: position 9,695 of record WBNM01004796.1, read on the forward strand.
CCACCTATCTGGATAGCTGCCAAGCCACAGTGGAAAACGCCAAGTGATGTCTGTTCAATTCCATGCAAGGCTCATGATAATGTCATTTCTCCTGGCTGAAGTATTGATCACAATTGACATTTCTTACAACTTTTCTTCCTTTTTTTTTTTTTTTTTATTTGATTAAAAACCAGAAATTTATCATCTGATCCAGATTTTTTAAACAGACTTTTTAAAAGGAAAAAAAAAAAAAAACAAAACTCTGGCAAAAATGTGGAAGAATGATTTTCTCTCCTCTATTTTTCTGAAGCTGGCTCAGTCCTTGTTTATGATAACATCACAGTTTTTAGTTAAATTGTGTGGCTGGTCACCTTTGTCATGGGAATTTGTCTCAGTCCCAAATTGCATGGCAAATATTTTAAGTGAATAATGAATAGTAAATATTGACCTTCTGGAATCTCTTCTCCCATGAATACTCATTGTGTTCTCCATAGCCACAGCCTGTCCTTAGTGGGACTGCTTGTGAGGTTCAAATCCCCTTTGAGGTATCACAGTCTGCTCTGCTTCTGGGTGAGACATCCTTTCAAAACACATGGAATAAACCACAGAAAAATAACCCCAAAAAATCAAGACTGGTAGACTATGAACATCACTGTGTCACCTTGGAAGTCTGGAGAAGAAGAGGCTGAAAGGAGATCTTATTGCTGTCTACAACTACATGAAAGGAAATTGGAGGGAGGTGGGTGTTAATAGATTCTCCCTAGTATCAGGTGGTAGAACAAGATGGAATGGCTCCAAATTTTGCCAGGAGATGTTTAGGTTGGATATTAGGAGAAAAATCTGTACTGCAATAGTGGTCAGACATAGGAATAGGCTGCCCAAGGAGGTGGAGATGGCACTTCAGGGCATGTTTTAATGACCATGGTGGTGTTAGGCTAACAGCTGGACTCCATGACCTTAGAGGTCTTTTCCAATCAATTCCAATTCTATGATTCTTTGAAAATTTGTATATTTTCTGGGCAAAGTATAGGCAAACTGTTGCCAATCTCAAATATTTGGATTAAAGGAAAGTGCTTAACTAGTTGCACAGAAGAGAGCAGCCTTAGCAGGACCTTATCTCTTGGTACGTGGTTATCTGAATTTATATCAGAACTGCCCAGTTTAGGCTCACAGAGTTAGACTGAGCTTTGAAGCAACTGGAGAAGATTCCTTCCTGTGTAAGGCAAGTGTATACCTGAGACAATTGAGGAAAGATTTACAGATCCATTAGTTCATCCCAGTAACTCACCCCAGAGCCTGGCTGGAGATGACTGCTGGGATGCATCAAATGTCTTTGGGCTGAAACTCTCACCTTGTAATACTTCAGCATCATTTGGGGAAGGGGAGAAAGATGAGAAGTGAAGATGGGTTCCTACTAAAGACACCAGGGTTAGATCCAAGCAAGGAACACCAGCCACATGTATGCAAACTGCTCAAACCCCTGCAATCTCTCAGATCATTACCAGCAGTGCATGACCACTAAAACTTACAGCCTGTGGAAGAACCAGATCTAAGGGCTTGGGAGGGTTTGCACCCTTGGGGAGCAGTGTGGGGTTTAGAGTATCAAAACTATTCCTTTTAGCCAGCCATATGAAAATCCAGGCTGCTGCAGTTCCTCACATTTCCCCCCAAACCCCCAACAACCATTGCCTGCTTGCTTTAGTCAAAATAAGCCTCTCAAAGCACACTTGTGGCAGACAGGACTCGGACCAACATGTTGCCTTGGGAAGTGTCATTCATTGTGAAGGGGAGATGTGGCTGGCTGACTTGTGATAGCTCTTCTCCTCTGATAGGAGAAAAAGGCCTTGCCAGCTTGATAAGCAAGGATCAGGGAGAAGAGGTTTTGTACAGCCTTTACAAGTTTCCTGTCTTGAGAAGTACAGGGGTACTGGCTGCCTTCTGCACTGTTGCCACTTCCATCCCCCAAATCTTGCTACCACGGGTGAAGGTTCCATTAATTCCGTTTATTGTTCAGCTGCTGTCTGATGCAGGTGAGTGCTTTTTCCTCTGTAAACTCTTCCTTTCCTGCAAACCTCAAGTAGCCTTCCTGTTCCCCAGTGGAACTGTAAGTAAATTCTGTAATTAAGGGAGTTGGGTAAGACAAAAGGAAAGGCTCTGGCAGGAACCTCAGTGGAACAGAAGGTGATTCACTGTGGCAGATGCTTTTTGTGATGCTGTTCGTTAAACTCTGCCACTTCCTTTTGCTCAATTCCCCAAGATGCCTGTGTGCTCCTGACATCTGTGTGGCCAAGGTAAGACAACTGCTTTCCAGAGATAAAGAGCAGAAATGGACTTCTTGTACTCACCTCCCACCATCCCAGCCTAGTAGCTGAGCTAATGCAAACTCCCAACTGCTTTCTTATCCTCATCAGTACCTCATGTGGTCTATAGCCTCCAAAACGATGCTATGGGAGTTCCCTCTGTTTAAAAGCCCTCCCCTATAAATGTTGGGCTATTTAGTTGCATGTCTACACCCTCAGGAAAATTTACACCTCCAAGTGAGTATTTTCTTCCATGCATGTCTCTCTTTGAGCTCTATTACCTTCAGTTCTGAGGAAGTTCAGTGCCTCTTGCTGTCTCGGCAAGAATAGGCTACCCACAGAGAAGGCAAATCACTGCCAGTTGAAGCAGAGGTGCTGGGGAAAGATACAAGCAGCTGCCTCTGTCCTTTCTTTTCTCCTCCTTCCTGCTTAGGGAAACACAGAGGAAAATAGCCATCATGGCTGGCATGAAGGCAGATGGCAACACTAAAACTAAGAGCATTAATTACTACCATTATTTTTAGCAGAAACATATTGTAAGCCGCATGATTCAGAGCTGTCCAAGCCCCTGCAAGAGGCTGAGCAGGAGGCAGCTGAGCAGGAGGCAGCTGGTAGGAGTAGGAAGAAGGGAGTAGCTGCTCCTCCAAAACTTTGGGACACCACCACTTATTTATCTGCACCCTCAAACAATTTCCAGGAACAGATGTGTGTCGGATCTGAATTCAAAATGGGAAAGCTCTCATCTTCCCACTGTTAGAAATCAAAGCTTGGGTGGGATCATGATGCTGCTTTCACTGGCAGGTTTCCATGGGCAGCAGCAATGTTCCTTTAGATGTACAGCTTTGGTGCTGTAAGTGGGAGACAAATCAGGCCCTGTATTTTAATCTCTAACATTTTATTGGCTACATAAAACACAGTGTGAGGTGCTGTGTGAACAAGAAGGGAACAACAGTCCTGGTTTCAAATTTACAGCCAGAGAGATAAGACAATAGTGGGAAGGAGAGGAAACACTTACTTTATATCTTGAGAGGTGAGGCAGGCTGGGGATGGCTCAAAGACACTTGTGCAGCTCCTAAAAATGGAGGTTGCATGGAACTTGTGCTTCTAGCATAGAGAGTCAACAGAGAGGGAACACTTATTTTATGTCTTGAGAGGTGAGGCAGGCTGGGGATGGCTCAAAGACACTTGTGCAGCTCCTAAAAATGGAGGTTGCATGGAACTTGTGCTTCTAGCATAGAGAGTCAACAGCAAAGCTGGGAACTGCAACTACACCACTAATGCAATGATTTAAGCAGCCTTAATGCTAAAGCCCATGGTCCAGCAAAACATCTGAGGGAAGATCTAAACTTGGATTTCAAGCAAATTCTTGTTCAAGTGTATTTCTCACAAGAGATGAATTTAAAACTGTTGTCAAAGTCAAGTCTGCTCTTCAATGGTCTTTTAAATTGACACAGGCTTCTTGTTGGAGTCAAATAGAGGAGTGAAAGAAAAAAAAATTGTCAAATACATTATTCTGAGGATCCTGTGTTCACTCATTAAATTATTTATTAATGACTTCTGGAGGGGGAAAAAAATCATCAGATAAGTTACTTAACAAAACCCCACAAATTCAGTATGTAACACATTCATCAGAATCTATTTAGGCAGCTTCAGTGCTTGGACAAAACCCTGTTTTTTCATCTCATTTCTCAGGCAGGAAGGCTGCCAAAAAGTGCAAATGATGCTGAAAGAATGAAGAGAGGCTTTTCAGTGGCCAAAACCCTAAATGATGCTTAGAGGGCCACTCAGCATCTCACTCCCTAAAAGACACATTCCTATGTGTCACTTGGATGTGGGATTTATTTTTTTTAATGCTTATTTTGCAGTAAGGGGGGGTTAAACAGGCTGCATTTGTCCGTGGGACTGAACATATCACATCGGATTCATTAAGGAGGGATGGATTGGAGGCAGCAGCTCCTCTGTGCTGAGCTATTGAAAGTGAAATGGGATAATTGCCACAGTTACAACTAGACTGATCAAGCTGAGAGAAACAAGTTTCAAATTGTACCAATCAGCCCTAATCCAAAGGAGTTATTAACAGAGCTCTACCCTGGTGAGTCCGCATCTGCTAACTTGAGATAATGATTTATATCACCCTTTATGAAAGTTCCAATTTATCCTAATTCAATAAGTGAAAGCCAGCAAGCTCAGAGGGAGTCACAGACAAGGATTCAGCGTGAGCTCCTCAGCCACTACTCTTCTCTCAGACAGAGCAAGCAGCTGCTGCACAGAGCCATCCACTGGATGAGGTCACGGGGACCAAAGGAGAAAGAAATGCAAAATTTGGGCAGGTTTAGGGGTTTTGGTTTTGTTTTAATATTTTCAAGTGATGTAGAATTGCAAAGTGCATACTTAGATCAGTGTGATCTGCCCAGGGAGGTTGTGGCTGCTCCCTCCCTGGAGGGGTTCAAGGGCAGGTTGGACGAGGCCTTGAGTGACCTGTACTAGTGGGAGGTGTCCCTGCCTATGGCAGGGGGTTGGAACTGGATGATCCTTGAGGTCCCTTCCAACCTTCTATGATTCTGTGATGGTTTAGCCTTCAGAATTCTTGAACACAACCAGAAGTGAGGATGTGGTACAGAGAGAGCAGCAGATTCTCATAGGATCACAGAACTATAGGGGCTGGAAGGGACTCCTGGAGGTCATCCATCCTTCCAGACAAAAGAAGCAATCCTGAATGACTGGAGAAGGGAAACTTTGTTAGGTTCTCAGTACAGGACCCAGAAGCAAACTGCTTCAAAATCTGTGGGCTTGTCTTGTGCCAACATGCACTTCTTTTTATTATGGGCATGAAGCTGCTGTGACCATTGTGGGAGATCAACCTGGGCTGTGGTCTTTGTAGCCTGAATAGTGACAGAGACAGAAGTGAGGCACTTAGAAGAAGTTATTCCCTTGAAATAGTAGATGGGATTTTCTGGGGTTTCAGTAGATAGTGACACCATAGCCCTGGCTATCACACAGACACCTACCTGATCCCTGGCTCTTTGGTGAAATTCCTATTACAGCCTAATTCAGAGCTGCCACAAGTCTGCTCTAACTCACAGAATCACAACACGATAGGGGTTGGAAGGGACCTCTGGAGATCATTTAGTCCACCCCCTCCCCCCATCAGAGCAGATTCAACTTGTACAAGTGAAATGTCACCACTGACTCCCACACAGCCCTTACACCCTGCACTCGAACCATGACAACCTGGAACATAAAAGGTGTGTGCTAGTAGGACACAACCACTTGCATTCTCTTTTGGGTCCTGCAGTAAGTCAACCAAACCATCAAGATTTCTGCACATTGTTCTTCTCCTGGAGGGAAGCTTTATGCCATTTGCTGTGTTTGCACAGTTCCAGTATCTGTGATGTTAGTTTGGCTTTCTTTTATTCAAACAGGTTTGTTCCAGTTGCATTTCTGACCTATTTTTACTGGTATTCTGTGAACACTTACTGTGTGATAGGTTTTTTTTGCCATTGTTTCAAGTTTATTCCAAGAAAACAGAGATCCTAGAAGAACTCACAGAGGTTCACAGATAAAAGGGCTTTCCCCTTTTCTTTCTATCTTTTAAAAAAATATACCTTAATATTTGATTGACTTTCTTCTAGTTGCAGTATTTTTGGACATCTGATCAGAGCAGAAACATTTGAGAGCAGATAAAGGCCAGTGGTATGCTGCCAGGGGTGACTGCTGCAGAGCAGGGTACAGAGCTGTCTTCACACACAGGCTGGAAGGTGAGATTTACTTACCTAGGAGTTACCATTCAGACTTATAGAATCACAGAATCCTTTTGGTTGGAAAAGGCCTTTAAGATCACTGAGTCCAAACATGAACCCAGCACTGCCAGATCAACACTAAACCACATCCCTCAGCACCACAGCTACTTGGCTTTGAAACCCCTCCAGGCACGGGCACTCAATGACTACCCTGAGCAGTCAAACCCATCAGCCTTTGTAGTTTGCTTTTGTTGTGGGTTTTGGGTTTTTTTGTTTGTTTGTTTGATTTTTTTTGTGGGGGACTTCAAACAGCATCTTGAGGGAGTCCTCAACTATCTCAGTGCTTACCCTCTTTGTGCCAGGAGCATGACACATTACCCCAGTGTTGGCATCTCTTATATTCATATGTAGAGTCAGCTCTGAATTCTGTTTGAATATTGTTTTCTGCCACCTTTCACATTGTGTAGCCTGTAAAGTATGGTAGAAAAGCTTTAATTAAGGAAAAATAAATATAGTAAGACTGCAGTAATGGAGAGGGAAAGTGTCACTATCAAATGTTAATGACATGTTCTTGCAATGTGAACGAGTCAAAGATTGGGTTGGGGCAGTGGGGAGGAGGGAGGCATACACAGCTGAGTTTTAAGAAGCACAGGTTGAAAGAAAAATAAAATAAGTAAGTTAAAATCTCACGTTCCAGCCGAAAGAATACAGGAAAGTTATTTTGTTCCAAGACCAGATTCTACTCAGGACAAAACCAGCATCTGAAAAGGTCTTTAGGCTGCTGAAGTGGAAATCTAAATCCCTGGGCTACTCTGTCTAAAGCAGGACTGATTGCTCCAGTACAGAAGTGGTTGTGATACATAGTCAGGTCACTGTGCTGGCATTTCTCATCTGCTGCACAAAGACTCAGGTCAGACAAAGTAGAGAGCGTGGAGCTGGATTCTCTTCCTTTTGTCTCCTTGCTTCATTTGTCTCCTAGAGTCATTAGTTCTTCCATATGGAGATCCATTATTGCCAGCATTTTCCAAAGCCCAGTGAAATGCTTTAACAGGACTTCCAAAAAGTAATTTCTAATTCTTCATTGAGACCTTGTGCTGCACAGTCCTGCAAGTGGCTAAACCACGTTCCTCTTTCTCAAGGTACCCTGAGTTTTCCATTGATCACAACGAAATAATGCATGGGCAACTGAAAAACTCCCACAATACATTAAGTATTCATCTGCTGCATGAAGATGGATGATTTCTTACCAGCTACTACAAGGAAATGTACAGCTTGCTTAATTGCCAAGCAATCCCTTAAAAGCACAGCTTGCCTTTGCTCTGCCATAACTACTTGGCTACTTGATAGGACTGTGAGGTCAACCACGTTACCACCCCAAGTCTCATTTAATCTCCCTGTGACTTATATCAGCTTGGAAACAGTTCAGCAACAACCCACTGTGGCAGAAATCTGTCTCCAGTCCTGTGATAAACCCACTGAGCCAAATACAACCTGCACCTCTAGAGAACGAAGGCCCACGGTGACCCTGAAGCCACTAATCATGGCCATGGCACATCCAATTTACCTGTGTGCAGATGGTTCTTAATGAGAATTAACTCAGAGTGGGATGAGGGAACTTAAGAGTCCCAATGCTTTGATTAAGTGAACTCCACTCAAGGCCTCACTGAATCAGAAGGGATGGGTGAGTGCTGCCTGGAAGATGTTGTCTCTGAGCAAACACCAGCCAGGCTCTGCAGGGCGATGGAGGTGGCTGAGCTGGCAGCCTGGTATCAGCAGGCTCCATGCAGGCTGTGCCCTCCATACCCTGCTGCCTGCTCCCCCTACACCAGGAGAGGCTGCACAAGCTCTCTTCCAGCTCAATGTGTGCCAGATGTCACCAGTGTTAGACATTCAATCTATAACAATGAGGGAGACGTAAAAACAGTAACTATTAAATATTTATCAAGATTATCTCTTTGACCTTTCTTTTTACAGCTCTGTGCAAGCTAGCGTGGAGCTGTGGAGGCTGGCTGCAAAGAGGGGCTGTTAGAGCAGCTGTGCTTGGCACCACAACCCAACTCTGCCTTTCTACCTTCCCATCTTCTTCCCCTCCTCCTCCTCCCTCTGGGCATGGTGGGAATAAGCCCACAGGTCTGATAAAAGTGTGAAATGGCCACTGTGGTTGGCACAGAGCAGATGGCAGCAGGGAAGCTGAGGGAGATTTCATTATTACTATTGGATTTAGCCAAAGCACATCAGAAGCCATCCAACAAGGAGCCTCTTGCTAAGCTCACTGCATCTTAAGGAGGCAGCACAGGAGCTGAGCAGGACTGAGGGAGGAGGCAGCCTCCTCCCTGACATGTCTTCTTCTTTTGTCCTTTATTCCGTATTGTAGTAAGACTCTCCAATTCTTAGCCCACGAAAACTTCCCACGTTGGGGGTGGACTTCTGTGTCTCCAGGTTTCAAGATGAAAACAGAGAGAGCTGGAGGAGGGGGCAGGAAAAAAAAAAAAGAGATTTCAATTGACCCTCGGTTTCTGTTTGACCGTCACAGCTAATTGAATTGCCTTCAGTCAGTGCCAGACTTTGATGGCTGCCTTAAGAATAGGGCTGGCAGAGTAACAGAGGATGACAGCTGCTTTCTGCAGCTGGTTCCAAACCAAGGAGCAGGTCAGTGAGCATGGATGAACTGGGGCTTGAAAGCAAGGGAGTACATGCACACTCCATGACGTGGGCTGAGCGATGGGAGAAATTGCCTTTTCTCTCTCTCTCTTTTTCCAATTCAGCATAAAATATTTGGACAAATGTCACTGCGTTATGATGGGTGCTGAGGGCTTGTCTACCTTTTTTTTTTTTTTTTTTTCCCCTCCCTTTTTTTCTTCCTATTATTTTCCTGAGCCCATTTTTCTGCCCAATGGCTGGGATGGAATCAGTAATCGAAAAGCAATGCTGCTGAAATCAATTGAAAAAGTCATTAAGCAGCTGTGGTGTAAAACAGCTTCCCCTGCACTGAACTCTGGAGCTGGCCCCATTCATTCATTTCTCCTCCCCATCTTGCTCTGGCTATCCAGTTGGGACACCATATCCTGAAGATCCATTGACTGCAGCCACGCATGGAAGAGGCAGTCAACTGTTAAATTTAGATTTCTTGAATCTGCCAACAGCCTGACACATTGATAAACAGCCACGATTTTTAGCAAAGGTTGGGAACGCTCACTCACTTGCTGTTAATTGCTTGGTGGTACTGAACCATAAAACCTGCAGTGACTCAAGCCCCAGCACCCTCCCAGCCATGCGGGTGGTGGTGACGAGCCATAGTGAGATCAAGGTCCCTCCATCACTCTTCAGACTGCAGGCCAACTGATCACTCTCAGGACAAAACCTTCCAGATTTACAACTGACCCAGCTGCTGTGTCCATAGGAACTAGAAGCTGAGGCCACCAGGCTGTCACCAACAGAGTCAGACCTCCCAGCCAGCAGCCACCAACATGTGCCACGATTCACTGTGACAGGGGTCAAAGGTGCCCCAAGTACCGCATGTACTTGCGGTGCTGCGTGACTAGAAAGGAAAGGAGAGCACTGCAGATGTGCTCTGTGTGCTGAGCAAGGTTGGGTGCTTCAAGAACTCCTTGCTCAGGTGTCTCAAAATGATTGTGTCCATGTGAGCAAAAAAGCAAAGACTGGATTTCTGAACAGGCAGAAAGCTCTGCCCTTGCCCAGATCTGAACTTCATCTGGGGGTACTAAGAAATCAGACTTTGTTTTGGTTTCATTTTGTAAATACTTTGATAGGTTATGTGAGGATTCTCAAATGATAAGCCATTCTACTCTGGATGCTCACAGGCTTTCTAGAAAACTAAGACATTGAAATGAGCTGATATTTAAAGAAGGAGAATGAACTGACTTCTCAGTGAAAGTTAGCATTGCTTTTTGCATCAATGAATTTTTCCTAGCTTTTATTTAAGAGAACAACAAATTGACTCCTTCTTTCCTTCCTTCCTTCCTTCCTTCCTTCCTTCCTTCCTTCCTTCCTTCCTTCCTTCCTTCCTTCCTTCCTTCCTTCCTTCCTTCCTTCCTTCCTTCCTTCCTTCCTTCCCTCCCTTCCTTCCTTCCCCCCTTCCTTCCTTCCCTTCCTTCCTCTTC
>WBNM01004796.1:19854-40081 GCA_013399055.1 Ramphastos sulfuratus
TTTCTTTCTTTCTTTCTTTCTTTCTTTCTTTCTTTCTTTCTTTCTTTCATTCCTTCTTTCCTTCTTTCTTTCTTTCTTTCATTTTTTCTTTCCTTCTTTCCCATTTTTGTTTTGGTGATATACCCCAGATTATTGCTATTGGAGGCAGTCTAATACTTGGAGGAAGAAATTAGCATGAGAATCACTGACTTCTCTATAAATAGAGCAATTATCAGGAGAAAAAAATAAGGTCAGAATGTATTTACCAGTAATTCAGAAATCTTAGTGAGCCACTGAACAAGTGATTTGCTCTAACATGGAAATGTCCTGGGGGTATGAGTTGAGAAGCAGAGCTATACATGCCACTGCTTGCAGTTCTGTAAAGTGGAATGATTTGAGAATGTTGGCTTTCAAGGCTGTGAGCAGAAGGACAGCTTTCCTTTTTCTGGCGTATAAGTGATAGATATCTTTAAAGTTTGCAACTCAACAGTACCCCTCTCATCAGGGAATAATTAATTAATGAGAAGATAGAGACTGGGCCCTAAGAGAAGAGTCTAATCTCTTATTCTTATACTCCAGCTTAAGCATTTGCTGTTTCTGTTGTCACAAGGAGTGTGACAGGCTGGATGGACTTGTGATGACAGCACTAAGACTTCTCTCACTAACACATGTCCACCTGCTCCAATGGTGTGAAAGGACAGATCAAAAGAACCAAGTTTCACTCAAACTCCTCATGATCCATTACTGTTTTGAATGGTTGAAGGACTAACACCCTACAGTTACTCATTCTACGGTGATTTGCAAATGATGGAGGTTGATCCAAAGATAGAGTAGATTCCCTTCATGACAGGCATACCTAAGGTTCAAATTGCAGCTGGGCTTACGTCCATGAAGTTAAGGAGAGGAGGAATCTAGAGTCAGACAAGAAGCTTGTTATACTCCCTCCTGAATGAAAAGTGGTCCTTCACAAGACACTGATTTTTTGGAGATGCCCTGAAAATTTCTACAAGGTTCAGCAGTGAAGTGTGTCTACAAAAGATTTAAGATGTTGATGGTGGGGATAGAGTGTCCCTTCTGCTGAATAAAGAGCTGGCTTGTCCTTTTTATATCCACTGTTAACAGTATCTTTCTGATGGTATGAAACATCCAAGTAACTCATGGGGATCTGTAACCACACTCCTTTGTCCACACCATGGTTACAGTCAGTCTTGAGTTTCAGAGGGTACCTGAGTCCTCAGGGGCACTACTGGCTTGTGACCAGACTCTTTGTGCTCAGGATGAGGAGTCTGCATTTCCAGCACGGTGCTCACTCAGGGGATGGCAATGCAGACTCTTTGTGCTCAGGATGAGGAGTCTGCATTTCCAGCACGGTGCTCACTCAGGGGATGGCACTTTTCCTTCCCTTTGTCCTCGCTGTCACTGTGCCAGGTCAGAGATTGTGCATAGCCCCAGTAATTAAGCCAGATAAATAAAATCACATTGCTCATAATTACTGTGGACAATTTTGTGTAATTAGATGTTAAGTGTGGTAGCCACTCTCCTTTATGGCCCTAGATAAGTACCTGTACCTTGACTTAGAAGAAGCCTGGTAGGAAATATAACTGCTTTGTTGCTCTCTGTGTAATTAACTACCATTAAAGCCACTAATTAGATCATAAGTTTTAAATAAGATGCCCTAATTATCTTTGGTACTCGGTGAACTGATTTGCTGGGGCAAAGCCTTCCAAACATGAAAAAAAGAAAGAAATCTTTTTTGGCAGCTCTGGAGGTTATTTTTATTATGTTATTCCTCTAGATCTCAGAGTTCACACCAGAATGTGTTTCAGGGGCACTGCACACTTGCCAGCAAAAAGAGAAATTCAGTGCCCACTTCTACCAGTACCCACTTCTTCCTGAGGCAGGAATAGGAGTGAGTAGGTGCCCAGCACACAGAGCAGAGTGTGCAGTTGTCTGCCAGGTAGGGATAGTTTTTATTTCCAGCAAGGAATGCAGTTTTGTTGTGATTAAGATACTCACTTGCCTTCTGTTTTGCTTTTGCTGGCAATTCTGCACTATGGTTTCAAAGATTGTGGTAAAAGGCTTTAATTCTGATTTAGTTTAAGCAGCATTCTGTGAACTGTCCAGCCAGGGAACTCTGATCTCCTTATCCCTAGAGCAGAAAAGGCAGTGCCATGGTGGGCTTAAGCAGGCTAAAATAGACTTATACATACCCTGGCTTGCCCAGAGATGTTTTTTCTTCTCTCTCTCCTTCTGTTTTGGGGAGAAGCAACCGTGAGAAAGAGGACAAAAACCTGGAGCCACTGAGTCTGAGGACTCTGACCTGCCCAGAGTTGTTNGCATTTTGTGAGTAAATGCTTAATGCTTCTTGTAACTCACCATTGCCTTCTACCATAAGCAGAAAGGAGCTCCTTGAGTCCACCTAGTAGGCAAGCAGAGTATTGACTGCAAGCAGTGTATTGACTGCAGCAACCTTCCTTTCCAGTCCAATCAATGTTATATCATTACTGATTATCTCTAGATCCCATCTTATTACCTGTATAAAGTTCCCATGACCGTGCAAAGAACCGAGTATTAAAATTAGGGGTCAGGATGGTGAGAGTTCTGAATATTGAATATTAATAAACAATACAAATCTTGGAAGAATATCATCTCTCATTAATTAATCACCCCTCCATTACAGGCAGTGTGCACAGCACAGGAAACATCATCTAGCAAACACCTGCACCTGAACCCTGACTGTGAAAAAGCTTTGTCTGGTTGAAGTGCAAACACTCCCTGTGGTTTAAGCATTCCAAGCAATCTGACTTTGCAATTCATGAGTTTCTGATGTTTGAGGAAAGGTGAGCCAAAGCCAAGGCAATTCATAAGGTGAAGACCTGCACAGTGATTTTGTGGTGTAAATACAAGTGATGCAGACCTCACGAATATTCTCACCAAGCTTTTCATCCATTCTAATTGGGAGAAAAATGTATTCTAGTCTGGCACTCCACTGGTAGCTCAAGGGTTTAGTTCAATCCAATCTTGGGTTTTGAAGACTTGACAACTGCAAAAAGCCAGAGAAAGCTAAAGAATATGAGGCTGAGAAGGCATGGAAGGGCAAAACTGAGCAGCAGGTATCAGTGAAGGCCCAAAAGGAGAAACTACATCTCTCTTGTAGCCTGTTTTGTGTTTCTCAAGGTCAGGTGAAGCCAGAAACTCCTCAGAGAGAGACTGAGTCAGGGCAGAGTATGACTGCTCTGAGAAAACAAAAAAAAAAAACAAAAACCCTAAACCCAGCCATGTGACAGTAGAATCTTTAGTAGAAACTAAGCTATAGAGACAACTCTAAATTGTTTCATTATTTTGAGCTTGTAACACCAACCCTCTGCTTGGACACAGGTGATAAAAGAAATATGGTTTGATACAAGCAGTTTCTCTCTGGCAGATACAATTGCTGTTAAACCTTTGTCCTAGTCACTCAGCAAGGGAGCTGAGGAGCTGAGTTCTTCTGAAATCCCTTAAGCAAGCTGAAGCTTTTGGAGACTTCAGACCACTGACCCTTTCCCAAGGCAGCAGCCCTCTTCTATCCTCCCTTGGTGAGCCTTAAACGAGACGTGATGCTCTGTTCCCAGAAATCCTGACAGTCTCCCTTCTGTGATGGTTTGGGAGTTCCCTGCCCCCTCCCACACTTTGTAATATCCCCCAGACTAGACTCATCTGGCTGGAAGTTAAGGATTGAAGCTCTATTTACAGCTTAGCACAATGTACAAGCAGAGATGTACAAAATATACAGGAGTATTTACAGAAATAGACAAGTTAAAGGTAATACAGAAACACAATTCCCCTCCCAGAAATCAGAGTCCCCAGGAGGGGGTCCCAACCACCCTTCCACCTTCTCCTCACCCCCATACCTTACCCCAAGGTTTGCGTTATGCACAAGGTGAGTTTGGAGGATCAGCCAGGGGGGTTAGAAGGAAAGTGGTTAGTGAGGTTACTCAGCAGAGAGGAGAAAGCAAGAAGCTAGACAGCCCCAGACTCTCTGGGAGAGTGCCTTATCTATGTTTTTGTGTTCTTTTCTTATCCATCTCAGCAAGCCTATGAGTGAAGCAGACACCACCACTATTTCCTTTTCACAGCCTATAATTTTCTCCATTAAAATATTCCAATTAGGCTCAAACCAGCACGCCTCATCACACCATTTACAGGGTCTGTGCTACAAAGAGATTGCACTCCTGACATAACTTTCAGGTTCCCTCAATAAGGGAAATGGTAGTTTATTTCCTTTCATCTGATAGATCATTTAATTACTTTGCAGATATGACCTTCAGGTTTTAAAAGGTGATTGAGAAAGATGGAAGCATTTAACAATAAATCAGTTTTGCTTTTACTTTTAGATTTGCACATGGAGGTGAACTGGCTCAGATCTAATTGTTCACGTTGAACTAAAAGGAGTATTTTAGCTTTCAGGAAGGTCTGGAGATCAGGGCCATTTCTGAGAGGCCTGGGTATGATTTGCCATTGCTTCCTGCAGGTGCCAGATCCTTTTAGAGCTCTTAACACCTCTGGCTCCCAGGAACACTTTGAAAGGGCAAAGGAATTTTTAAGCAATCCCTTGCCTCTGCTGCTGTATCCCAAAACACAATCAATCCTTATACAAGCACTCAGTCATACCCCATCAAAGATATAACACAGCTTACTGTGAGGATGAGGAAGCTGCAGCTTCCCTCTTCTTGTTTTGCTGCATACAGATATCTAACTTAGTGCTGATCTTTTACCCTTACTTAAGGCAACTCCCCTAAAAGTCAAATAGAAAAGTGTCTCACTCATTCCAGAGTGGCACTGCCTTCCTCACTATCCCTTGTTTTACTTAGAAATATTTCTAAATATATATATATAAAATTAACAAAATCAAGGCTGTCACCTGGCTATCTGGTTTATCTTGTCAGCTGCCTTGCTCCTTTTTCTCTCTGCTTTCTTCCACAAGTTCAGTGTGCAAAGAGAGGAATATTTCAGCAGGTGATCCATGTGAGTGGAGCAGTATCACCTGCTGCTGGACCTAGTGGACTCTGGGTGAGTAGAAGGAGATGGTGGTTACCATAAACTGCTGTAGCAGGGTTGCACTTGAAGCTTCAGCTAAAAGCAAGGTAAGTGTGATTGCAGAGTAGGTACTTATGCACTCTGCAGTAGCACTGGCATGGTCACATGCACTAGCGTGGTCTGATCCCCACCCAGAGCAAGGAAAGGCTTCTCTGCTTCTGTTTTTCTGCTCCCAGTAGTGGCCTTCATCCTTTGAAGACAGCAAACATACATGCCTCTCCTTTTTTTGACCTGCTGGCTGGGCAGAGAATAAGCAGAAGCATGGGAAATTCAGATGGGGTTGGAAATCACAGAACTGAATGTGAAAGTGGTACAAAAATCACTTTGTGGTACCATATAAAGTCTCAGAAGTTATTTACTACACCTTTAATTCCTGGAAGAATCAAAATAAAGAAAAAAAGCAACCACCAACAACACCAACAAAAAAACCAACCCCAAAACATAACAAAAAAAACCCCCATAGCCCTATGTTCTTATCCTCTGCTACTATGGTGCTGCTCAACTACTCAACCCCAGCAGCTTAATCTTTCCCCATACTGATACAAAATAATGCAAGTGATAAAGTTGTGTTGGTGAACACCCAACAGGTAGCTGTGCTAAAGAACACAGAACAATGGCAGCAATTATGACCCCTTCTTCACAACTCAAGGCAGGAACCTTGCTGCTAAACAAAGCTTTTGCCACCCTCTCCCTAGTCTGTTCCCACACACATCCCTCCTGGAATTTCTGTTGAGGATTAAATTTGAAATGTGCAATTAGCTAGCTAAAAAAATCCCTTCCTCTACAATGAGCACCAGTCAGATCCAGGCCCTCACTGGCTGTGCCTTTTCTGGAAGTGCTGCCAGAGCTCTTCTGCCTTTGTTTTGGGAGAGGTTTTAGGACAGTTGAAAACATATTTTCTCTGAGATCCCTATGTGCTAATAACAGGCATCACATCATTCATTAGCTCCCTGTTTGGATGGGCTATTCAAACAAATTGTTTTTTTACAGCAAGTCAGGAAAAAGCCTCAGAAAAATTAAATTTGGGAAACCACCTAATAATGCTGTTTCTTAGGCTAGGCAGGACACAGCTGCACTGGTAACTTGACTTTTAACACAGAAGTTAAGCCTCTATTTCTCAAATAAAGCTTCATCTTCCATAAAAATGTCCCACTTTGCAGGATTCCTATACAAACCCACTTTGGTTGTAAATAAGATGAAAATTAGAACAGGGAGGGAGAAAAAAAGCTTTTGAAAAAAACATACAGACTAAAACTCTGCATTTTGTGCACATTTAGCCCTGACCCCAGATGTCACAGCTGAGCTGACCCACAAGCTGCACAGCCAGGCAATAATTTGCTATCTCTCACTTTCTCTTCTAGCCCAAGCCACAGCAGAGCTGGTTGCACCTTTTGGTGGCTAAACTAATCCCTTTCAAGTTTACTTAAAAGACTCCCATTGAGTTCAAATGGGTATCAGATCAAGCTTCATCGAGTCTTGCTGCCACAGAGGCAATCACTCAGCAGGAATGAGGGGAGGTGATCCTTGTATGTGTGGTTTATAACTCTCCAAGCAACATGGAGAGCAATTACACAGAGTCCAGCCTGGTGCAAGCCTGGGAAGTGAACCCACTATGAAGTGCTTGAGTATAAATAGCCTCAAAAATTCTCCTGTGCTGTTGAACAAACACCTTCCCTCCTGCCCAAGGTGGCTAAGGATGTGGATTGTGTCTCCAGCATGCCCTGTTGTTAGATGGTCTGTGGGCTCCAGAGCTCTCCCCTTCACTGGAGCAGCCCATGTAATTATAAAGGAAGGGTAATTGAAATAAGGGGAAAGTAACACTTGAAAAGGAAGTAAATGATTTGGAACATGCAGAGCCATCCACCCACATCAGCAGGGTCAGGAGGTCTATGGAGCTTGGAGGTAGAAATGCTTTTGTCTGGAAGGAAAGAAAAAGAAATCATAATAGGATATATTTATAATCTTAACTGCTGGAACTTCTCCTTCTTTCTTAAAGCAATTCCTCTCTACTTTGCAAAGTGAGAATCAAGGAATATATTTGAAAGAGAAACAACCTGAACCAGCAGTTGACAACCAACGTTGGACAAGGTGCAAGAGGCTAGGAAAGTCTGGTGCAGACCACCTCAAAGGGGTGCCCAGAACTCCTGGGTTTTAAATAGAAATTTAACCCTGCTCTTCCCCCAGCAATGTAAAGTCTGCTCAAGGAGATCTCTTTCCTCCTGTCTAAAGAGGAAACAACTTACAGTGAAACCTATTCCTTTGGATTTTCAAGCAGGGTGCTTCAGTTCCTGTGCCTTGATTTCTGGCCCAGGTCTGCAGACTAAGCAAGAGCCTCAGAAGCTGTAAATTGGCACAGCTCCACTGATTTCAGCAAAGCTAAAACCATTTGCACTTGCAGATCTGGTCCACTGTTTTATGTATCCATTTTTCCCCTCAATTGCTTTATAATCACACCCATGCCAAAAATATTTCAGTCTCTAGTCTACCTCAGAAAGATTTGAGAGCACCAACCCTCATCCAGTTTACACTTTTGACACCGAGAAAAGGAACAGAAGATGAAAAGGTCTGGGTTACACAAATGAATCTGTGGCAAAGCCAGAAAGAGGCAAGGACCCTTCAGGTCCTAGTGTGGCAAGTCCTCCCAAAACTCTGGCATAGTCTCATGCTTATCCTGCTAGAGGGCAGGGATCCATCTAGAGGGACCTGGACAGGCTGCAGAGGTGTGCCCAGGCCAGCCTCATGAAATTCAACAAGGTCAAGTGCAAGGTCCTGCACCTGGGTAGNCTGCCTGGAGGTGTTCAAGGCCAGGTTGGATGAGGCCTTGAGTGACCTGTACTAGTGGGAGGTGTCCCTGCCTATAGCAGGAGGTTGGAACTAAATGATCTTTGAGGTCCCTTCCAACCTTACCATTCTATGATTATTTGCAAAATTGTTTAAATACTTTATTTACATTTGCTGAACCTTCTAATGTTGGTTTACCATCTGTAGATTTAACCAGAACATTTAACTGACTGACTTAATTTTTTACATTAGAATGGATTCCAGGCCTCCCGTCCATCCCATCAGAGGGCAAAGAGAAGGCTTCCAGAAACTGGAAGTTCAGAGGTAAAAGACTCTGAAATAGAAAACTCCTAAGAGACAAATCCATGGCATGTGAGCCATGGATTAGAAATAAGCTCCTCTATGATTTTTAAAGGCTTAGTTCAGACATTTCATTCTGAACATAGGTTTCCCAGGCAACATTGGATGACTTAGATCAGTGTGCATGCTTACCTGTAAATGATTAGCTCTTCTCTCTTCAGCAGAGTCTGCATCTAGGACAGCTTCCCATGACACACAAATACAGACCCAGCTCAGAAAGGGTTTTTTTTCCTCAGATAACACTTCTAGGAAGCACTGACTTGAGGAAGCCTTAGCAAGATTTTTTTCTTTTTTAAAGTGCTTTGTGAAATATCTTATGTATTCCACAAGTCTCCCAGCTTTCCAATCACACCTTTTTCATAGTCTGATAGTTTTCATTTTTAAAGAGAACTGATATTCTAGTAACGTTTTTTTTCCCCTTTTCCTCACTTCAGCAATTTTAAATACATCTTGTCACAGGCCAAATATTTTCCACATTCTACTTCTTTCAATAATTTGACAGATGTTGGAGGAATTTTGCCCTCGAGTTAGATTATCTGTCCTAGGAATGAGAAAAAGAACTCAAAAACACCTTTAAAAAAGTTTTTTTTCCTTCCTGATTTATAAGAGTGAGAAAAAAGAAGTAGAAAACACCTTTAAACAAAAAGAGATTTTTCTTCCAGGTTCAAGAATGTTTGCTTCACTAAAGTACTCAAAGCTTCATTTCTAACCACACATCTTGGTTCTGCCACAGGAAGGATATGGAAGTGTTGGAGCATGTCCAGAGGAGGCCACAAATATGATCAGAGGGCTGCAGCAGCTCTGCTATGAGGACAGGCTGAGAGAGTTGGGGCTCTGCAGCCTGGAGAAGAGAAGGCTTCCAGGAGACCTTAGAGTAGCCTTCCAGTATCTGAAGGGGGCTACAGGAAGGCTGAGGAGGGATTATTTACAAGGTCTTGCAATGACAGGACAAAGGGCAATGGGTTTGAACTGGCAGATGGGAGATTGAAACTGGATGTTAGGAGGAAGTTGTTTGCAGTGAGGGTGGTGAGACACTGGCACAGGTTGCCCAGGGAGGTTGTGGCTGCTCCCTGCCTGGAGGTGTTCAAGGCCAGGTTGGATGAGGCCTTGAGTGACCTGTGCTAGTGGGAGGTGTCCCTGCCTATAGCAGGAGGCTGGAACTAAATGATCTTTGAGTTTCCTTCCAACCTTACCATTCTATGATTCTATGATCTTAGAGTGCTCTAAGACTAACCTTACACCATATTAATAGCAACAAAAAGCCTACAGATAAGAGCTAATACAGGTTTACTATGATATTACTGCAGAGCATTACTTACACCCTGGACTGCAAGAATTACTAACCTAGTTTTTTCAAATAATAAGCTGCCTAGAATGTTGCTAGAGACATTTCCAGTAAAAAATGCTAATAATAGTCTACCCAAACAGCCTACAGGAAAGAGAAGCTATCTTTAGGAAGAATAACTATTTCCATCTTGCCCAGCTGCAAAGAGCCAACCTCACCTACCACCAGCCGTGCCCTGGTGCCACTAAGGAAGGCAACTGCTGCTGGTTCATGGTTTTTTTTGAAAGCAGCATTTCCCAGCAGGAACTCTCTCAGTAAAGAAGGTTTTCCCAATCTATACAACTTCAAATTCATTTCCTCTCATAGAATCATAGAATGTCAGGGGCTGGAGGGGACCTTGAAAGCTCATCTGGTCCAGCTCCCCTGCCAGAGCAGGAGCACCCAGACAGATCACGCTGGAATGCATCCAGACAGTTCTTGAATAGCTCCAGAGAGGGAGACTCCACAACCCTCCTTGGCAGCCTGTTCCAGTGCTCTGGCACCCTCACAGGGAAAAAATTCTTCCTCAGGTTCACATGGAACCTTCTATGCCTCATCTTATGTCTAGTTACTTAGGAGAGGAGACCAACACCATCCTTACTCCAACTTCCTTTCAGGTAGTTTTAGAGAGTAATAAGATCTTCCTTTAGCCTTCTCTTCTCCAGACTAAACCAGCAATACCTCAGCTGCTCCCTGTTCTCCAAACCCCTCACCAACCTCACTGCTCTTCTCTGGACACACTCCAGGACATCAATGTCTTTCCTGTACTGTGACACCCAGAACTGAACCAACACTCAAGTCGTGGCCTCACCAGAGCTGAGTACAGGGGTGTTCCTGCTGGACACATGGTGTTGATCCATACCAGGATGCCGTTGACCTTCTTGGCCACCTGAGCACACCACTGGCTCCTGTTCAGACCACTGTCCACCACAGCCCCAGATCCTTTTCCACCAGGCTGCTTTCCAACCACTCTGCCCCAAACCTATACCATTGCTTGACATTGTTGTAACCAAAGTGCAGGACCCAGCATTGATTTTGCTAATCCTCATTCTGTTGTCCTCGGCTCATAGATTTAACCTGTCCAGATGCCTCTCCAGAGCCTTCCTAAGAAGATGGTAGGGAGCAGGCTGCCAGGAAAAGCAATTTGTGTTTGTTCTTCTTCTCTTTAGGTGGAAGGTCTTGAGGCTACATTTTGATGAGCAAGAGGATTGTTAGCACTTTAATAGGCAGCTCCTCTTAAGAGTTCTGCTAGACTAGACACTTAGCAAGTCTTTGTTCTTAGCCTGTCACTAAGTAGTGGCTGCTGCTGCCCTTCCTGGCATTTGAGGTATTTTTAGTATGTGTTCTTAGGGTCATCAAGTTGTGCACTGCAAGCACTTCCCAAAGAGCAGCTCCTCCTCCTCTGGATGCATCTGTCAGTCTGCTTCCAGATAGAAATGCTGCTAGGTGCATGACTCCAGAAATGTGCTTCTGTGCTGTTTGTTTATTTTCTGGGGCTCTCCAGGAAAGTTCGAGGCTGTTTGGAGATGAATGGCACACAATGGCCCTGCCCCAAAGAGCTGATGTTTAAGAAGACTCTCTCAGAGCTCTAATGAAGAGAGGAGGCGGCTGTGGCACAATCTAGCCAAATTATATTGATAATACATAGTAATTATAGAGCACTTCACATGATCAGAGCACTTTACAAACATTAACTAATTTACAGCATTTACTGCAAACAGATGCGCTTTTTTTTTTTTTTCCTTCCCTGGGAAAAAGGGGGAAGCACTCACTGTGCTGTGCTGGCAGTAGAGAATGGTGGTCAGGTTCTAGTCTCCAGCTCGTGAAGAAGCTGGATGGTGGTGCTGGGCTCTGGGCAGAGACCTCCCAGTGGTCTTGCAGTTGCTTCTACCTCTAGCTGAAGCTTGTCAAAAGGTAGTTTTTGAATAGGAAGGGTAGGCTCGTTCTGTCGGGTGAACATCTCATGTCCAAGAAGAACAGAGACTGCAGATGAAGGGGAACAACCTGCTCTGCTAATGTGAGAGATTGTAGATGAAGGGGAATAATCTGCTCTGCTACTGTGACCACCAACCTCTGATAACACTTAGAGCAAGACAACTGATGAGAGCATCAACCTGCTGTCTGTGGGGGCACAGAGAAGGTAAGACTGTCTTTGTAGACTTGCAGCTGATGGTAGCATCAATCTGCTGTCTGTGGGGGCACAGAGAAGGTAAGACTGTCTTTGTAGACCTGCAGCTGATGGTAGCATCAACCTACATTCTGTGGGGCTACAAAGAAAGGTATGACTGTGATTGTAGACCTTCAGCTGATGGTAGCAGCAACCTGCTGTCTATGGGGCTACCAAAAAAAGGTATGACTGTCTTTGTAGACCTGCAGCTGATGCTAGCATCAAACTGCTGTCTGTGGACCACAAAGAGGTATGACTGTCTTTGTAGACCTAAGGCTGTATTCTGGCTCCTGGGTCTTGCTTTTTTTCCCCCTTTGGCTTCTTTTAAGATCCTCTGCATACCTGGTTAATTTTATATGCTCCTAACACCACCAGTTCATCTCACATGGTATCTTGTACTAAGTGTGATTATGCAGCTACAGATGATACTGTATTAGATGCCCTTAAAAGTCACAATAAGGACATTGCTTTGACCCTCCACCATGTGCAGCCTGTTTGGTCACCATAGCAAATCACAGACACCTTTTTAGAAGGTACTGGAAGAAAAATGCTACAAGTCAGGGGTGTGAGAGCTCAAATACCTGAAATTTCTGTCATCAGCCCTGTTTTCTTTGCCTCCTACTTTCTTTGCACAGTAATTAAAAAAAAAAAAAAAAAAAAAAAAAGCTGTTTACTTGGCCAAGTATTTTGCTATCAATATCATACATATTAACCTTAATAAATTAGCCTTTTATGTGGTACAGTATCAAAAGGCTCTTGAAGTCTGATTGAATTATGCTTTATTTCTTCACCCTGTCCCTTGTCATTGTCACCTCCTCAAAGAAATTAATCAAGTTTGTTAGGCATGACCTCCCTTTAGTAGATCCAGGACGACTCTCTAAACAATCTGTACTTGGCAAGCATCCTCTGATATTGTCCCCAAGCAGTGAATGCAGAATTCTGCACAAATGTTGAAGCTATAAAGCTGTGCTCAAGTGGTGGTGGGAGAGGCAAACTTGATTAGGGGACTGCAAAGCAGCACCTAGTTGAGCATGAAGGGGCATGTTGGGGTAGTGTGCTGGTTTGAGGCTAATTGGATTATTTTAATGGAGAAAATTATACTATAGGCTGTGAAAAGGAAACAATGGTGATGTCTGCTTCACTCATAGGCTTGCTGAGATGTTTAAGACTAAGAATACAAAACAAAGATAAGGCACTCAGGTAGACACTTGGGCTGTCTAGCTTCTGGCCTTCTCTCTGCTGAGTAACCTCACTAACCACTTTCCTTCTAACTCCCCTGGCTGATCCTCCAAACTCACCTTCCACATAAGGCAAACCCTGGGGTAAGGTATAGGGGTGGGGAGAAGGTGGAAGGGTGGTTGGAAGCCCCTCCTGGGGACTCTGATTTCTGGGAGGGGGATTGTGTTTCTGTATTACCTTTAACTTGTATATTTCTGTAAATATTCCTGTATATAGTGTATATATCTGCTTGTATGTTGTGCTAAGCTGTAAATAGAGCTTCAGTCCTTAACTTCCAGCCAGATGAGTCTAGTCTGGGGGATTTTACAAAGTGTGGAGGGGCAGGGAACTCCCAAACCATCACAGGTAGGAAGACACCACAGGTGTGGACTAAAGAGCATAAATACAGTCCAAAAAATCTGGAGGGTGTTTCAGCCTCTTTGCAACCTGGTGTTGAATAGAAAGAGTAGAGAGGAAAATGGGAGGTTTGACACTCCAGGGCTGGGTTGGGCTGTGCCACAGAGCACTGGAGGGAGGTGGCAGTCAGAGAATTTCTGCAGTGCTGCAATAAGAAGGCTGAACCCCTGAGCAGAAACATGGGAACCCAGGAAAGCTACTGAGCTGCTGCCCTTGCAGCAAAGGGCCAGGCAGCAGAGCAGGCTGCAGTGCTCCAAGCTGAGAGTTTATGTAGAAGAGAGCAGGGGAAGGAGCTGGGAAAGGAGACTTCTGCTAATGCTGGTTTCTGGTAGTGCTGCAGTGCAGAGGAGTTGTGCAGAGACGGGGGAGGGAATGCAGGGAGCTCTGTGTAATAGTGCAGTGCAGAGCAAGGAAGAGTCAAAGCTGTGCTGCAGATCCTAGAGCTCAGGTAGGATTTGGAGCAAGAGCAAGGACTGTCTGGGTGTTGTAATGCAGTAGTACAACAGCTCCGGACATTCACTTGTCGTTACCATTCAGAGCAGAAGGGAGCAACAATTTATTTTAGAACAGGCTCAAAAATTGGTTTGTTTATAAATTAGTTTGTATTTTTGGGAATTTTAAGGTTTGCTTTTCAAGCTTTTTCCTGCCTGAGAGGGTGAAATTTAATTTGGCAAGTGACTCTCACGTCATCATCTGACTCCAGGCACTGGGGCTTTAGGTAAAAGATGAATGATGAAATCTGCAGATCTGAGCTTAGGAAGCAGAGTCACAGTAGCAGCAGGAGCAGAACTGTGCTCATTTGATACTTGAGTGATTGCTTGCTTTTAATCTCAGTTTCCACTTGCAATTCATGTTTTGCTCAAGGATCTCCTCCTTTTCAGTTAAAGCTGCTTTCATCCAGTCTTGCATAAGATTTCTCTCTCTTAGTGTGGTGATATAATGGATTTACTGGACAAGGAAATGACCACAGTTTTGCTACAGAAATACACAGGGCTTTTATCAAGCAGATTCTTTTTTTTTCCTTGTTATGTCTGTTGGTGCTAATAATGCTTGTGAGGAACTCCAGCAGAACTTGCAGTAAACCTACTTGAAGTCAGGAGAATGTAATTACTCTTTTTCACTTGGTTTTTGTTTCCTTTTCAGACTACAGAATTTTTTTTGTGTTGAAGACTAATGGGTTACAAATTGCAGTTTAGGAAAGGAAGGCTGCACTTGAGGGACAGGAACAGATGAAGCACAAGGGTGTTGCTTCCTCCTGTAGCACTTGTCACAAATCAAGATATTCACTGAACAAAAAATTGCTGAGCCTTGGAAGTTACTTTTCATTTTAAACTTGGATGAGGAGCAAGCAGTGCATTTAAAAATATCACAGGAGAGATGAGGGTGAGGATCTCTAGTTGTGTGGTGGGTAGGAGCTCCACTGAGGATGCAGAAAGACAAGAAGTGATGATGGAGCTGGGACTGTGAACAGCACTTCCAGAGTGAATTCATAGCACTGAAAAGACTGTTAGCTTTTCCACATTCCCAGAGAGATGCCAGCCCATCCCAAAAATCCCAGCCTGTACCTGAAATACTCCACAATTTTCAGTGGAAGTGCCTAGCCCCAGTTTATTCTGGAAAAAGAAAGAGCATTTCCCCTATTTAATTGTGATGTTTTTAAGTGCTAGGTTACAGAATGATAGAATAGATGCAGTTGGAAAACACCTAGAAGACTGAGTCCAACCATTGACTGAGCACTGCCATGCCCACTTAACCTTGTCTGAAAGTACCATGGCCACACATTTTTTTTTAATGTCTCCAGGGAGGGTACCTTCATCACCTCCCTGGGCAGCTGATTCCCATATTTAATTATGATGTTTTTAAGTGCTAGGTTACAGAATGATAGAATAGATGCAGTTGGAAAACACCTAGAAGACTGAGTCCAACCATTGACTTAGCACTGCCATGCCCACTTAACCTTGTCTGAAGGTACCATGGCCACACACTTTTTTGAATGTCTCCAGGGGTGGTGCCTTCATCATCTCTCTGGGCAGCTGA
The DNA here is from genome assembly GCA_013399055.1 of Ramphastos sulfuratus. NCBI lineage: Eukaryota > Metazoa > Chordata > Aves > Piciformes > Ramphastidae > Ramphastos > Ramphastos sulfuratus. Next base: position 35,214 of record WBNM01004796.1, read on the forward strand.
TTCCAATGTCTGACCACTCTTTCAGTAAATATTTTTTTTTTCCTGATATCAAACCTAAACCTCCCCAGGCACAACCTGACTCTGGACACAGTCCAGCACCTCAATGCCCTTCTTGTAGTAATGGACCCCAAACTGAGCTCAGTATTTGAGGTGCAGCCTCACCAGTACAGGGACGTGATCACTTTTTTGGTCCTGCTGGTCATGGTGTTCCTGATCCAAACTAGGATAATGTGGGTCTTCTTACCCTACTGGTGTGATAGTTTGGGAGATATCTGCCCCCCCCCACTCTATGAAAATCACCCAGACTAGACTCAACCAGCTAGAAGTTAAGGAATGAAGCTATATTCACAGCTTAGCACAATGTACAAGCAGATATTTACAATATATTACAATATATATAGAGCTATATACAGAGATACACAAGTTGAAGGTCATACAGAAACACAACACCCCTCCCAGAAATCAGAGTCCCCAGGAGGGGCTCCCAACCACCTTCCACCTTCTTTCCATGTCTCTACCTTACCTCAGGGTTTGGCTTACATGCAAGGTGAGTTTGGAGGATGGGCAAGGGGGGGTTATAAGAGAGTGATGAGTTGGGTTAACAGCAGAAAGCCAGAAGACACAGCAGCTCCCAGACAGAGACACTCTGTGTTATCTATGTTTGTGTCTTTGTTTTTATAAATCTCAGCAAGCTTATGAGTGAAGGAGACATCACCAGTGTTTGCTTTTTACAACCTAGAATCTATTTTTAATTTTTTTTTGATTAAAATAGTCCAATTAGCCTCAAGCCAACACAACTGGGCACAGAGTGGCTCATGTTCAGGCAGCTATTGACCTGCAGCCCCAGGTCACTGGACAGCTTCCCAGCCACAATGGAATACTTTCATCAGGAATCAACACAGATATGACTTAACTTAAAGTAGCATCCTCAGAAGCAAACCTACATGTTGCCTGAGAGCAGGTCTACATAACCAGCTGGGAAAAGTGCTGTTATTTGCTGTCATCTCCTTGATATTGCTGCTGAAACTGTTATTACTCCCCAGTACAATGTCCTAAATTGTCAAAGAGGGACCACTCCTCCAGAGCTCTAAGGCTGTTCAAGGCATTATGGAGGGCTTTTTTTCTTTTCTTTCAACAGGTTGTAGTGTGAATCACTGTCATCTTAGTCAGGCTCCTCCTGAAAGGGGAGTGAAATGCAAGAGGAAAACCTGAGCTGATTATCTGCCTATATCTAGAAAAAAAGCAGGGTGGTTGATCTCTTGGTTGATTATTCACTAGTTTAAACACTTCCTAGGTCTTGCCTCCATTCAGTTGACTTCCTTCCTTATTCTTTTGTCACCAGGATTAACAGATAAGAAGATGGAGTGCTCAGTGAAAAGTGAGAGGTTTTGTTAGCAGATCTGTTCATCTATCAAAGTCCAAACTGCAGCCTTTTGTAAATTGACTCTGCTACTTTTCTTCTTTCATAAATTACTTTAAAAAATAGAGACAAAAGGCTGCCAACTGTGTTAGTTCCTGGAAAAATCCTTCTGTTTAATATACAACTCTTGAGAGACATTTGAAAGTGAGATGCAGCCATGTGTGAATGCTGCATACATACTGAGGTGCCATAGCAGTGAAGAATTTCAGCATCTCACATGGTGACTTTGCTGCAGATTCTGGATTTTAATTCTTTTGTTCTCTTGTTTGGTTGGGTTTTTTTTTGTTTTTTTTTTTGTTTTTTTTGTTTGTTTGTTTGTTTGTTTGTTTTGTTTTCCTTTGGGTTTTTTTTGGGGTTTTTTTTGTAAGAAGCTTTTTTGTCAAGTTTGGGAAGGTATCTGTGGTCAGCCCTTCAGAGGCAAGGCTGTTCACTCACACACACTGACTGCATTATTTAGGCTGATATCAGTATCCAAATGAACTGTGTCTTCCCAGTTGTTTCAGCTCGGTTGGGCACAGGAGATTTGCAAGCATGCTGTCATGCCTACAGCCTGTTCTTTAGATCTGCAATTGGTAGAGTTTGCTGTAAAGACCAAGATCACAGAATCACAGAATTGTAGAGGTTGGAAGGGACCTCCAGAGATCAAATAGTTCAACCTCCCTGCCAAGGCAGGACCACTTAGGGTAGGTCACGCAGGAATGCATCCAGGCAGGTTTTGAAAGTCTCCAGAGGAGACTCCACAGCCTCTCTGGGCAGCCTGTTCCAGGGCTCTGTCATCCTCACTGTAAAGAAGTTTTTCCTCCCATTGAGGTGAAACCTTCTCTGTTTCAGTTTGTATCCATTGCTCCTTGTCTCATTGCTGCTAACCACTGAAAAGAGCTTGGCCTCATCCACTGACACCCACCCCTCAGGTATTTGTACACATCTATGAGATCTCCTCTCAGTCTTCTCTTCTCCAGACTACACAGCCCCAGGTTTCTCAGTCTCTCTTTGTAGGGGAGATGCTCAAGTCCCCCAATCATCCTCGTGGCTCTAAGCCTTCAGAAATGTTTCATGGCAAACCTGAATAAACCTTTTTCCATTAAACAAATAGAACTAGGAAAGCAACCTGCAGCATCACCAGTTTTGCACTTCTAATAATCAGGAAAATTAAGTGAGTTTTTACTTCAATGACTTTTTCAGGTGAAGATTCCAATTTCAGGTAAAGATTCCAAATTCCTTTTCATATTTATCTAGGGGCATTCCTTAGGTCTTAGGAACTCCACAGAAGAGTTGCTCATTCTCCTGTTTCTAGCCATCCACATGCCTCTGCAAAGTCCTGTTGCAATGGACAGTTCTTGTGCTTATGGCACTCAAGGCATGGGTTTGTTGCAGTGTTTTAGGTCACTTATAAATCATGTTGGCAGGAAATTCAGCTAGTGGTTCACATGGCAAACCCAGAGCCAGCTGTCAGTTGGAGAGTAGGAGTCTGGAGGATGGTTTATTAATTCACATGTCCTGCATGCTTGTGAATCCCTCTCACCACCAAGATATGAATTAAACTTGTAATATCAGGAGTGTGTGTTCCTGCTATTTCCCCTCTTCTTTTCCCTGTGTTAAGTCACTGCTGTTATCAAAGCATCCACAGTGAGATCAGAGTACTGAATAGCTCAACTCTCTTCTGATGGTGATTCACATCATCTTTCAAAGTGACTTATTTAGGGATGGGGAAAGAATTTGAGGTTTTAACTTCAAGTCACTATTTCTGTTTTGCCTTTCCCTGCCAGAGAAGTTCTTTCATACCTGGTGTTTTCCTATTATGAGCCTTCATTCACTGTCATGGCATCAGCTCTTCATCTTCCAGCTTAACATATTAAGTGTCTTTAGCTGCTCTGAAAATAGTCCTTTAAGTGAGCACTGTGACTCTTCTGTGCTTTCTCCATTTGCTGCTGGGCATTAGCACAATGCCAGCATCTGTCAGCAGCAAAGCATTTGGGCATCTGTGATACAAGGTTGAGAACCTCCAAAGAGGACAGGGGTGAACAGAAACAAAAGGCCAAGCCAAAGCATTTTAAATTGGTGATTTCTAATGACAAACGGAGTGTGGAAAACTGCTAGCTAGAGGGGAGCAGAAATAAGCATTCTGAGTTGGAGCAAACATGTTTCTGCAGTGTGTGGCAGGACTGTTCCTGTAACAGCAGACTGACTCTTAGGGTGCTGTGCAGGGGAGCAGCATCTCAGTTGAGATGCAGATAGACATTAGCTTAGAAATTTTTGACAGATGGAGGCAGAGCAAAGGCTCACTTGAGACACAGCACCTGGAATAGTAGGTCGTTCTTATGGGTACCAGATCTACCCCAGCACTTCAGCCTCTTTTCCCAAATGGCAGTGACAGGACCTTGTCAAGTATTGTCACCTACGTGAGGCACAGCCCTGCTCAGTGTCCTGAGGCAGCTGTGGGAAGGAAGCAGTATTTGGACTTAGACTTGACTTTGGTTTAATCTGGGACTGTAGAGCAAAAGGACTAAAGCAGCCAAAAGGCTATCAAAGGTAGCCAAATGAGTGGAAAGTAGGCAATCAAAAGCAATGGATGGGAAGAGAAAATTCAAGACAGCATCTTTCACCTTAAGGGTAATAACTTGAGAGAACTGAGTGTTTGTTCCCTCAGCATTGCTTTCATTAAAACCCACAGTTTGAGAGAAGAAAATAAAGATTCAATCTTCAGTAGACATACAACAGAAGATTGGCATTGAAACTGACTGAAGAGTTAGCCACTGTTTGACATCTAACTCTCGCAGACTACTTGCAAACACTTCATAAATAGGCTGAGATTTTTCTCTTCACAAAATAGTTTTATCCTTCAAGGCTGGTCCGGGCACTTGGAGTCAGCTTTCTTCAGCCACGGCTGCCCAGGCTGCTGGCTGCCAAAGCTTCCCTCTGTGATCACTTTGCAAGATTGGTCCCCTCAATCACACGGTGCCATTTCACCTCGCTCCCAGCCGCCGCCGAGGAGTGACGTCTGCCCGGGATGAATTTTGTCACAAATCTTGATTGTATTTTATGCTCCGCTGCCTTCTGTTTACAAGGGCAAAAGCCTCTTCTCTTGGCACTTTACACCAGGCAGCCCTCCTGCACACAAATGGCTTCTCTAACAGAAATAAACAGATGCAAAGCAAAAGTTGTTTTCTATGCAAGAGTCCCTGGAATGCAAGTAAATATATATATATATTTTTTTTTTTTTTCTTTTTTCCCCTCACTATTTGACCAGCCCAGGGTGACAGCCCAGTAGAACTGTGAAAATGTTTGTCAGGCAGTTTTGGCAGACTATTTCTTTATATATATATAAAGCAAAAAAAACCCAAAAAAACCACAAACCAGAAAACAAAACCCACCAAAATCCACAAAACCAACATAGGTGTATCTATATATACATACATACATATATATATATAAAATCATAGAATCATAG
>WBNM01004796.1:50532-61901 GCA_013399055.1 Ramphastos sulfuratus
AGTATTGAGGACAATTTTCCCACACTGAGGGCAATTTCTATCCCAAACAACCCCAAACACTCCAAAACCCTAAACGACCCCAAACACCCACAAAACCCCAAAATCCCAAACACCCCTAAAACCCCCAAACCCCAAACAACCCCAAACACCCCTAAAAACCCCAAACCCCAAACGACCACAAACACCCCTAAAAACCCCAAAATCCCAAAAAACCCAAAACCCCAAACAACCCCAAACACCCCAAAAACCCCAAACAACTCCAAACCCCCCAAACAACCAAAACCCAGTATTGAGGACAATTTCCCCACACTGAGGGCAATTTCCATCTCTGTTGGCTGAGAGCTTGAATATAGCACTGCAAGAGGAAGACATGGTGAAGAAGGGAAGGGAATAACTGTTAACCACAAAGTTTGTTCTGTCTGTGCTTTTATTTTTGTAGTTGTCAGAGTAAATCAGTGCCTTTGCTAGGTCTGCTGGAAGGCAGCCCTCTTGGCTAGAGCTTGCCTCTACCACTGCTCCCTGCAGAGTGCACAGCATCCATTAAGGAAGTGAAGGACATGTTTTCAGAGAAGCTTCACCCTTTTACATGTTTAATATTGTTGCAAGTCTGCTAGGGAAGCTGAATTAAAAATCTTGCTCCTTGTGTTCCTTTTGGAGCTATCTTCTCCCTCCACTCCCTTGCTCAGATTAATTTAATCTGTCATCCAGAATGTGGCCCACCACCAGCTGTGATTTCATCACATCTCAAGTCTGCATGTGAGGAGTTTTAGCCAAGGTGAATTGTGGCTAAGTAATTGTGGCTTCAGCCTACCTCAGAAGGTTGTGATGCAGTTTGGCACAAAACCTTCATGGACCTCACAGTATGTGAACCACAGGACAATCCTAGCTATCAGTCCAGGCTGGAGGATGATGAAATTGAGAGCAGCTCTGCAGAAAAGAACTTGGAAGTGCTGGTGGATGAGAAGCTGAACATGAGCAGACAGTGTGCACTTGCAGTTCAGAAGGCAAATCACATCCCAGACTGCATCAAAAGATGCATTGCTAGCAGATCCAAAGAGGGAATTCTGCCTCTTTGCTCTGCTGAGACCTGACCTGGAGTACTGCATCCAAATTTGGAGCCCTCAGCACAGGAAGGACATGGACCTGATGGAGAGGGTCCAGAGGAGGACCATGAAAATTGATTAGGGGGCTGGAGAACCTCTGCTGTGGGGACAGGCTGAGGGAGCTGGGATTGGTCAACCTGGAGAAGAGAAGACTCCAGGGACCCCTTAGAGCAGCCTTCCAGTACCTGAAGGAGGCTTACAAGAAGGCTGCAGAGGGACTGTTTACATAGGTCTGTAATGATAGGATGAGGGACAATGGTTTCAACCATTCAATGGATTTCAATGGTTTCAATGGAAACACTGGAGAAGGTTGCCCAGGCACGTGGTGAAGTCTCCATCTCTGGAGGCATTCAAAGTCAGTCTTGACAAGGCTTTGGCCAAGGACAAGCTCTGATCTAGCTGGGGATAGAATCATAGAATNAGAAGACCTTTGGAAGGCCCTTCCAACTCAAACCATTCTAGGATAGACCTGACAGGATGTGAACCATGGACCTGCCAATATATGTTTCAGTCTAAGACTATACCTGAGCTAGATTGTCTGGTCCTGCTCTGGCAGGGGAGTTGGACTCAATGATCTCTTTGGGTCCCTTCCAACCCCTAAGATCCTGTGAAGCTGTGAACTATTTCATAAAAAGTGGCTCTTGAAACAATATTTTTGTTATTTTTGAGGTTACAATTAACAAAGCATAAACTCTTTGTGTCATTTTTAATTTTTATACCTATATTTCTATATTCAGGCTTTTCAGAGTCCAAGCCTGTTTTAAATATTTGGAAGGCTGATAAGGAAAAATGAACATGCTAATGCAAGATACTAGTTTGGATAGGACAGTTAATCCTATGTGTTTTAGCAGTCCTCTTATGAACCAAGGTGAAGAAATCTTTTTTGAAGGCAAATCTTTTTGAATCATTTCCCACTTTCCCCTAAGATGATTTTTAGCATTAAGAAAATTGCTTTTTATAAATGCTTAAGCACCAGAAAACATCAGGTGGGGTTGTGGAGATATTTTAAGTATAATCTTTTGGGGTTTATTTTGCTTCCATGAAACTATCATAACCCCTTGTAAATGTCAGTGGAAATTAGGCATTTATATTAGTGGAAGCTTCCCCCCTCCCTTCTCTGTTCTTAAAGGTGGGATTTTTGCCTTGCATCAGTGATTCAGGAGCAAGCCTGAATTTCATCAGCATTTCCTCTGAAGGAGGTTTTGCTTGTTTGAGAGATCTGCTGGCAAGCAGCAATTGTTTAGAGGGGCTCTTTAGAATCTCATTTACAATGAAACAAATTCAAATAATATGCAAAAGTAAAATTAAAAAGTGTATCAATTAACATACAAAAGTAGAACTACAACACATGTTCAGTTTAACAACTCCTCGGAGGGTACAGCAGCCCATAGAAGGGAAACAACACTAAAGCATGCAAAGTGAACAGGTCCTTGGGGGTAAGGAATGGGAAAATCAACTCCTGTTAGAGAATGAAAAGCAAACAAGGTTTTAAGAGTTGAACTTTGTGGGTGAAGGGCAAAAGCAGCCCCAAAGTCTTTCCAAACTACCCTGTGCATGCAAACGAGCTTGCCTTGGGATTGCTTTGGGTTGGATTAGGAGAATGTGCTGTTGGATGTCTGGGGTTGTTATTGGGGAGCAATATCATGTTAGGAGCTGAAGATCATAGCTGAGTGTAGATCCTGTTATGCTTGGTCTTGCACATGCTGGGGTGGGTCTGGAGAAAGGCAATGAAGCTGGTGAGGGGTCTGGAGAAGAGGTCTGTTGAGAGGCATCTGAAGGAACTGGGGATGTTTAGCCTGGAGAAAAGGAGGCTGAGGGGAGAGCTTCTCATTCTCTGAGACTGGAGTGAGGTGGGGGTCTGTGTCTTCTCCCTGGTAACAAGTGATGGAGCAAATGGCCTCAAGTTGCTTCGAGGGCTTAGGTTAGGTGGGAGGGAAAAAAAAAAAATCTTCACTGAAAGGGCTCTCAAATGCAGAACAGGTTTCTCAGGTGAGTGGTTGAATCTCTCTCAGTGGAGAGGTGTAAAAGACACAGAGAAATGGTGCTGAGTGACATNGTTGAGAGGCATCTGAAGGAACTGGGGATGTTTAGCCGGGAGAAAAGGAGGGTGAGGGGAGAGCTTCTCGTTCTCTGAGACTGGAGTGAGGTGGGGGTGTGTGTCTTCTCCCTGGTAACAAGTGATGGAGCAAATGGCCTCAAGTTGCTTCGAGGGCTTAGGTTAGGTGGGAGGGAAAAAAAAAAAATCTTCACTGAAAGGGCTCTCAAATGCAGAACAGGTTTCTCAGGTGAGTGGTTGAATCTCTCTCAGTGGAGAGGTGTAAAAGACACAGAGAAATGGTGCTGAGTGACATGGTTTAACAGCAGGCTTAATGAAGTTAGATACAGTTTGGATTCAGTCTTAAAGGCCTTTTTCAACCAAAACAATGTACAACTAATGCACTTCAATCTTTATCTACTGTCTAAAAGCCAACTGAAAAAGGAGATGTTGCTATTGCCCCATTGTGCAGAGGAAGGCAGATGAAGTAACTTACCCAAAGCACAGACTTCAGCTCATCTGTCCCCTGTTCCCAAGCTGTCACTCATCTAAACCCATGCCCTGCTGTGGTATACACAACATTGCACTCTTCAACCTTATAAATGCAAATGGTTTTGGGTATATTCCCTCAGAAAGGGTAGTGACGTGGTGGTGTTGGGGATGACCACCTCTCTAACACACAGGTAACACCAACAGCCCTAGGGCTATAAAGGGCACTCTGGAAAGAGCACTTTGGGTGGTGTCTGCATGCAGAATGCTTGGGGAAGTTCCTCTTGGGTGTGAATTCAGCTATTTGCATCACCTCCTTCTGAGATGAACTGAATCCACCTCTGGGGTGGTTCAGCCAATTAGTGGGAGAAGCAGCTGCTGACTTGTGAAGAATTACAAGCATGGGAGCACAGAGTGTTTGGCTTTGCATAGTCTTGGGGGGAAAGGAAACGGGGGGGAGATTTTCTCTGCTGTGTAGCTGAGCCCCAGAGGAAGTGCATCAGTGCTTGTCTGAATGTTAAACGTGTGATTAAGCACTTGGCTGAATCAAAGCTTAAATCATTACTGTAGGCAGGGATTGTGCCCATATTTTCATCCCTGCACAATAGATGAATGCATTCACATGTTTTCTCAAATAAATTGCAACAGATTTTTATTGGGTGTTCTGGTGTTATAGTGCAGTTGCTAAGGATCTGGAATGTCTTGCATGCCAGTAATGATGGCACTATGGAATATAGAGAGAGGATTTAAATTTTAAGCAAGTGATAATTAAAAGCTACCTCACGTTTGCATTTCCTGCAGACCCCGAAAACTGTCCTGTTTTCAGCTCTCAGAGCAAGGGTGAGCCAGGTCAGCATTTAGGACAGGGCCCAAATCACAGAATCACACAAACATGCAGGTTGGCAAAGCCCCTCAGGATCACCAAGTCCATCCTAGAACCCTACTCTACAAGAGTCACCTTAAACTATATCCCTAAGCACCACATCCAAACCACCCTTAAACATCCAGGGTGGGTGACTCCACCACCTCCCTGGGCAGCTCATTCCAGTCCCTGACCACTCTCTCCACGAAAAACTTTTTCCTAATATCCAATCCAAACCTCTCCAGTCTCAGCTTGAGGCCATTCCCCCTTGTTTTGTCTCCAGTTCCCTGTGAGCAGAGCCCAGCAGCAGCCTCTCCACAATGTCCCTTCAGGTAGCTGTAGACAGCAATGAGGTCTGCCCTCAGCCTCCTGTTCCTCACACTAACCATCCCCAGCTCCCCCAGTCACTCCTCAAAAGATTTATTCTCCAGGCTTCATTGCCCTCCTCTGGACCCACTCCAGCACCTCCACACCTCTCTTGTATGGCAGTGCCCAAAACTGAACACAACACTCAAGCTGTGGCCTCACCCAAGCTCAGTCCAAGGGCACAATCACCTCCCTGCTCCTGCTGGCCACAGTATTTTTAATCCAAGCCAGGATGCCATTGGCCTTCTTGGCTGCCTGAGCACACTGCTGGCTCATACTCAGCTCCTGTCTATTACAGCCCCCAGATCCCTTTCTGTCAGCAGCTCTCCAGCCACACTGCCCCTAGGCTGTAGCATTGCCTGGGGTTGTTGTGACCCAAATGCAGGAGCTGGCATTTGGCCTTGTTGAAACTCATCCCATTAATATTGGCTCATTGATCTAAGCCTATCCAAGTCCCTCTGCAGAGCCTCTCTACCCTCATTCAAATCAACACTACCACTTAACTTGGTGTCATCTGCAAACTTACTGCTGACACTCTCTATACCTGAATCAAGGTCATCAATAAAGATGTTAAAAAGAAGTGGTCCCAATACAGATCCCTGAGGATCACCACTAGTGAGTGGTCACCAGCTGGATTTAACTCCATGGCACTGGAGGCAGGGGAGGGGGAAAGAGGTGTTTTGTTTTTTTCTCCTATGAGGCAGTACTTATCTGTGTGGCTGCATGGCAGGGGTTAACGTTGTCCTTGTAGGTGGGATGCTGACTGATGTAAGGTGCTTTTGAATCCATTCTCTGGTTGCCAGACCCAAGTCAGGACTTGAGGAGCTCAGGCACAGTAGGTTGTGGCAGCCATCCTGGGAGCCAGGAGAGCAAGGACTGTCTGTGTCCAGCAGCTTCAATGGAAACTTCTCTTTGCATTAATCACTGCTCAGCCCTGTTCTGCTCTGCCTTGACAGACACTGCACTGACCACTTGGGACAATTAATGATCCAATCCAATTTTTTTTAAGGCTACAAGGACATCATATTCAAAATGTTAGATTTCAGCCTGGCCCATTTGTTTGGTTCATTTCTCCCACTTCTACTAGCATTCAAATTCAAATCACAGGATCCTTTCCCCTTTTGCTGTATGCTCTGTGCAGAGCTCTGTATGCTGGTACAGAAATCACAGGCTCACAGCATGTTAGGGGTTGGAAGGGACCCAAAAAGATCATCCAGTCCAACCCCCCTGCCACAGCAGGACCAGACAATCTAGCTCAGGGCACACAGGAACACATCCAGACAGGCCTTGAAAGGCTCCAGAGAAGGAGACTCCACAATCTCTCTGGGGAGCCTGTTCCAGTACAGTAAAGAAGTTCCCCTTGTGTTGAGGCAGAACCTCCTGTGCTGCAGCTTCCATCCATTGCTCCTTGTCCTATCCCAGGGAGCAAGTGAGCAGATCCTGTCCCCCTCCTCCTGACCCCCAGCCCTCAGATAGTTATAGACATTTATTAAATCCCCTCTCAGTCTTCTCTTCCCCAGACTGAACAGCCCCAGGTCCCTCAGCCTCTCCTCATCAGGCAGTGCTTTAGTTCCCTCATCATCCTCGTAGCCCTCCACTGGACCCTCTCCAGCAGATCCCTGTCCCTCTTCGACTGGGGAGCCCAAAACTGCAATGGGGTTCCTGCCCTGCTCACAGGCATCTGCAATTCTCTGAAGGACTGAAGTGGTCCTTCTATAAAAGCTTTACAATGGACTCCAGGATCTGTCTGCTCAAGAATCCCTGTGTACAACGTGTTGTTATTAATATTGCTCATCATGCTGAAATAGTTACCTTTTCCAGATGAATCATCACTGCCATAGCATTATTCAGTATATTGAAACCACGAGAAAATAGTGTTTTTCCAGGAGTAATATTCCCTCAGCACATTAGTTAGCAAATGTCACACACAAATTGCTTATGATTTCCCTTAGATCAAAGGAGTATTTCATAACAGGTGCAATATGATTTTTTTTTTTTTTTTTTTTTGCCTTCAAAAGAGAATGTGAGAGGCAATGTGAGATGCATGCTATGGAAGAAGCTGTCTGGGGTAAATCAGATTATTATGAGGGATGTGTGAAAGGAAGGACATTTTCTGTTTGAGATCACAGGTGTTGTCCGTGGTCTTGAAAGATGAAATATTCTGCCCTGGTGCATAGGACTTGAAGGGCAGGCTGAAAGCAGTGCCTGTAGACCTTCCCACTAGCAGTTTGGATAAAGAACTTTCTACTTTGCACCCAGTCATGCACCCCAACATATAACTTGTGCTGCTGTCGCCTCCTCCTGTCCCTTTTCTTCCTTCTGCCCCATCAAAAAGCAGTGTTGTGTTGCTTGTGCTGCTCTGTAGTGGGGTGCAATTGGGAGAACAAAAAGGAATGTTGTGGGGTTTAGAAGTGGGAGAGGAGCTGAGAAATGCTGCATCACAAGGATTTTAAAGCTGAGGATTTCTGAGGTGGTTCTAGCCTCTGTGCTTCCATGTGAAACCTTGGAGTACTTCAACACAGGGGTAGGAAAGGAAGAATATAGAATCAGAGAAGTTTTTTTCTCTTGGAAAAGACCTCCAAGATTATCAACTGCCAACCTGTGTAGTGATTCTGGGCATCACTTCCCCCTCCCTCCGCAATTAATTCACCCAGACTAACCTCAGCCACCTGGAAGTTAAGGAATGAAGTTTTATATATTGCCAGCTTAACACAATTTACAAGCATATATATACACTATATTACAGATATTTACAACTACATACAGTGATATACAACTTAAAAGTAATACAGAAGTACAAGACCCCTCCCAGCAGCCAGAGTGCCCAGGAGGGGTTCCAAACCATCCCTCCACCTTCTTTCCTCCCTCTCCCTTTTCTCAGAACTTCTCATGCAGTGTGAGCTGAAAAAGGTCAGCAAGAGGGATTAAGAAGGAAATGATTAATTGAGTTACACAGATCCAGGCAGAAGTGTTAGTGTAGCAAAGCAGGCAGGGCATGGACTGCCTTATCTTTGTGTCCTTGCTTTTATATGTCTAAGCAAACTCTGTGAGTGAAATAGACATCACCATTGTTTTCTTTTCACAGCCAATAATCTAATTTGTCTCATTGAAATATACCAGTTAGCCTCAAACCAATACAAACTAACACCACCATGTCCTTTAAACTGTTCCCTGAAGTGCCACAGCCACATGTTTCTGAAACTCCACCACCTCCCTGGGCAGCATGGTGTCTGGGGCAAGATCTGATGTGTTTGGACTTGTAGGAAGGCTAGATATTGCCATGATATCTTTGTCAGTGACATGGACAGAGGAATCAGTGCACCCTCAGCAAGCTTGCAGATGGCACCAAGCTGTGCGGCACAGTCGACTTGCTAGAGGGCAGGGATCCATCCAGAGGGACCTGGACAGGCTGAAGAGCTGGGCCAAGGCCAACCTCATGAAGTTCAACAAGGCCAAGTGTAAGGTCCTGCACCTGGGTAGGCACAATCCCAAGCACAGCTNTTGCCATTCTATGATTCTATGATTCTATGACTAACAAAAAGCTTCATTTCATAAGCTTAGAAAGTTCATAAGTTTCATAAGTTTCCTAAGTTATGAAAGTGCATTTCATAAGCTGAAAAGTGAGAGAGATTTCTGTAGGTGACACAATCCAGCTCAGGATCCAACAGGAGATGTCCGTTTTGAGTAGGATTATTTTTTTACATCTTCTATGGATGAGAATCTTCCCATTTCAGAAGTTTGAGTTGGCCACTGGCAAGAAGTGTGAAGCCAGGCTAGGTATTGTCTGCAATTCAGCATGGCAATCTGTGTCCTCATGGACAAACAGCAGTGAAAATAGATGGTCTGATCAGCATCACAGCTTCACAGGTGGGGGACTATAAACACTCCAAGACTTACTCAAGGTTGCATAGTTAACGCATGGGAGGCTGAAACCAAGCCAGCAGTTCCTGAGACTCAGATCAGCTCCTTCCTCCCACAGCAAAAATCTTCCCACACAGGCCTTGAAGTTATTAGCAGCTGTTTCCAAATGGAAAGCTGCTTTCTGAAATTGGAGCATAAAAAATAATCTTTCTCCTTTTACTCAGGCCTAACACAAACCTCCGCAGACAGAGGGGAATGGAGAATTAGGGAAAGCAAAAGGTTTCTTTCTTTGTTTTCTTTCTTTTTTTTTTTTTTAATTTAATCCCATAGCAAAACCACATCCTTCTTAAAACCATGCAACAAACAGAAAACCTGTGCTGCTATAGATCTTGTTACTAAAAAGGAGTCTACCCAAGCAATCTGTCCGCCTGCCTTTCTTGCTGTGCCGGTACTTTTCTGAAACTGTTGAGTCTGCATTTTTATTCCTCCTCACATTCTGTATCCAGAGTAAATTATGCCAGACTCTATCAGCTATCTGGACATCTTTCCCATACCATTTTCAATCTTGGCTGGAGAGGAGAGGGAAGTTATTTGCCTCAGTTTAAACACTATGGAGCAAAATAATTCCCTATGAGCAAGCAGTAAGGATCGTCTGAATTTTACATACTTCGACTGGAGGAAACATCACTTTACTGTTGTTGAGGTTGCATATTTTCCCTTCACACTTAAGTTTGTTGTCAAAGGGTCATTTACCAGCCTAAAATGCAGGTAAAGCACAAAAGCTTCATCTGAAAGCCTTGCAGGGAGGAAGGAAGGATGATTGCTTTGCTTATCTCTTAGGGTCTTCCCTCATCCCCATTACTTACATCGATTGCTTTGCATATCTCTTAGGGTCTTCTCCTATCCCCATTCCTTATGTCTCTGCTTTGACTCCTGGCAATGAGGTGGTTCATAGCATTTGGTTTATTTTAAAACATGCTCAAGTCAATCTTAGAATCATAGAATCATAGAATGGTAAGGTTGGAAGGGACCTCAAAGCTCATCCAGTTCCAACCCCCTGCCATAGGCAGGGACACCTCCCACTAGTACAGGTCACTCAAGGCCTCATCCAACCTGGCCTTGAACACCTCCAGGCAGGGAGCAGCCACAACCTCCCTGGGCAACCTGTGCCAGTGTCTCACCACCCTCACTGCAAAGAACTTCTTCCTAACATCCAATTTACATCTCCCCTCTGCCAGTTTAAACCCAATCTTGAGCAGGGCCTGGGAGTTGTGGCTGTTATAAATAGTAATGAGATGCAAATTGGATGGGTCAGAGAAAGCAAAAATTTTTCTTTTACCTCTTCAGAGTGTTCTCTAACCATGGCAGAGAACAAATAAGAGAGCCTAAAAGAACCCAAAAAGTTTAACTCACTTGATTTCTTAGAGGTAGAGGGTGAAGAGCTGTTCATCAAGTGAAGTCCCTGGAGTGAAGTGAAGTCCCGTCCCTAGAGGTGTTCAAGGCACGGTTGGACGTGGTACTTGGTGCCATGGTCTAGTCTTGAGGTCTGTGGTAGTGGGCTGGACTTGATGATCTTTGAGGTCTCTTCCAACCTTGCTATACTGTGATACTGTGAAGTGTTACTGAACTAGTGAATATAAATAGTGATCTGTGTTCACCTAGTACCATGGCATCAGTGAAACTCCTCACCTTCTGATCAGCTCTAGATGCCTTAAAGCCCTGGGACAGAAGCAGCTCTCTGCATTGCCTCACTCTAGCATCAAAGGGTAAGACCCTGGTATGTACCAAAGAGAAAAGACCCTGTGCTTTCCTTTATTTGGAAGTAACTTTAGAGAGTTGCTTTCTTCGGAGAGGAAAGGTTCCTGAGCACACCATTCTCAGAGCACATTGTGCTTTCCTGACTGCCTGTGTCACCTCACTGTTTGGTTGTTCCTTTGCTGATATCAATTACAGAGCAAATTCATCAAGGTCAATTAGTGACCTATTCATCACACAGCCCCAGAAGTCTTTAAATTAAGGGTGACTCCCAACTAGAACAGCTTGATTCTTAGCTTGTGTCATAACTGCTTGGGATTCAAACTCTATTGCTCAGTCACTGGGACTGAACTAAAACACAAGAACTAAACTAGAACCTAGGGTGGTTTCTGCTTCATCTTCATGTGCAAGACTTACATGGCATCCTCCTGGAAATTAGGACTGTGTCTGCATTCCCTCTCACCCTAGGAAATAATACTCATGCTGTCTCAGGTCTTTTAATTTATCTATAAATCCAAATAAAACTAGAAATATCCTATTTTTTCCCCCTGCCTGCTACTAGCAGACAGAGAGCACAATCTTAAGGAGATTATAGGCTTTTCCCCCCTCTGTATAACCAGAATGAAATTACTATTTCTAGAGGTGGAGACTGTTGTCTTTATCTACCCAGAGTTGTCATTTACCCAACACATATAAATGGGTCAATGGTTTTGAAGCAGAGCAGGATAGCTTTAGTCTGGACATTAGGAAGAAGTTCTTTACTATGAGGGTAATGAGGCAAAGGAATGGATTGGCCAGAGAAGCTGCAGATGCCTCATTCCTGGAAGTGTTTAAGAGCAGACTGGCTGAGGCTTTGAGCAACATAGTGTATAGAATCATAGAATGCTTTAGGTTGGAA
>WBNM01004796.1:75118-108841 GCA_013399055.1 Ramphastos sulfuratus
CCCCCCCCCAACCCCCACCTCCTGAACAGGCTGCTCAGACTACAGATGTGGTGTGTCTTTAGCCATGGAGTACCCATTGCTAAGGGATTTGTATTCAAGAGGGGTTAGGTTATGTATTTGTATTGCCTTTTTTGTTGTTGTTTCTTTAGTGTACCTTGTATTTAATTTGGCAGAGAGCTCTGTCGAAGCCGCTTTACCTTTACTACATTGTTATTCAGTTGTATTTCCCCTGATGACAAAGCTGGCAGGCTGTTGCTCAGTGACAGATGTGCTAGCTTTGGTTGAATCACCACCACCAGGCTTATTATCAGTTTTGCTGGTTCAGGTTATAGCAGGTAGGGTGATTCATGCAGTCAAGGCAAACGTACAGACACACATATGCATACCCAGATTTAAATACACCTCACCCCCTCGAAAAAACAACCCCAAGCAGTGCTACAGGCTGGGGACAGAGTGACTGGAGAGTAGCCAGGCCAAAAGGGACCTGGGGGTGCTGGTAGATAGAAGCTGAACATGAGGCAGCAGTGTGNCACAGAAGTGAACCAGCCTCAAATGATCCTTACTTCATGCATTTGTTTGACAAAATGTTGCTGGATGCCTGTCTGTGTGTCTCTTCCTCACAGAGCTTACTGGTGTGATCCACAGGTCAGTATCCCATCCTGGAGGGGCAGGGCTGGGGGGTGTCTGCCATAGCACCAGTCACCAGGGCAGAAGAAAATCTTTAACAACCATAGGTAGCTCTGGCTGGTGGTTAGGTCACCTATGTGTAGATTAATGGAGGGTTTCTTCAGTTAGTTCATGTTGTAGAAATTCATCCTACTCAACCTAGAAGCCCTGAATTTGCTTTTTGCCAATGACTGACCCATTACACACACTGCACAGGGGAGGTTTCCTGCTTCTGCCTGTGCAGCAGGGATTGGTGACTGTGGATAACTGTTCATAGTGTGGGTTCAGACAAACCTGAGCCTCTTCAGAACAGACTTCCTCTCACTATAAGAAGGACACTGAGGTGCTGGCACAAAGCCAGAGAAGGGCAACAAATCTAGTGAAGGGTCTAGAGCACAACTCTTGTGAGAAGCAGCTGAGAGAACTGGGATTGTTCAGCCTGAAGAAGAGGAGGTTGAGAGGAGACCTTCTCTCTGCAGTTCCCTGGAAGGAGGCTGGAGTGAGGTGGGGGTTGGTCTCTTCTTCTCAGCAGCAAGTGATAGAATGGGGGGAAAATGGTCTCAAGTTGTGCCAGAGAAGGTTTAGGTTGGATATTAGGAAAAATGTCCTTCCTGAAAGAGTGGTCAGGCATTGGAGCAGGTTCTCCAGGAAGATGGTGCAGTCACCATACCTGGAAGTGTTCCAAAAATGTGTAGCCATGGCAGTGCAGGACATGGTGTAGTGGCCCTTGGTGTTGGATTGGCAGTTGGACTCAATGACCTTAAAGGTCTTTTCCAACCTATGATTTTATGATTCTATTCTGTGATCCCCTGCAGTGTAAACTCAAATGCCTATGGCAGGGGGGTTGGAACTAGATGATCTTTGAGGTTCCTTCCAACCTTACCATTCTATGATTCTAAATGTTTTGCTGCAGGTTTTCCTTGCACAGGGACAAATCTTATCCTTGGATCCCATAACAATAGCTTTATATAACATTATTGACTGTTCTAGGTCTTTAAAATATCCCTAGTGCCTCCCAAGTGTTTCAGAGGAGCTCATTCTTAGTCAATGAACTTCTGCCTGCAGGAGATGGAGTTGGTGGTGGATCTGGGAGGAGGATCAATCCAAATGCATCAAAACTTGCCATCTGTGTTACAATCCAATTCAGAGCCCCAGAGAGCTGCTTTATTCATCATGATTTTCTCAACTCGCAAAGTCAGGAAGCCTGAAGTGTTTGCAGATTTAATTCTAGACATACACCCACTGAAAACTCTGGTGGTTGTTCTGAATTATGTAAATCTCTGGAGGCTGCAAAACTGGGCCAGGAGTCTCCCAAGAACAGGTTTTCTTGTGCCCCTGTACCCTCCAAACTGTTCTGTCTCCCAGCTTTCAAGGAGGAATTGGCCATGTGGTGGAGTAGTGATAGAAAAAAAAAATAAAATTGTTTAGAGAAGGAAAACTTTGGCTTCATATTCAGTGTGATTTTAAGGCACCATATTAGGCAGTTTACATACAAACCACTTGGACTCTTTAAATAAAGCTCGTAGGGACTAGTTGTGAAATAATGAATGTCTTCCTCTGCCCTGTTGAAACTTTGTCTAATGAATTCTTTGCCCTGTCTGCTTCTGTTTCCATCTGACATCCTGTACTCATTCACAAGGTGTTCCTCTTAATGAAAACAAGGTCACTCTTTCAGCAGTTGATGGCCAAGAAAGGAAAAGGTGATAGAACTGCAGCCTCACAGAGTTTGCTCTATTTTTTTTTTTTTCCCCTCCTCCCATAATTGCAAAGAACTTCCATTGATGTTGACAGGACTTAGGTTTGAATAGCAAGAGAAGAATAGGTGCCAGGTTGGACCACAGGACAAATTGGAGTTCAGTTCAGGTCTTCAGTTTCTTACATCGATTTTCCACTTCTGACTGTCATTGCTTTATGGGACAATAACACCAGTGCACAAGGAGGAAGTATTTGTTCTTTCCATCCTATAGGCTGATGTCTAATCCTTATTACTAAGTAATATTGATGCTGCATGCAGAGACTAAATTTGAGATCTGAATGCTGCAGTGCTGCCCTCTTTACAGAAACCTAATAGCAGAAGGTGCCTGCCCTGACAGATCCACTGGCTAAAGAGTGCAGGAAAGGGACTTTTACAAAACTGAGAAGAAAGGCAAAGTATTTTATCATGCTATGCATGGCTCATGTTGCAGTAATAGAGCCTAAACCCTGCCTGGGTGTACAGCCACAATCAGCTGGAGGAAGAGGTAAATTGATCCAGCAGTTTCATGTCATCTGGATGACAACTGGATGTTAGGGGGAAGTTGTTTCCAGTGAGGGTGGTGAGACACTGGCACAGGTTGCCCAAGGAGGTTGTGGCTGCTCCCTCCCTGGAGGTGTTCAAGGGCAGGTTGGACGAGGCCTTGAGTGACCTGTGCTAGTGGGAGGTGTCCCTGCCTATGGCAGGGGGTTGAAACTGGATGATCCTTGAGGTTTCTTCCAACCTTACCATTCTATGATTCTATGATCTTGTTTTCCAGGGTCATTTCCTTCAGTACTTCTTGGAGCAGAGAGTGCAGCAGTGTGCCAACACTTCACACTGTGGAGTTACAGAATCACAGACACATGCAGGTTGGCAAAGCCTCTCANAAAGTTTTCTGTTCTCCTTGGTCTCCTGTGTCATTCTTGACCATCCACCTCAGGTTACTGCTTATTTGAGTTTGTGTTCCCTTTGCTACCTTCTTTTGGTGTGAAATGTCATTCTCACCTTCCTGCCACAAGACACTAACCCAGAATGGTTTCCCACTTGACTATGGCAGGATGGGATTGTCAGTGTAGGTCCTGTGTATCAAAATGTGTGAGAGGCTGGAGCAGCAGAATCCCACACTGAAGTACCAGCTGCATCTGCTGCACTAAGGCACAACCCAAATCCCTCTCCAGTGTGTCCAAAGGAAACCTTTGATGAAGGGAGGGTGCTCATGTGGTGCAGGCAGGTGTGGTAGAGGTGTACCTGAGAGAGGCCTTATGTGCAGATGCACAAGCTAGAGAAGAGAAGGCTCCAGGGAGACCTTATAGTAGCCTTCCAGTATCTGAAGTGGGCTACAGAAAAGCTGAGGAAGGACTTTTTATAAGGGTCTGTGGTGACAGGACAAGGAGTAATAGTTTTAGGCTAGAGCAAGGTAGGTTTAGATTGAACATTGGGAAGAACTTCTTTACTGTGAAGGTCGAAAGACTCTGGAATGAGTTGCCCAGGGAAGTTGTGGACATCTCATGCCTGGAAATGTTTAAGAGGCTTAGAGCAACTTCATCTAGTGGGAGATGTCTCTGCCCATGGCAAGAGGGTTAGAACTAGAAGATGTTTAGAGTTTCTTCCAAGCCATTCTATGTGTTAATTAATGCCATGTAGACAAGAGCCAGAGATTAACAGTAGTCCAAAGCATAATAATGTCTCTCCCCTAATCCTCTGTAGCTGACTTAACAGATCACACTTTGCAATGGCATTATTATAGACCCATGAGAGTATTTTTCTCCTACTATATTTTATTAAATAGAAGAAGTTGCCTTTCTCCCACAGTTTGCCTGTTTGAGAGAGCTTAAGGCTTTTTTTTTTCCTAGTTCCTGGGAACCTGCAGTTGGGAAAGTTTATTATTTAGCATAAATCAGCATAGTTCTCTGATGCAGTCCTAGGCAAAGCAACCAGCCCAGCACATCTCATAGCTAGCAGGAAGAGTTGACCTGTGCTGCAAGGTTTTTTCCTCAGAAGCAACCTGAAAAATAACTTTGAGCAGCACATGATATTGAGAGGGAAGGAGAATCACAATCTACTCCCAGACAGCTGGCAAATATAATATATATATATATATATAAAAATGGAGGTGGGGATGGGTAAAGGCCATGAAAGTATTCATTATTATTTCCTGACCCCCATGGAAAGAATACAAACACTCCAGCACCTCCAGAAAGACCCAACATGTAGCTCCTGCCAACTGTAATGAGACTGGGAGCTAATCTGTCCAGGAGGTGAGTGTCAATGCCAAGAGGGACACATCAGACTTGGGCTCCTAGTGACATCCACCTTCTGGGGACACTAAGTCAATTTACCTAATTCCAATGAAATTTCAGTAATAAAAGTAAAGGTTGCTTGCTGAGCGGAGGCTGGGGAAGGATTAAAGGCATTTGCATTAATAAATAGAGACGTTATCGTGAAGAATTAATGTTCTTTGATATAGATCTTGGCAGCATTAGAAGATGCTAGGTACAGTGCCTCATTATCTCTCAGAGGTTGAGAGGTCAGCCTGGGACAGCAGGAAGTGATTTATGCAGTATCTTTGTCAGAGAGATGAGAATATGTATGAAATAATAAGACTTGCAGAGACCATTAGCAAAAATCTCCCAGGATCCCGAGGTCTCACATTGTACCAGGTTCCCTATCTCTATGCTCTACATCATTCAAGCACTTTCTTCCTCTGCTATGTCCTTTCTCTTTCTCTCTCACCCTTTTTATATCACATGTTGGGGTTGTTCCTTCCCACTCCAGTGTCTGATTGGCAAACATAAATTAGAAAGGGGTGGTTTATGTGGAAGCCAAGGCAGGAATCTTTTGCTTGAGAATTCTCCCCTTTTCCCTCACTCCTTAGGAGATACTGGCTTGGGAGGTGACATTTAAATGAAAAGGACAAGAGATGAGTGTTGAATGGTTCAGGTATTAATTGAACTGTCAAAGACAAATGAGTGGATGCCTGGATCTCTGCTGCACCTGTGGGAATTGAGAATCATGCAGGGGCACGGTGCAGGGAAAGTTCAGACCTGCTACCCTCAGCTGTTACCAGCAGAGCAACTCACTGCTAGCCACAGTCAGCCCTGGGTATGTCACAGAACTCCACTCTGTAAATACCACAGTCTTCACGTGTCTGTGATGACCTTTTATGCCATCTGAAGGACTTGCTTCAGAGGGAAGGAAGGGTCCCAAGCAATGTTCACTGTCTCACAAGGGCTGTTTGATCAGCCAGTTTCCTAGTGCTATACACAATGGAGTGGTCTCTCTCTAACACAGTATAGTATTGCCTGCTTTCAGCCAGCTAGGAATTGAATCCTTCCAAGCAGCAGTGAAGACCCAGACACACACAAGTGACTCCCCAGCACTGCCTGAAGCTGAGCATCTCAGGTTGCCAAGTAGAAAATACTCTGCCAGGTGCTGCTTTCTTGCACAACTCAACAGTATCTTCAGGCACTTGTTAGAAGGGGTTTTCTGATTGCTTTGGGTTGGTTATTGCATCTCTTCCTCTGATCACACTCAGGAGCATTTCAGAGAGGGCTGCTCCTGTGAAGCAGGCACTACTCATCCCTTGTTGTCAGTGAGCAAAGTCATGGGACAAGTGGCAAAGCTGTCAGTGAGTTGGAGCTGCACAACAGACCAAAGCAGGGTGCTGAGGATGGCACTATAGGCTGCATTTAGGGAAAGGCTGCAGAACAACTTCTGTGGCAGTGAATTCATCTCAGGAGTGATTGAGAAGGGACTCAAACTAACCTCCTAATTGAAAACAGCTTTTCCCAGAATCAGCATTTTAATTCCTATATTGTAAGAAAACAAAAACAAATACAAACCCCTCCCCTCAAAAAAAAAAGCTTTTCCCAGAAGCAACATTTTAATTCCTATATTGTAAGAAAACAAAACCAAATACAACCCCCTCCAAAAAAAAAAAAAAACCAAACCATGAACAAAATCCAAAACAAAATAAAACAAATAAACCACAAAACCAACAAACAATCAAACAAACACAGACCAAAATGAGACTTCTAAAAGCTTGTTTCTCCAAGAAAATGAAGTGTACTGGTTGTGTGTTTCTGATTATGATTTGAAAGTGTCTCATTAAAAAAAAAATAAATAAAAAGAGAGGAAAATGGAGGCCTAAAAGCTATTGATTTTGCAGACATTTTCTAAAAAGGCAGAAGTGAAGAGCAGGAAGAGATCTAAACAAATGAAGGAAAGTATTGATGGAGAGGCTAAGACTCAGCTCAGATCCAGAGAACCATAGGAAAGAGAGGGGGGGGAAAAAGCAACCTCTGACTGTCATCACTTCCAGTGCCATGGGACTGCTTGCGTGCCACAGGTTTCCCTGAAGTGCACAGAGCTGAGGATGCCCATTAAGGAAACATTCAAATAATCTCCATTTCTGTACTCAAGAGATCCTAGTGCAGCACAGGCACAGCTCAATCTTTCCTCCCCTGCATCACAGCAAGAAACAGTGATGGACTTCAAGCACCACCAGCAGGAATTAAGCATTTAATTCTCATTTATATTCTAAGGCAACTGGGCCCTGGACTGCACCAGCTGCTTTGAAGCTTTCCCATCTCCTCCCCTCTCTCTCCTACAGCACTAGAGCTGCCAGTATCCTTTTGCTATCCAGAATCAGGATAACAGGTAAAGTTAAAAATAAATTGCAGTGCAAGGGAAATGGACAGAACAATCTGGATCAGATCAGATGGAATACTCTCTTTGCACCTTTTCATATTTTGTTCTATCTTCTTTCCCCACTTCCCCTCTGTGTTTCAAGAGGAATGTAATGCTTTTGAGTAAAACCACCTGAACTTTTCATTTGTGAGGACATCATTGCCTCTGATCACATCTCACTCAGTGGCATTTGTCTATCAAAAAGTGTTATAGAAAAGTTGCTGTCCAGCCCTGTAAAAGTTATCATTTCTGTTGGAGACTATCTTGGGTCTATCTGGAGCCTTATTTATGGACTCCTTGATTTTTCAACCCTGAATGCTGTCAAACTGAGTGTTTTTTACCGTCAGTCAGCGAAGGAAAAGATCACAGAGGAAAATAAGAATGGAGACTATTATAAAGTAAGAAAAGCCAAAGCAAAACATGAAACTGTTCTTCTGCAGGAGGCAGAAGAAAATGTAGCAGAAGATTTTGTTATAATATAATGAATGTTTTCAACTCGTTTGAGCCAGCCTGTTTCATACGCGCGTGGGTGTGTGGAGGATATGATCACTTTGGTTTGTGTGCCCGTCCACTTCGCAGGAGATAGATAGTACAGTGCTAGAGGGAATGAAATTAAACTCTTTATACCTGTTTTCAGCTTAATTTTGTGCAGGAACGAGCATGAGAGCCGCAGAAAATGTGTGTAATGAGCAGCCTACATCACCTGAGCTAGTGACATAACTGCCTCATTCCAAAACAGCTGATATTGGATGAGTTCTTATGCAGCCTGGTTACTGAGGGTGAAGGGGATGGAGTTGCACTAGAAGGCTTCCAGGAGACCTTGGAGTGGCTTTCCAGTATCTGAAGGGGGCTACAGGAAGGCTGGGGAGGGACTATTTGCAAGGTCTTGCAATGCCAGGACAAGGGGCAATGGGTTTGAACTGGCAGAGGGGAGATTTAGACTGGATGTTAGGAGGAAGTTGTTTGCAGTGAGGGTGGTGAGACACTGGCACAGGTTGCCCAGGGAGGTTGTGGCTGCTCCCTCCCTGGAGGTGTTCAAGGCCAGGTTGGATGAAGCCCTGAGTGATCTGTTCTAGTGGGAGGTGTCCCTGCCTGTGGCAGGGGTTTGGAACTGGATGATCTTTGAGATCCCTTCCAATCTGAATCATTCTATGACTCACCAGCTGGTATATAGCCCTCTACTCTGTCCTCTCTTCTGACTGGTTTGCTACATGGACAGTAGCCTTTCGTGGTTGAGTCTAACACCACTTGGACTGTTTGCTTGATTGCTGAGCTTTCAGAAAGCAGAGGGCTGGCAGGGAAGTTCATCTCTGTTTTCAGAGATCCTTCAAATATTTGGGATCTTTAGGAGTTAAGAACTACTCCTTCTTCTACCATGTAATTCTTTGGTCTGCTCTGTTCATATATGATGAGCTTGTGCCAAGGATCCAATTGTAAATTTTTTTATCTTTTTCCCCTCTTTCTTTTTTCACTTCTTCCTCCAACCACAATCAGGGACACCTGGAAGCAATAAAGAGTTGTCTGCTTGGTTCATCCTTCCTCCCCTTATTTTTCTTGTATGTTTGATGTTGTGAAAGCAAGGCTGTTAGAGATCCATTAAGCAGTGTTTGAACAGAAGGGAAGTGTTCTATCTGGTTTCAGGAAGATAAGGCACATAAATCGAACTCTTCCTACATCTAAACATTTCTGCAAATAGCTGAGGAGGAGACAAATATGTAGTCACATTTACTGCCTGCTGCATGCTCCATCTTGCCACCACTGGAAGCCAGGAGAGCTTGAGAAATGAGATCAGAAACTTCAGGCAATCCTGATGAACAATTTCACTGGCTGGAAAAAGGTATTTGCAATGAGGTAATTAATTTGCTTGCTACTGTATTTATGCAAGGAGCATCCAATGTGTCCATCCAAGCACTGAGGCTATTCTGCAGAATTGATCACAGAACCACAGAATCATAGAATCATGGAATGGTCTGGGTTGGAAGTGAGCTCCAAAGGTCATCCAGTCCAACCCCCTCTGCAGTCAGCAGGGGCATCCTCAACTAGATCAGGTTGCTCAGAGTCCTGTTAAACCTCACCTTGAATATCTCCAGGGATGGGGTCCTAACCACCTCCCTGGGCAACCTGTTCCAGTGTTTCACTGCCCTCATGGTAAAGAACTTGCTCCTAACATCCAATCTAAATCTGCTCTTAGGCAGTTTGAAGTTGTTAGCAATTTCCTCCTGGTCTTAGGAAAGATCCACTTGTGCCAGCTGCCTCAGTCATGAGGCTGCAGGCAACACAGACTTGTCTTTATTCAATAATACACATAAAAACCCTTTTCACAACCACAGCAGTCAAACCAGGTCTCATCCAGCCATGAACCTTGCCTGCAGGATACCAGGGAAGCATAGAGTTATGCATCCCAGATTTGAGAGGACTTCCCTGTTCCTCCAGCTTCCTTGGTGCCTCCTTCCTCCTGGTTTGGTTGACTTGGTGTCTCCTCAAGCCCATCTTGACACCCAGAAGGCACAGCAGAGCAAGAACTTGTTAACTATTGCAGATGTGACAGGTCAGCACCAATGGAGGAGCAAAGACTCCTGCTTGTAGCAATCTTTTGCATTCTCTGTATTTGTATCTGTCCTGTAACCATGTATGAAGCCAGCTTAGTCATATGCATCCCTGGGGAACTTCCATACCATTTGCTTTCTTTCATATACTCAAGGTTTTTCTTCCAAGAAGTGTTCCAGAACTTTCTGTTACTAATGCAGTTCACAGTTGATAGGGGAAGATAGAGAAGGGTTTTTCTTAGAGCTGTTTTATCCTGTCTCTCTTGGCTTAAATGCTACTCTTCCCTTTCAACAGACTTAATATGGATTGAAAAGACTCCCAGTCATAGAATGTGTAGACTAAAACTCTCCTGGAATGATCAGGAATGAGATTTATTCTCTCTTGTCCCAGTTCCTTGGAAACCCAGGTCAAAAATTTATCCTCTGCTTCTGAAGGAATGGATGAAATACAAGCAACAGCCCTTGAGAGACAGAGTCTTTGTGATTTGGGCTCAGAACTGAGGCTCCAGGTAGATAAATCAGTCCCCTGCTGAATGATAAATAGTCCTTGGATTTAATCTGTACTGGAAGGGCTTGTAGGTAGTTAAGAGGCCAAAGTGTCTCACCAAGTCCTCCAGAAACATCTCTCTTTGGACATCTGGCAAAATTGTTTCAGCAATATATTGCTATTGGGTGGGCAATCAGGTTTAACTCTAACTTAATTAGGGACTCCACACTGAATCATTATGGAAAGAAAGGATGCAGCTGTGCCAGAGGAGTGCATTTGCCTGTGTCCTGTGTTCAGCACAGAAGAGCTGGAGGGAATGGGTGGGAGCAGGAGAAAGCCAAACAGGAGTCCAATATCCTCTCAAGTGCCTTGGTGTTGAGGGTCATGAGAGTCCATCTGAGAGTTATTCAGTGTTCCTCTCATAAAATGCTATCCTTAAAGGACTTTGATGCCACTCAGCTGATCCCTGTGAGTGAGCAGCAGAAGCCACAGCATCACAGAGACTTCATTCTGCCAAGTGAGCTGCTTTATTATGACATGGGAATAGATTTTGGAGGGGCAGGAGGCAGTTTGAAGGATTTTAAAGAAATATCTCAGCAGAAGAAGAAAGAGCTCCACAAGCTGAAACAGCTCATTAATCCCTTCCCAAAGACAGTTTAATACCCATTAGGAGGTAGACATAAGGTGTATTTCTTGGCATGGACACACAGACTTGGCTGTGAAGTTAGAGATGTCAGCTTGCTGTTTCAGGGCCTGACACAAAACTCAGGAGTTCAATCCCCTTTGGGGTGTAATTTCATAATACATTAAAAACAAAGGACACAAAATGTTAAAGATTACTTAAAAAAAAAAAAATAAAAAATTGCTGATAACTCCTTGAGGTCAAGAGACCTAGAATCACTCAGCTATTTCTGACAGAGAGCCAGACCTATCAGGGTTATTCCCTTTAATATCTCTGCTCTGTGTGGCTGTGATGTGCTGCCTATATTTTAAACAAGAGATTCTGACAATTTTGCCCTGTGAGTCTTAGAGAAATCTGCTGTCCCAGGGGACTGTGCCCTTGCAGAAGGTTTAGACTTAATTTGTTTTTCTCCTTAAACAGAAGCACTTCCTCGTAGACATTTGCTAGGCAACAACAGCTTTAACTGTACTTTTCTGCAGAACATTTGTTGGGAAAAAAAAAAAAAAAACAAAACCCCAAACCCAACTTTCCAACCCAGTGAAGAGTCACAGCAACATCATGCTGCTGCTCCCCAGCTTGCGTGGCGTAGGTATGCAGAAACTCAATTTGAATGTTACATAACAATTTGAAAAGGGAAGGAAGGAAAGTTCCAACTGTCGTGTTCCCAGGATATTTTCTCTGCTTTTTGACATCACTGCATTGATCTCCTGCTTTTATTTTTCATAGCTACATAAATTTCTCTTTAAAAGGTTTCTACTGAAATCGGGGATGCAATCCGTGCGCTTATTGCACACTGCCCTCCAGCTTTTGGTACCAGCTCCCAATTCTCACTCTGCTGCTTCCAAATCCATGATCCATTTTCATTTCACAAGAGTTTTGCTTGCTGTTTTAGGATCCATTTCTCTAAACAGCCTCTCTGCTTGTCTGATGCTGCTGAGCTCAGGCTGGGGTGAAGTGGCAGGATTTTAAACCAGATTTGTCCTTCTGATGCAGCTCGGTCCATGGTAAGATTCACATTAAACTGACTTTTATTTAAATTAAAGATTGGTTACAGCCACCAGGAGAAAAAAAAAAAAAACAAAACAACAAAACTCAACTGACTGTGAGTTGGAGAGAAAAATTTTAACACAATGTTTAGGGTTTCTATGCTTGATGCTTAATTTTTATGTCAAGGAAGGAGTTGATTCTCTCCCTTTACTCTGCTCTCCTCAGACCCCACCTGGAGTCCTGTGTGCAGTTCTGGAGCCCCCAGTACAGGAAGGACATGGAACTGTTGGAGCGGGTCCAAAAGAGACCACAAAGATACTCAGAGGGCTGCAGCAGCTCTGCTATGAGGACAGGCTGAGAGAGTTGGGGCTCTGCAGCCTGCAGAAGAGAAGGCTTCCAGGAGACCTTANAGGTTTCACTGCCCAACAAGGTACCTTGAAGCCACAGCAGCTGTTCTTCTCCAATGTAAAGATTATTAATGGGCATAATCCATCAAGTGAAAGACTTGAGGAAATGAGACTGCAGAAGTGCACCTTTAGAACTTGTGAAAGCTCAGTTGGCTGTTGACAGGCCTGAAGAGTCTTAATAAGAAGGGTAGGGGGAGAAAGAAAAAAAACACACCAAAAACCAGAAAAAAACACACCACCCTTTATGAGGAATTAATTTCCTGTCTCCATTATGAGGTGCTGGGATGTTCATTTAGCATGCAGTAGGTGGGTGTTAAGATTAGAGCTGTGGAGGAAATGGATATCGGAACGTGCTAAATCTTCCTCAGTGCCAAAGCAAGAAGCTCTCAGAACATGCTAATGATCCTTCTGCATTTGAGCCAGCCCTAACAATATCTACCCAGAAATAGCAGGCCAGTGGTTCCTGTTAAAACTCTTTCTTCCCATGTTCCAAGCCCTTGAAATAGATGCAAAGTGTGTCAATACTCAGAAGAAGAGACATAGAAGCGTTACTGATGAGGAAAATTGAAAGAAGTCTTCACAAATCTCTCCTTAGCACTTTGGGATTCACTCTGTTATGTCAAATCTGTGTTTGTAGCTTCCTTTACACTCTTTATTGTATCCAATGCATTTAGACCTTGTTAAAAAAGCAGAGAGACTGAATGTGTGTTAGAGAACATCACATCTGCAGCCCTGGGAGCACTCAAACACAACCCTGTTAATCTGATCAACAGACCAAAAGCTGATCTGATCTAGCAGCCTTAAAGTACTTTAAGAATTCTTACTCTAGTTCTGATTTCAAATAGAAAAGTGTCCTGGTTTTCCTCAGTCAGACAGAAAACAAGTTGTTGGTCATCTCATGGAAAGCCATAGGCAAGCTTAGCACTTTCACTTCTTTCTGGGTGCTGGAAGAAAGCCAAAGCTATCCAGGTGGGGTGTGAAACCAGGAAAAAGGCTACAGAGAGTTGCACATGGAGCTGGTCTTCATGCAGGTTTCCAGCACACAGCCTCTCTTCTTTCAATAAGACTGTATGCAGGGCTCAGCTGCTGCATGAAGACAAATTTCACCTTCCATGGGTGTTGAGACAGCTTTTTCAGGGACTTTGAGAGCTCTCTCAGTTCTTAGCAGACTGGATGCTTGGTTCTTTGTAAGGCACTGCCCTCCCTCCAGGCTGGCTGCTTCTTTGACTCTTTCAGGAAGAATTAGATTCCCAACGACTTTAATGTCATCACACTCCTGCCTTGGACTGTCTTGTCTGTGTGAATATCACCCCCTGGGAGACCTTAGATATTTAGGGTGAAAGCTCTTCAGAGCAGAGCACGTTTATTGCAGAGTGCCTTTATCCATCTCCTGGTACAGTCTCGGGTCTGAGCTACCACCTCAACAGAGACGATAATCAAGGACATGCACCTTTATGGCTGCTGTAACATCTTGTCTCCATCAAAGCCCCTTCCTTCACATCTCCTCTTTCTTGTTCTCCCTGTGCAAAGGCAGACATTCTGTTTGGTGTGATAATGTAATTTAAGGTCATATTTTGCCTTCAGCCATCAGCATGTGCAAATGCTGTATGACTAATGAGGCAGTCTCAAATGACTCTCCCGCACTGTTTTTCTACAAGACACTTTGTTGTGTTTGCAATCCCTCCTGACAGGTGGTGAAGAGCTGTAACTTTCCCCTGGGCTTCTGACTGGAGATGGAAATCCAGAGGCAGTGCGGGTTTATGGCCATAAGGGACTTCTCCCCCCCCACCAACCCCCATCCAAAAATGTGCTAAAAGGAAAATCTGCCTTTTGGTTTGTCTGCCTTGCTTTCAATTTGTTTTTCAGTCCTTTTTCTTTTTCCTTAGGGGAGTCTTTTACCAACTTGGGGAAGCTTTATCCTTTCTAGGATGTCAGATGGTGCCTCAGCCAATTCATGTGCTGGGGGTGAGAGAAAGAGACAGATGTGGAGAAAATGGTTCAGCGGCAGGATCGGTGCATGGCAAGAGTGCTGAGAGATTAAATAAGGTTCTCTCACCTGACCCCCTCTTTTATGGACAGAAATGACTCAGCTTGACAAGACAGAAAGCCTTCAGACCAGTTAGGTTTAAAAATGATAGATTATAACATGCAACTCATCAGTGACTCAGCTTGTCAGTGTCCATCACTTGAACTCTGACCCTTTCTCTTCTCCTCCTAGGTTTTCTAGCCCTGGATCATTGTCAGGGATTAAAGGGGCAAACAGGCAATCTTTTCAGACACTGTGCACACTTTCAGAGTGTGTACTTCAACAAAGATGCTTCTAAACAAG
Organism: Ramphastos sulfuratus; assembly: GCA_013399055.1. Classification (NCBI taxonomy): domain Eukaryota; kingdom Metazoa; phylum Chordata; class Aves; order Piciformes; family Ramphastidae; genus Ramphastos; species Ramphastos sulfuratus. The sequence continues at coordinate 89,647 of WBNM01004796.1, forward strand.
ATCTGTTTTTCAGGAAGCACCGAGTGTCTTCTGATGTGGAAAATCAGGTCTCATTAAGGATGTCTGCACTGAGTGTCTTCAAATTAAGAAATGTAAAGAAAAAAAACCAAANNNNAAAAAAAAAAAAAAAAAAAAAAAAAAAAAAAAAAAAAAAAAAAAAAAAAAAAGAAAAACCCAAACCCTAGCTAACTGCTGACTCAGCTTCCTTTGGAAAATCTACCCTAAGGAGCTGCAAGAGACTTTTCAAACAGTCTTCTTAGAGAGAAGTCCTTGCTGGGTCAGTCTGATGCTTCTGATGTACACACTGTCCCAAACAGGCAAGTAAACTTTGCCTCCTGTTAAAATGTAGCTTGCAAAGTTTGTTTTTCATTCCACCTCACAGGTCCACAGTTTCTTCCCTGCCTGCCATCCACATCCACATTTCTGCTTTGCCCTGAACTAGCAAGAGAGAGGAAAAAATAAAAGCATGGACTCAATTTTGTTATGATCGGACGCCTGACCCTCTCTCCTCATCTCTATTTTTCACAGGTTGAAGTGGATCCATCAAGATAATTTCCTGTTGTTAGGTTTGAAGTGTTTTGAATTTGAAATGCCTTCTCACTTAGGAAGAATTGATGCCTATAACTTGTAATGTGTTAGCAGTTTCGTGTAGTGCCTGACAGCCCAAACTACATTACAGGGAGCTAATCCCGGTTGCTGAGCTCCATTAAAGACTAGATGGTATCTGTTAATACAGCCATACTGCTTGGGTCGTTGTGCTGATGTAAGGAGCACAGCTGCCTGGAGAAGGATTATGATGTGAGGGGACATCTTTATTCTATTTTAAACTGGGAAAATGTGCAGGAGATACAGTAGTCATGATTGATTAAAGATACAGAAAGGGGTTTATGAGCCTTCTTGTGCGCTCCGTGGTTTTCATTCCTTCGTGTTTGGTAAATAAATAAATAGATTAACCCAAACCTTGAGGATAATAGCAAAGACAGAGGCTCAGAGCTGCTCCTCTTATGTGTAGTGATTTCTGTTATAAGGGGCTAAGGACTGGGAGCCTAGGGAATCAATTCCCAGCTCTGGCACTAATCTGCTACATAGTCCTGGCTCACCTTTCCCCCTTTCATCACATCTATTTAAAATTACAAACACAGTATGGCAGTGGCTCTCCTATCTTCTCTGAGTGCCTACAGCCCCTATCACACAGGCAATCCAGTCCAGCTGGCTTCTCTGTGCCTCAGCCAAGCAATCTCTAATTCCCATCTACTGGATTTCAGAGCCATGTGCCATTTTGTCAAGCAAATATTGACACATCATTTCCCAGTGCTGGCTGTTCAAGGGACACCCTCACCTAAAGCATTCAATCCCCTTATCTGCCTTCTCCTCACATTATCAGTAACACCCAGGGTTGGAGATCCTCTGCACTTAGAACAACACTTTCTTTCTTCATCTTGTGGTGTATTGAGAGATTTCTCTGTTGTGCTGTAGCTGATGTCCACCTGACTCCCTTCCCTAGGCAGAAGCACAAAGTGTATTCATCTCACCGCTATCACCATGGTTGCTCATGACTGAGATTGCACTCTGACAGTCCAGTGCATTCTTTGGCAAGCTTGGAAAGGAAACAGTCATATGAAAAAAAAAAAAGAATAAAAAAAAATCAGATTAAACATAGCATGTGTTTCATGCTCCTTTAGCATCTTATCCTGCTACTGAGTGTTGTAATTCCCCTGGCTGCTTTTGAATTTCATGTCACACTTTTAAATGTGGTTTGGTACATTCTCTACATGCTCTGGCAGTAGAGTTCTGCCAATAACTTCAGCACACAAGCACTAGAAAAACAGCTACTGACACAGCTTCCCTGTGTGCTGAAGTGTGTGGATGTCACAAATGTAGGTATGTGCTGCAGAGGCAGAAAACCTCCTCCTGCTGCTGGAGCCTCTTCTCAACAAGGTAGGATTTTCTCTAACTAGGACACTCATCTGCAACTGGAGAGCAGTGAAGGGGAAAAGGACCTGCAGGTCCTAGTAAATAGAAAGGTGACCATGAGCCAGCAGTGTGCTCTTCTGGCTGAGAAGGCCAATGCCATTCTGGAGTGGATTAGATGGGGTGTGGTTGTAGGTCAAGAGAGGTTCTCCTTCCCCTCTACTCTGCCCTAGTGAGGCCACATCTGGAATATTGTGTCCAGTTCTGGGCCTCTCAGTTCAAGAAGGACCTCAGGGAACTGCTTGAGAGAGTCCAGAGCAGAGCTGCAAAAATTACTAAGGGAGTGAACATCTGTTAGGAGGAGAGCCTGAGGGAGCTGGGGCTCTTGAGCTTGGAGAGGAGGAGACTGAGAGGTGACCTCATTCATGTCTATAAACTCATAAACAGCAAGAGCCAGGAGGCTGCAGCCAGGCTCTGCTCTGTGATTCCCAGTGACAGGACAAGGGGGCATGGGTGCAAGTGGAGGAATTTCCATGGAAGCATGAGGAAAACTTTTTTCACTGTGAGAGTGACAAAACCCGGGAACAGGCTGCCCAGGGGGGTTGTGGAGTCTCCCCCTCTGGAGATATTCAAGACCTGCCTGGATGCATTCCTGTGTGATCTGCTATAGGAGACCCTGCTCTGGCAGGAGGGTTGGACTGGATGAGCCTCTGAGGTCCCTTCCAGGCCCTAACATTCTGTGGTTCTGTGAATTCTGTCTTGAGCAACAAGAAGCAGTAGGAGGATGCTTGAATATATTATTCTGGATTAACTTTTATAATGAGTCCAAGTTTCTTGTAATGGTCTTAAACATTTTCACCATGAATTAGATAAAATTATCTTAAACTGGAGCAAGATTTGACAAATCTACTTTGAAAGTTCATTCAAATGAATGTTTGGGAGTGTCTTTCATGGAGACCCAAAACCCATGACTGTCCTTAGACCAAACCAAATGATTACATCTTTCCTAGGAGACAAGAGAATGCCTGTCTGTGGAAACCAGTCTTTGGAAACTCTTTATTAATGGTGGGGTTGGGGTTACCAATTGATACCAATTGAAGACACAGAAGACAACTTTCAGGTGGGAATGAAAGGGCTACAAAGTGCTTGTTCTTAGTGAAAGGAGAAGATAACACAAATTCAGTGTAAGAGTAATTATGTTATTGTCTTCAGTTTCTCTTGAATAAAGGGTAGCATTCCTGATTGTTGTCTACAGTAGCTTCATCTATTCTGTCTTCCTATATACCCTTGGAAACTTATTCATGGAATCATAGAATCAGTCAGGGTTGGAAGAGACCACAATTTTGTAGTGAAGGCTTTGGCCAGTGTAGCAGCTGGAAGAACTGGGGGGTTTCAGTGTAAGAGAGTCAAACTTCTGCTGGATTCCAAGGGCAGGATAGCCAGGATGGTGAAAGTGTTTATTATTGCACTTACAGTGAGTAGAGCAGCCCAGAGTGACTAGCTCAGATGTGAGCATCCACTTGAATCATAGAACAGAATCATAGGATCAGTCAGGGTTGGAAGGGACTACAAGGATCATCCAGTTCCAACCCCCCTGCCACAGGCAGGGACACCTCACACTAGATCAGGCTGTCCAGAGCCTCATCCAGCCTGGCCTTAAACACCTCCAGGCATGAGGCTTCCACCACCTCCTTGGACAACCTGTTCCAGGGTCTCACCACTCTCATGGTGAAGAACTTCTTCATAACATCCAGTCTGAACCTACCCATTTCTAGCTTTGCTCCATTCCCCCTGGTCCTATCACTACCTGACACCATAAAAAGTCCCTCCCCAGCTTTCTTGTAGCCCCCTTCAGATACTGAAAGGCCACAATAAGATCACCTCAGAGCCTTCTTTCCAGACTGAACATCCCCAACTCCCTCAGTCTCTCCTCATAGCAGAAGAGTTCCAGCCCTCTGATCATCCTCATGGCCCTTCTCTGGACACCTCCCAGCACATCCATAGCCCTCTTACGATAGGGTGTCCAGAACTGGAGGCAGTACTCCAGTTGAGGTCTCACCAATGGCCCTGATGAAGAGGCTGTAGAACAGGTCTTACGAGGAATGCCTGAGGGAAGTGGAATTGTTTTGTCTGAAAAGAGGAGGCTGAGGGGAGATTGCTCTCTACAACTACCTGAAAGGAGTTTGCAGTGAGATGAGGGTTGGTCTCTTCTCATTAGCATCAAATGACAGAAGAAAAGGAAATGGCCTCAAGTTGCATCAGGGGAACTCTAAGCTGGAAGTTGGAGACAATTTCTTTACTGAAAGAATGGTCAGGCATTGGAAAAGGTTGACCAGGGAGGTGGTGGAGTCACTGTCCCTAGAGCTGTTCAAAAAGCATGTGGAGATGGCACCTGGGGACATGGTTTAGTGACCATGGTGGTATTAGGTTGACATTTGGACTCAATAATCTTAGAGGTCTTTTCCAGAAATGGTTTGCCAAGAAATCCATCAGATACTCTACTGAAAAAAAGAAACAGATTCATTTTCACACTGAGTTTTTGTTTAGCCATTCTTTAGGGCAGCATCACAGCTGCAGATGCAGTTTAGATACTTTAAGATGTTTGCAATGATTAATTATCTGCCTTAAATGGGAACGGAGCTCTGATGAAAGTCTGGCCCTTGTGGGCACTGAGCCTCAGGCTTGGTATGCTTTTGAAAAATCTTATCCCAGAGGACTCAGTGGATGCACTTTTCTGACCTGAGCTCATGCATTAGAGAAGAACCTTAGAGTTATTTCAGTACCTTCAGCAGTTCAGGCTTGTTCTTTAAAGTGAGCAACCTAACGCGGTCCTGGTTTGCCAAGAAATGACAGAAATCCCCAGAGAGTTCCCAATTCAGGGAAAGTTCTCATCAGGCAGTGAGTCTGGGGAGACAGCAGAGTGTCTGTATGTGGATCTGTGCTTTAATAGCTGTGCAGTGAGAACCCAAAGCTGCAACACCTTCCTCTTGCTGATGCCTTCCCACCCCCTGCCCACCATGTCCCTCTTCGAGCTGGACTCCTTCCCTGCCAGCCTCCCTGCCTTCCTCTCTGCATTCCTCTCCTTCTTTCTCTCCTGTGCTGGAGCTGAGCTTTTCCAGTGCTGCTGACTTAGTGCCTTTTGCAAACTTGCAATTTCACGCTGCATTTGTTGCCATGGTAACAAAAAGGGGGGACTTCAAAGTAGGGTAAAAAAAAAAAAGAAGTTAAAACAACTCCAAAGCTTCCTGAGCAGTGCCTCATTTTGTGCCTTGCCTGTACAAAGTTGGACAAGCAGCTACAATAGCAACACGAGTCTGTGAGGAACCTTTTTAATACCTCCAGGCACTTTGGAGATCTTGCCAGAGGTGCAAACAACTTGCCCTCCCCTCCTCCCCCTCTGAGCTGCCTTCTCCCATCTCTCTCTTAGAGGGTAGCCAAGACACCCAATACCTTCAGTGGTACCTTCAGACATACCCTACCTCAGTGACAGCTTTTGCAATGACTCCTGCTGACTGTGGCTGGCACCAGCCTCCAACAGCTGTGACAGCAGCACAGGCAGCACTCAATGGCAAAACTCTTTTACCTTTTCTGACCTGAGCTCATGCATTAGAGAAGAACCATAGAGTTATTTCAGTACCTTCAGGAGTTCAGGCTTGTGCCCAACAGATCCATCAGGAAGGCTGATGGAGCACTGATTTAAGCTTGCTCATGTCCCTTCACACCTTCCCCTTCCCAGTCACCATGGCCAAAGGAGAAGCAGCCCTTCAGTGAGAACTTTGCAGCAAAGAGCTGCTGACAGCTTTTCACTCTGAAGATGCATGGGTTGGCTGGTAGCTAATGGATGTCACTGCTCAAAAGGATAATCTCTGCTACTCTCTGATACAATTTAACATTGTATTTCCCTAATTTGAGGCTGATTTAGTCGCTGGGGTATTTGGATGCCTCTTCTATGGTGCCGATAGTTAATTAAACAGATGTTGCAGAGGGAATCATTAATTTTAGTGCTGCAGATGGGAGTGGAATGACTTTGTGAAGTTAATGTTTCAGCAAAACAATAGGCTTCTGTCATCAGTTGGTATAAACCAAGTAAATTAAGAGAACAAGTAGAGTAAAGGAGATTGCTTCGAAAGAATATCAATTATTCATTTTGGAATTATACTTTTTTCCTCCATAAATCACCATGGGAGGAGAGGAGAGCAGAGGAAAATTCTGCAAAAGCTGGGAAGAAGACAAGAGTGGAATCTCCAAATGAGCAGCCTGAAGGAGAGGTTAGCATTGCTCCTATGCTCTTGCTCTTGTACTGCAGCTAGGAGGGCAAGGCAGGGCAGGGCAGCCCCAGAGCCAGCAGTTGTGGAGGACCTTTGGTTGCTACCCAAGAGCAGCTGAAGCCACACAGATGTCATTTTCTGTGCTGATAAAGCAGGTGGGCACAAGCCTTTTCCTTTTATTGAAGCCTGTGAAACTTCATCCACTCCAGAACGTGTCCCCCATACCAACTGACCAAGGTTTCCTAGGGCAGCTGCCTAGGTTTTCAAAAGCATCTGGGTGTGGTGATGGGTTCCTAGTCAGAAGCTGATATGAAAGCTCTGAGCCAATGTGAAAAAACTCTAAATGCTTATTGAAAAATGGCTATAGGGTTACACCTGTATATCACATCACAGAATTACAGCAGGGTGGGGGTTGCAAGGGGATTCTGCAGATCTAGAGTCCTGTGTGCAGTTCTGGAGCCCCCAGCAGAGGAAGGACATGGAACTCTTGGAGTGGGTCCAGAGGAGGCCACAAAGATGCTCAGAGGGCTGCAGCAGCTCTGCTGTGAGGACAGGCTGAGAGAGTTGGGGCTCTGCAGCCTGCAGAAGAGAAGGCTTCCAGGAGACCTTAGAGTAGCCTTCCAGTATCTGAAGGGGGCTACAGGAAGGCTGTGGAGGGACTATTGACAAGGTCTTGTAATGACAGGACAAGAGGCAATGGGTTTGAACTGGCAGAGAGGAGATTGAAGACTGGATGTTAGGAGGAAGTTGTTTGCAGTGAGGGTGGTGAGACACTGGCACAGGTTGCCCAGGGAGGTTGTGGCTGCTCCCTGCCTGGAGGTGTTCAAGGCCAGGTTGGACAAGGCCTTGAGTGACCTGTGCTAGTGGGAGGTGTCCCTGCNAGATAGTGTATATATATATATATATTTAATCTTGAGATATTTAGTGGGATTAATGGGATCCCTCAGACCACAGAATCACAGAATTAACCAGGTTGGAAAAGCCCTCTAGGATCATGGAGTCCAACCTATCTCCTAACCTTTCTCATTAACTAAACCATGGAACTATGTGCCTCATGCAGCCTCTTCTTAAACACCCCCAGGGATGGGGACTCCACCACCTCCCCAGGCAGTGCATTCCAATGTCAATCACTGTTCTCCAGGCAAAACAGCCACAGGTCTCTCAGCCTTTCCTCTTAAGGTAGAGTTGGGTGTTCCACCATGGCAGTGGAAAAGCATTAGGAGCTCAAGGTCTCTACGAGTTGTTTCATGACATTAAACATCACCAATTTTGAATCTGTGAGTTTCTGTTGAACAGAGGTTGCCATGTTTGAACTAAAAATAACAGAAAGAAAATGCAAGCCACTGGAAACATTAAACAGCAGTGGCAGAAGACGATTAGAGAAACAAATCAAGTCCATCTATCGAGCTGGAGTGAAAGTACTACTGACTTGCTTGAGTGCTTCATAATATGAAAATTATGCTGCTTTTTTCAGACAGATGAGTCATCTGACCACTCAGACATCTATATGAACACATCTATGTCCATTTATATTATCTTTCCCTTTCTCACATGTGCATGTTTTTGTCCTCATTACCAGCTACTCCTTTCCCCCAAAACAACAATCAGTGGTTATTCTCATTTATTTGATAAGGCCAAACAATTTCAGTGCCAAGAAAGTAATTATGGATTTGGCAGTTCTGATTAATAAATCTTTCATGAAGCATGCTCCATTTTGTCCATAGACAGCATCTTCCAGGGATTTGTTGAGAAAATATGAAGAAATAAAAAATACACAAAGAGAGAAAAAAAAAAATCATGTTCTTCCTGGCAATGAAGTCCTGATCTCAATCTCACACACCTAAAGTGTGTGGATTTATTTATTTAACACTTAGTCTGTGCTCACCATTTTACCTGTACCACCAGGACCTGCATCTGGGTCAGGGCAAACCCCAGTATCAGTCCAGGCTGGGAGATGAAGGGGTGAAAGGTAGCCCTGTGGAGAAGGACTTGGGGGTGCTGGTGGATGAAAAGCTGGACATGAGCCAACAATGGACACTTGCAGTCCAGACCCAACAGTGTCCTGGGCTGCATCCCTGGCAGTAGGTGGAGGGAGGGCATTCTGCCCTTCTGCTGCACTCTGCTGAGACCTAACCTGCAGAGCTGAGTCCACCTTTGGAGTCCTCAGTGCAGAAGAGACATGGACCTGTTAGAGTAGTGCCAGAGGAGGCCACAAAAATGACCTGAGAGTGGAAGCCCTTTGCTCTGAGGACTATTGGACAAGGTCATGCAATCACAGGAGNAATCATTACAGATCAAGTTGTTTGGGCCTCTGAGCAATCTGCTTTAATTGCAGATGTCCCTGCTCACTGCATAGATGTTGGTTTAGATGGCCTTTAAAGATCCCTTCTAACCCAAACCATTCCATGATTCTGTGATTTTAGAGCATACTGCTCTCGTTTTCCTCTCTCTGGCTTCACAACACCATACACTAAGTTAGTGTAGCTGCCCAGCTCTGGACCCTCCAGTTCAAGAGGAACATAGAACGGCTTGAGAGAGTCCAGCACAGAGCCACAAAGATAATTAAGGGAATGTAACATCTCTCTTACAAGGAGAGCCTGAGGGAGCTGGGGGCTCTTTAGCTTGGAGGAGAGGAGACTGAGAGGTGACCTCATCAATGTTTATAGATATGGAAAGGTGAGTGCCAGGAGGATGGAGCCAGGCTCTGCTGGGTGATGCCCAATGACAGGACAAGGAGCAAAGGATGGAAGCTGAGACATAGCAAGTTTCATTTCAACATGAGGAGGAATTTTTTTTCCCTATGAGGTAACAGAACCCTGGAACATGCTGCCCAGGGGCGTTGTAGAGTCTTCCTCTCATGACCTGCCTGGATGTGTTCCTGTGTGATCTACTCTAGGAGATCCTGCTCTGGCAGGGCCGTTGGACTGGATGAGCTTTCGAGGTCCTTTCCAGCCCCTGACATTCTGTGATTAGCCTCAGCTTCACAATCAAAATGCTCCTATTTACTTTTAGGAGCTGATTTCTGTCCTCAGCCTTGTTGCAGAGTTGCATTGCACAGCCTTGTCCTGTGTTACAGCTAAAGTAGTCTTTTCACCAACCACTTGCTAAACCAGCCAAACCCCAGCTGCTTCCAGCTGGCTAGAAAGGGGTGTCTAGTACACTTGGAGGAACCATCAAGTATTCCAGTGAGCTGTCAGGATGCCAGCTCTGCTCTTGGCCCTGTACTGTTTCTGCCAGCCCCATAGGACTGTTTAGGATGCTGGATGGTCCCTCAGATGGTGCTGCTAAACTTTGCAGCCAATTGAATGAGTCCCCTTAGGCCTTGCAAAGAAATCTCTGTGGAATAGACTTCAGCAACAGGCACTGAAGTCACTCATAACCAAAGAGAATACATTCAACACCTTCCAAAGCATTCTGTTGAAAGACATGAAAAAGGATGTGGGTTTTGGCTGGCAAAGTGTGAATTTGAGGGTACAGAGAACTCAAGATCCTCAGACCTGTCTGCTGTTGAAATATATTACACTGGATTGAAGGACTTTGGCTGCTTCCTTTAGGAAATATAATTCTCATTAAAGGCATGAAATTGAGCTCCTTGGAGACCTAAGCTTCAGTCTGCTGAACAATCTGAACATAAGTTTTCAGCAATATTGGTGTCTGGCTGTCTGGGCTTGTCTCTCAGCACTGTGCTACAGGGATTTGCTCCTCACAGTGAGTCCTTGGCCTTGCTGTGTTTGTTCACTGCTGTCCCTTCAATGCCAGCTCACTGAGATGGCTTTTCTAGCATGCAATTCTCCAGAGATGTGGATCCCAGGCATAAGAATACTTTGGCTTCCCTTTCCCCCAGCACAGGTCACCAAGTACCCATCAATCAATCAGTTTTGGGTTATCCCAATCCTTCTCAAATAAGCAATAGTCTGTCTTGGAAGATCTCTCACCGCAGTTGAGCGAAAGGATGCTCACAGTGTGCTTTCTCACATGGCTTTACCTCTTCCTCAGGTCCTGCAGAGAAAATGCTTTCTGGGGGTTATATAGAGTCCCCAGGCCCAAGGGCACCTCCAAAGTAGGGTGGTTCAAGAATGTTTTGACCTGATCTCATCCTCTTGGCTGATGTCACAGTGTCACTTCGTGGCAAGCTTCCTTGGAGCTACCAAGACCACGAGACACGCAGCTCTCCAAAGAACTCACTGGCCTGCTGCAAGTCCTTTTCTCCACACAGCACTGCCAGACAGTGGTGTCTGCCTCTGCAAGAGGTAATTGATTCCCTTCCCCTAATTAAAATTGCTCTGTACCACACGTGAGCACATTGGAAACAATTAGCTTCCTCGTTTGTCTCCTCCTTCCAGCCGGCAGTGCGAGGCAGCCAGGTGTCACGTTCAACAAATCTCCATCAAGTGATTTCTGTGGAAGGAAATGAAGTTTGAAGAACTCCTTTGCTGCTCCTGATGCTTTGGCTCTGACCTTCTCTCACTCTCAGCTTATCTCCATGGAGATGCTCATTTTGCAGATTGGCTCCATCTTCTGCCAGCAGCCACATTGCGTGGAGGCAGAAGGCAGGGGCCTAGGCAGGGAAGCTAGGCTGTTGCAAGGCTTCACTGACGTTCTTTTCAACACAACAGCACCTTAGAGTGGGCAATGGTATCCAATCCCCCTTCAGAAAGCGTGTGAGCATGTGTTTTGCACCACTCTAATCTCACACAGTTAGGCAAGCCTCTAAAAGAGGAGAATTTCAGCTTGCGCTAGAAGATTCCATGGCATACAAACATAGAATCATTAGGGTTGGAGAAGACCTCTAAGGGCATACAACCACAGGATCATTAAGGTTAGAGAAGGCCTCTAAGGGTATGCAATCACAGGTTCATCAGAGTTGGAGAAGACCTCTAAGGGTATGCAACCACAGGATCATTAGGGTTGGAGAAGACCTCTAAGGGTATGCAATCACAGGATCATTAAGGTTAGAGAAGGCCTCTAAGGATATGCAACCACAGGATCATTAGGGTTGGAGAAGACCTCTAAGGGTATGCAATCACAGGATCATTAAGGTTAGAGAAGGCCTCTAAGGATATGCAACCACAGGATCATTAGGGTTGGAGAAGACCTCTAAGGGTATGCAATCACAGGATCATTAAGGTTAGAGAAGGCCTCTAAGGATATGCAACCACAGGNAGGGTATGCAATCACAGGATGATTAGAGTTGGAGAAGACCTGTAAGGGTATACAACCACAGGATCATTAAGGTTAGAGAAGGCCTCTAAGGATATGCAATCACAGGATAATTATGGTTGGAGAAGACCTCTAAGGGTATGCAACCACAGGATCATTAGGGTTGGAAAAGACTTCCAAGGTCATACAATCACAGGATCATCAAGGTTGGACAAAACCTCTAAGATCCTCAAGTCCAACCATTGACCTAACCTCACCTTGGCCATTAAACCATGCCCTGAAGTGCCACATCTATGTGTTTTTTGAACACCTCCAGGGATGGTGACTCCAACACCTCCCTTGGCATCCTTGAAAACCCTTTTTGGGGAACAAGTTTTCCTAACTCAAACCTTTCCCAACACAAAATCCTATAATTCCATGGATCATTTAGTTCAGCTGATGTCCACAACTGCAGTGAAAGCTGAGGAAGGATCTGCACCCTCCACCGGGAAAGGAAGTCTGAGTAGGACTCTGCTCAACACACTCCTTAAAAGTGTTGCTTGGGAAAATTTCAGCAGCCCATTTTTCATCAGAAAATGCTGATTCTTTGTAACAGGCTTTCTGTGAGAATAAAAGGGCAATTTTTCCTCATTTTAGCAACTCTAAATATTGCGACAGCTCTAAGTGAAAAAAAGAAACCACAGAAAGCCCTGCTTGAAAGTTGAGGGTTTTTTTTTTTGCCCTTGTTTTAGGTTGTAACTTTATTATGATGAAACCCAAAAGAAAATCAAAACAAATGGTGTAAAAGTGAAAGGAAACTTTTAAGGCTGACATAAAAATAAAATCCATTGATCTGGCGAGAGATATTTTTCCCCAGTGTTTACTCCTATGATTTTTTTATTAACTTCAAGTGCTAGAGAGAGGAAAGGGTTGGCAAGATCCCAGAGGAAGGGGAGAAGGCTCTCAGCCCAGGATGAGCCTGTGGGCCAGGCTGTGTGTCTGCAGCCAGCAGCTGTGCTGAATGACAGATTGCATCTTCTCATGACTGTGGGTATCAGAGGCAGAACTCATTTTAGGGCCAAGCTGGCTTCTCTGGGACTGCCTGCCAGGAGGAGCTTTGGGGGGGATAGGGGAGGAGAGGGTCTAGCAGTGCTTAGAGGTCCTTACTCCAGGCTCAGCTGTGGTGTATCATGCACAGTGGGAGGAGGAGAAGGTGGTGCCTGAGACTTTGCCTGTTTCCTTTGAAGTTAAATGAGGACTCAAGCTGAAGCCAAGGCTCTGCCCAGTGCCAGATTGCTTGATAGCCAGATGGCACCTTCTGAAGTTCTTCTCTCTTCATCTAGGCTTCAAGGGATGCAATAAAGGTGTTTACAGGCAAGTGTCTCTTCCTACTTTCTTCAGTGTTTTCACAGCCCTGTCTGCAGATTTGCACTGGGGTAAGTTGAGAGCAGTGTGTGCTGTGAGCTCCAGGGCTCTAGTGTCTCTTTTTCTGCTGGCAGGAGCAAGTCTGGGTATTGACATGGGGCTCCTTCCTTTATGCAGAAACCTCTGTCCTTTTCTTAACACCACTGATGCTTCCTTCTGCCTTGCTTGTGCTCTCACATCAGACATCCCTCGGGGAATTAAAGCTCTGTCTCATCTCACCATGAGCCCTATGTTGTTGGAAGTAACAAGGTTTTTCCATGTTATTTTTTTCTGCAAAGTTGGGTTTTTTGGAGATGAAGTTGTTGGGGTTTCTTTGGGCTTGTTTAAAAAAAAAATAAAAGTCTTATTGAAGAAAGTGAATTGGAGTTAAAATGTGTACAGCAAGGGAGGAATTTTGTTTCCCATGTGCTCAGCCTTTGGTGGAATTAAGACAATGAATAGTAAAAGAAAAAGTAGAACTTATCTGAATCTTTGGGATGTTTAAGGACTTGTATGTGGGGGAGGAATGGAGCCAAATGCCTGTGGGATGCTCCTTGGGGCTGGAGCTCTGAGAGTAGATGGTTTTGTGCCTGTGCATCACTGTTTCTGCCTCCCTCTGACAGGTGAGTGGAGAGCAGCAACTCAAGCTCAACAAGGGGACTGTGTATGTGTGTGCATCTGTTAACAGGTAGGCATTGTGTGTGCATGCATCCATGCAGTGATGCCACATGTGGAGGAGCTACAGACATCAGCTTCTCTGAGGAGTAAATGGCTCTAAGCTGACTCCAGCTGACTCCAGGAAGGAGATTGAGGTGCTGAAGTATGTTCAGAGAAGGACACAAAGCATTGAAGGGTTTGGAGAACAGGGCTGGTGAGGAGCAGCTGAGAGAACTGGAGCTGTTCAGGCTGGAGAGAAGGTGGCTAAGGGGAGACCTTCTGGCTCTCTAAAACTCCTGAAAAGAGATTGCAATGAGGTGGGGTTGGTCTCTTCTCCCTAGTATCAGGTGCTAGAACATGAAGAAATGGCCTGAAATTGTGCCAGGGGATCTTTAGGTTGGATATTAGGGAAAATGTCTTTCCTGCAAGAGTGGTCAGACATTGGAACAGGCTGTCCAGGGAGGTGGTGGAGTCATCATCCCTGGAGGTGTTAAATAAAAATAACACTTTAGTGGTCATGGTGGTGTTAAGTCAACAGTTGGAGTTGATGATCTTGGAGGTCGATTCCCACCAAAACAATTCTATGATTTTATGAAACAGAGTCAGTTCTAAGCCCTTTTCTTGCCACCCACCTCCATTTATCTCCAGGGATGGTTCTTACTGCCCTGTGTGATCAGTGTCTGTAAGGATGAGTGAGAAGAGCTCTCATTCATTACAATCCAAATTAAAACTTACTGGTGGTGTGCCAGAAACTGTAAGCTCTGTCTGCTGCCCGTCAGCTTTAGTTCTTGTAACTTCTGTTTTTCTGGCAGTTTCTGATTCTACATAAAGCTGAGAACATGGCTACAGTCTTCAGCCCCTACTGAAGAAACAGTTGTCCCCCTTAATTACCTTTTCATGTCAGGACAGCATGGGCTGGCAGTAAGAAGCACAGAAGAGATCCTCCCTGTTGAAAAGGTACTGGTGATGAAGTGAGTTGAAAGATAGGAGGGGGATGGTGAGAGACAAGAGCAGGACTGAGTAAGAAGCTGAAAGATCATACAAGAAGATGTATAAAGATGCAGAGTCACACTCTGACATTGAAGAAGTGCTGGCTGGAGAAGTAGTGGAGGGGACAAGCCAGCCCTTGTTAAAGGTCTCTTTGCCTCTTTGTAGGAGTGATAATTTGGAAGATCAGAGCCTGGCAGGGAAAGCTGTTTGGATAGGAGTGAAAATGTGTCTTCCTTCCCCTTTAAAGAGCAGAGGGAGCCACAAAGCAACCATATGGAGTTGCAGCAGAGTTTGCCAACACCTTCTGTTTCTTGAAGGCCAGATCCAGTAGCGGACATTGTTAGGCACAGTTTTGTTGTGTGAGGGTTTTTTTTTCTAAGCACCTGAACTGAACTATGTGTTTTAGAAGGTGGACCTAGAATCTCAGTGCTGAAAGAGTACATTTGTGAGGACACTAAAGAATGTAAATTTCTGCCTAAGCACAGAGAGTCCAAAGACCTCTTCTGAGGGTTGTTGCCAAAGTTTTTCTTCCAAGGATGTGCACAAGATTCCCTTTTTTTCGTTTGAAAATGTTGTTGCTGCAGTGCACATGAGACCATCTTGCTGGTGGAACTGCTCCCCTGGGAGAAGGAAGACCTTCAGTCTCATTCATCAAACTGGGTGGAGAGGTCTCACAACAATATCCTCTTCCTTCCAGGCATGGCCCTAGTCATTGTGCAGGAAGTAAGGTGGAGGCTCTCCAGCTTCCCTGCTGAAACCAGACCTGTTGTGCAATATATGCAGGCTTTGCTCTCAGCTTACCCCCATGTGAAGCCACAGGCAGGAAACAAGGAAGAAGCCTCTTTGTTGTAATTAAACATATAAGCATCTTCATTGCATCCCTTGAAGCCTAGATGAAGGTGGAGGAAAGACTGAGTTAATCTAAGTCATGCAGGGAAAAGGAATTGTGGCTTCTGGGCTGTGCTCCATGTGCCCTTTATTAATTTGATGTCAGACAAACACTGAGTTAAAACCCAGGGCCCTTCACTGGTGGAGAGAGGAGTCAGCCCACATCTACTCTCCACCTGGTGCAATACCAGTGTTGGTGTCACAAGGAACTGGCAGTCATTTTCAGCAGCTGCACTGGAGCAAGGAGGACTCTGTAATCCATTTATCACCAACTACTCCAATTCTCATCTTAAGTAAGAGAGGAGTCAATTAACAGATGAAAACAGAGACCTGAAACACACTCTCCATTTCGATCACAAGGCAACAGTAAAGCTCTCTAGCAACACCACACCAACACTTGTTTCCCTGGATGTGGCTTTGGAGATCACAGGAGAAAGGATCACAGTCTGGGATTCAGCCTCTGAAAACAGTCTGTTATCTTTGTGGTGAGATCTCTCTGCTTTTACAGCTCCATCACCAACGTTTTTTTAGCTTGGTGGATTTGTCTGCCCAACAGATGTGACAGAGAGAAATATTAGCTTTACAAATGGGGATAAAAATGACATCTACTGAAAGCCAAAGCTGGTTAATGAGAGAGGATTTTCAAGATGTCACTCATCCAGTTTCCTACATTTCATTTTGATTTTCAAGAACTGATCTCTCCCTTTTTTTTTACTTTCTTTCCATGAAAAGCCCATTTTCAACCAAACTTCCTTCAATCTACTTCTAACTAAATAATTATTAGTTTCCAAATTAAAGTAATCGAATTTGTTAGTCGAATTACAACCCAGTGAAAAGAAAACCACAAAACTATTTATGACTTTATTTTATCTTTATTAAGACTAACAAGGTCTGAGCAGAAATGATCTCTTGACAAAGCCATTAAG
Organism: Ramphastos sulfuratus; assembly: GCA_013399055.1. Lineage (NCBI taxonomy): Eukaryota > Metazoa > Chordata > Aves > Piciformes > Ramphastidae > Ramphastos > Ramphastos sulfuratus. The sequence goes on from WBNM01004796.1 coordinate 105,830, forward strand.
AGCCCAGACAAGATCACAGTCTGTAACGCTTCTGAAAGGGCACAGCAGAAAAGTCAAACACTCATCTTCTGGGAGACAGTCAGAGCAAAATTATGCTGGAATTAAAGGAAAATAGAGAAACTGAAAGACCAGAGCTGCAATGGTGTTGATAATTATTCACTGCTGTTTAAAAAGACAAAGAGGAGGGGAGCTTGGGGGTTATGTGGTTCTTTTTTTTTCAGGAGTCTGATGGCCATGACCATTTCAAGGCACAGGGAAACTGTGCAAATGCTGAAGGTGAGGAGGTCAGTGGACACTGTTATTGCAGTGTAGCTCATGACTGTGTTAAAGTCCAAGCATGTCAGTGCCCAGCTGAGGCTTGGGCAAAGCCAACTGCTCCAACAGGGCTTAATAATCTGGGTGGCCACATCTCATTGGTGGTACCAGACTGGGCTGGGTGCAGAGAAGATACTGCCAGATCCATGCATGTATATTCCAAGCATTTCTGGAGCCATCTGGGCAGAGGTATCAAAAAAGGAAAGTGTGCCATTCCTAACCCCTCTGGTTCCAGTGTGCACAGCCTCAGCTTTGGAGATCTTGGGAATCTGGCTGGAAAAGCTGCCAGCTGAGGTCTCAGAGCAGGGAAGTTGTATTTCCACTGCAGGCATTTCCCAGCCATGTGCTTTCTTCCTAATCCCCCTGTCCCCTCGTTGCCCTGTGTGAGAGGTGACTTGAGTGATATCACTGATTGAATGATGCCTGGTTTTAAAACCTAATGATGTGAGCATGTTTCTAGGCTCTGAGATGCCATCTACTTAGCCAACCTGTCTTCAGGGAGAAATTAAAACAGCCTGAGAGCTTCCTTGTTCCTGACTCTGTTCCCTTCTTCTCTGTGCCCATAAGCATGACCTTTGGACATCTCTCTACTGCCTAAGTATAAAATGGACCAATGTCTGGAATGAAATTGGAGTAGAAGTCAAGTATGCAAGCCTCCAATTCAGGTCAATCTAAATCTCTACAGAGGTCAGAGATCTTCTGCCTGACAAAATAACCAACAGGTTATTGCCTTTCTAATCACATCTCATCCCCTTTGCTAGTTCTGGGTGCAGGCCAGTGAGGATGGGGCAGTTTCCATGAGCTCATGGGGAGGGCTGGAGATTAGAATAGGTTTTGGGAGATTCTAGGCATGGACATGAGGGAAGGTTTGTGGTTCAGGCAAGCAGGTGGTTAGCTCAGCCAGAGTAGCCCCTTGTGTGTCTCCTTTCTCTCCCTGACTTGCACTCTGAAAGCTCCAGCTCTGCCAGCTATTCAGCAACCTCATCTTTTCCCAGCCACAGCTCTTGCCTACTAATGTGTTTCAGGCACAGAAATTTCATTAAGGCTGCACTGATGTCCACAGGCTTTAGCCATGGACTTCATGATTAAGTGGGTTTTATTTCAGCCAGCACACAAATTACCCTCTGCACTTAGGTGGGAGAAGATGGGGTAGTGGGTATGTATAAAGAAGAAAAACAAAGCAAAGAAAAATCTTTTCCATCCATCTAGGGCTGTCATCAAATAGCCACCTCTGTCCTCATGGAAACAGGTGCACAAAGATGAAAATGAACCAATAAAGCCCACACTTCATTAATGCTGTGACAGTGCTTAGCACTGTGCCAGAGATGAGAGACAGAAAAGCTGCCTTGGAAATGCTGCTGGTCCCAGCTCCCCTTGGAGCCTCCCAACCTGCTTTCCCCTCTGCCTTCACCCTGGGTGCTGACCTTAATGTTTCATTTAATTGGAATCATTTGGAGATTTGGTTCTCTCATTCAGCTTTGTGGAAGGTTTTAATGTGGGGATTATTTAGCCATTAGCTCAGGCTCTTGGTTTTCCTGGATTAGGATTCCAACAAGCTACTTGTCTGATTATCCTCAGTGACATGGATGGACTTGAGCAGCATTTTTTGAGCTGGAGCCAAACTTATTTCTCATTTGGGAATGTGGCTGATTTGTTCCTTCCTGGCCTCTTTTCAGATCCCCTGGCACCAAAAAGCAATCCATGATTTCCATCAGTGGCCTCATCTGCCTAAAAAAGGGAGCTCAGAAGGGAAGTTTTCACTGCCTGGAAACAGCAGTTTCCAGGATTATAAACTTCCCAGTGACAGAAAAAAGCCTTCCAAACATTTAGTAAGAATCTCAAAGATTGAAGTGAATCTGCAGTTCATGTCATATAGGAACATCAAATGTGTGTGCAAGCTTATTCTTAGCTCCAGCCTCAGATGAAGCCTTCATCTTCACAGAAGGGCTGGCCTGCATCATTCATTCAAGGAAGGGCACTGCTGGGTTTATTTGGTGCTTGTGGCTCAGCTTTTTCAGATGAGAAAGGAACAAAAACAGTATCTCCAGAAAGACTGGCAGGTAGTCAGTCAACACAAAGCAGGTACAGGGAAGATGGATGCTGGCAAATCAGAAACTCTACCATTCCTCCTCATGTGGGTACTTCTGGTTCTGCTCCCAGAAAAGGCAGTGCTGAGCACAACTGCAGGCTAAGGCTAACTTTGAACACGTCCAGAAAGACTCCTAAAATCTTCTCTGATTTTCTGGTTGTTGTTTTTATTTCTAGTCTGAATGAAATCCAATCATGGTTCTCCAGACAGTCCTGAGGGAAAAAAAATGAAGAAAGCCTCTTTCCTTCTAGCAGAAGATGATCTGCTCCAGCATCAGATGTCTTTAGTGGAGCCCACAGAGCTTTGTGCATTTACTACGTGGAGGGCCATGGGTGACAGGGAGCATCTTATTTGAAGCTAATCAGAACAGCATGTAACAAAAGGAGCAGCTGTCATCTTTTCCTTACCCTGAGCCACTTCTTGATGGATCAATCAGATCAAAACACTTTCAGAAGGATTTCTTTTTATTTATTTTTTTTATTTTATTTTTGTTAAGGATTTTTTTGAAGCAGTTTCTTTATTCCTCTAAAATACTTCCATTTAGAAAGGAAATTTATAAAAGTCCTGTAGTTTTATAACAGAAATAAACCTCTTTCCCCCCCCCCCCC
>WBNM01004796.1:109906-126254 GCA_013399055.1 Ramphastos sulfuratus
CCCACTCTGAGAGGACATACATTTGGCAATTCATGTGGTTCATCTGTGAGAGACAGAAGCTTTCTAAACATCCAGCATGAAATTCTTCCAAAATTCAGACAGCTTTAAACCAGTGCAATCATTTTGCTCTTTGTTAGCATAATCCCAGTTGCATTTCCTCAAGGGTTTGAACTGCAGAGCTGTGCTCATGACCAGACAGTCTCAAACTGGGTTCCAGGTGATTACTGTAAGCAGAACACACCAGTGGCTGTAGTCACTCCTGCAGGCAGGGAGTCTGAGCTCCTTCTTTCATTTTCCTACTGGACAGTTTGGCTGCATGGCCTGAGGTAGCAGGATGTTTGCTGGCAGCTGCTGGCAGCTCTGTCCTTTTGCCCTGTTTAAGCCCTTATGCTTGCAGTGACCTTCCAGTGATCAGCAATGCTGGATTGGAGAGGTGAGTCACAGAATGATAGGGGTTGGGAGGGACCTCTGCAGACCTCACCTGGAGTCCTGTGTGCAGTTCTGGAGCCCCCAGCACAGGAAGGNAAAAAGAAATTTCTCCTTAAGTTTAAGTGAAAGCTGTGTTCCAGTTTGTGCCCACTGTCCCTTGTCCTGTCACTGGGTACCACTGAGAAGAGCCCAATGCCATCCTCATATCCTCCACTCTTTAGATATTTATATACATTTGTAAGATGTCCTCTCATTTTTCTCCCTTCCAGGCTGAAGTTTCAGGTGTCTCATCCTGTCCTTGTAAGAGATATGCTCTAGTTCCCTCCTCATCCTGGTGGCCCTCTGTTGACTCTTCAGTAGTTCCTTGACCCTCTTGAACTGGGGAGCCCACAACTGGACATGATAACTCCAGATGTGGCCTCACCAGGGCAGAGTAGAGTGGGAAAAGAACCAACCTTGACCTGATGTCCACACTCCTTTTCAGGAACCCCAGAGCACCATTGGCCTTCTTGGCCAAGAGGGTACACTGCTGGCTCGTGATGTACCTGTTGTCCACCACTACTCCCAGTTCCTTCTCTGTAGAACTGTTTTCCAGCAGGTCAGCCCTCACCTGTACTGGTGCAGGAGGTTGATCTTCCCCTGGCACAGGACTCTACACTTGCCCTTGTTGATCTTCATGTGTTTCACCTTGCCCAGCTCTGCAGCATGTCCAGGTCTTTCTGAGTGGCATCACAGCCTGATGGGGTGTTCATCCTGCAGCCACAGTGCCTTGTCAGGGAGAAGAGAGCAGTTTCATCACATGAGCTATGGGGAGTACCCAACAAAGAGTGAAAAAATGTATCTCCTGTTGCCTTTTCCCCAGCCAAAGAGCTTTTGCCAGTGCTGACTTGCAGTCTGGGCCAATTTGCTATCTGATGCTCAGATTTTATTATCTGATCACATGAACTTTGCTTTATCTGACCAGAACGTGGGCTGAAGGGTGCCTGCTGCTAATTTATAAGCTGAAATGAGTGAGTAAATTTAACTAGCATCGATTTTGTCTCTCTGGACTAGTTGGTGAGATGCAGTGTTACAGCCCTGAGCTGCCTGTAGATGCCAAGGGGCTGGCAGCAGTCTCACTGGGAGAAAGCAGGGCCAAGGCAATGAGGAGAGCTGGGAGTCTACAGGGTGAGCTCAGGGAGGAGATGAGACCATCCTTCAAGCCTGAGGAAGGCAGCAGCCCAGCTGGGATGTCTCTGGGCACAGACAGCTGAGTACCCTTCATGTATGTCCATTTGCTCTGGAGAACAGCAAATAAAATCCCTCAGGCTGTTCCAGTGCCCGATGCCTGTCATTTAAATGATGCTTGACCTTTTGCTATAGTCCTTGTACTCTGCTCCTGCTCCCTGCAGGGCCCAGAGGGCTCCATGCCTGCACAGCACTGATTTGCTCAGTTCAACCCCATCATGATTTTGCCCATCTGATGCTTCTTTGCCGGTGTAAGCTGCTGTCTGCAGTCGTGGGCCACGTTAGCATTGATTCTTCCAGCTGCCAAAGCAGAACACAGATTTTGCTTGAGATGTTTCCCCTTCACAGAGTTTCTTTTTCACGGACTTAGAGCAATGGTAGGGGAAGGAGGGAAGGGGAGAGAGGCAGAAAAAAGAAAAGAAAGGAGCAGAGCAGCATTTGTTGCTGATGGGAAAGTGTCAGGCAGACTCTCCAGAGCACTGTCTAGTGTGACCTATTTCAATCGTCTTGAGAGAGGTATCTGTCTTGCAACAGTTCTTTTTGGAGGAAAACAAACTATGATCTGAAGCAGCTCCAGGGTAAGGACCTGGTTTCTGATGGAGACTCTGGCTGTTGCTCTCTGTTCAGCAGGGAAGGGAGGAATCTCAAGGACTGCCCTGGCAGGAAAGGCTGTGACCTGCCTTCAGCATGGCTCAGCATCACGGTGACACAGTCTGGGATGCAGGATGTCTGATACAATCCCAGGGACATTGCACAATGCCAAGAAGAACAGTGAGGGAGAGGTATTGCAGAGCATCAGTGTTAGAAATGTTTTCCATGTGCACAATGAGTGTGGCTGCATCCCAGCAATGCTTGAGGGCAGACTCTCTGCACCTCTCCTCTGAGGGAGCTGAGGCTGTTTATTTTGGGAAAGAGGAGGCTGAGGGCAGACCTCATTGCTGTCTACAGCTACCTGAAGGGACATTGCAGTGAGGCTGCTGCTGATCTCTTCTCACCGGTAACTGGAGACAGAACAAGGGGGAATGGCCTCAAGCTGAGACTGGGGAGGTTTAGATTAGATGCTAGGAAAAAGTTTTTAGTGGAGAGAGTGGTCAGGGACGGGAATGAGCTGCCCAGGGAGGTGGTGGAGTCACCCACCCTGGATGTGTTTAAGGGTAAAGTTCTCACAGGTAACTGGAGACAGAACAAGGGAGAATGACCTCAAGCTGAGACTGGTTTAGATTAGATGCTAGGAAAAAGTTTTTCATGGAAAGAGTGATCAGGGACTGGAATGACCTGCCCAGGGAGGTGGTGGAGTCACCCACCCTGGATGTGTTTAAGGGTGGTTTGAATGTGGTGCTTAGGGATATGTTTTAAGGTGAATCTTGTAGAGCAGGGTTCTAGGTTGGACTTGGTGATCCTGAAGGTCTTTTCCAATATGGATGCTTTTGCAGTTCACTCATGTGCTCTCCAAGTCCTGCCTGGGCCAGCTTTCCGATAGCATTCTCCACCATAGCCATCCAGAAGACAGGTTGGCTGGGGAGCAAACAAGCAGCAGCAGGCCAGAAGTGCATGTCCCTCACAGACACTACTTTTTGAGTCGTTGAAGTTTTGTAATGAATCAATAGACTGTGTGTGCATAAAGGTCTCATCTGTAGAGGGTCTACACCTAGTGCCCTCAAATGTCTTCCCAGGCTAGGAGCCACTACAGACTTGGATGGCTGGATCAGTGGAGTGTTCTCCTGTGTTTCAAGGTGAGGAGCCAAAGCACACTGGGTTCAGCTGGGCTTTTAGCAAGATCACCTTCTTCCTGTCTTCTCTCTGATACATACAGGGATGGTGAAATGTTGTTTCTTCTATGCCCCACAACTTTAGGGAGATGTAAAGAGCATCCTCCAGTACAGGGCTTGTATTTAGCGTTGAGAACCCCGTGGGGCTTCTAGAACACTGAGGAGGATCTTGATGCTCCTCAGCTGGGCAAAGAGTGGTGGCAGATGTCCTGGATCCACCGGGATATGAATCCCTCCAGCTGCCAAGTCATTTTATCAGTGCCTCTGGCCAGAGATTTATCTTTAGCCTTTTAATAATTTTGCATAATGTGTTGCTACTCTCCTCCCTCTCTAATTCTCTGTGTCCCTTTCAGTTGTTTGGGTTTTTTTTTTTTTTTCCCTGCTCTCCTTTCCCGGAGCACTTTGATGTGTTTTCTGAATATAGCTCCATGAAGTAAATGGTAATACCAGACTGATAAATTAGCTATGTATTAGAGCCTTGTATTAGCTCAGGCTAGTAATTTAACCTGATGCAGGAGATGGCTGCATTTGTTATGTTCATGCATCAATAGATAGCAACCATCCCAGAAAGCTGACACTTGTGGGCAGTGCCCTTCCCATAAAGCATCCCTGCGGCAGACCACAGTCGCTTCCTATTTGTCTAACCTCAGGGCATGCTGGGTGAGCTGCTTTAGGAAAAACCTTTTAAGAGGGAAAGAATGGGAAATTAAATATTTACTTTTTGTTTAGTGTCTTGAGTTTTTTGTTTTTTGGGTTTTTTTGTGTTTTGTTTCATTTGTTTTGGTGGTTTTGTTTTTTTTTCGGTTGGTTCGGTTTTTCTGTTTGTTTGGTTTGTTGTTTTGTTGTGTTTTGTTTTTTTTTTTAACTCACTGGCAGTGAAAGGGTATTGATGTGGTGTAGATGGAACATTAAAATCAGAATTATGCTGGGGAATAAAAAAAAAGAAAAGAAAAAAAAAAAAAAGCCTGGCATAAATTAGCACTGTTTGCTTCCTCTGTGGTTGAAGAGAGTTAGCATTACACCAGTGCCATATAACATGCCAGAGATGTGTTTGGGGAGCTGCTGGGCCATAAATCACAGGCAGCATTTAAACAGCCAAGAAGAAAGGCCACCCAGAGATGGATGGATGTCCAATGAGGGGACTGTCCGAGGGGCAATCATAAACAAGTCAGGAGACAAGGCAGTGGGAGGGGGAAATAGGATTTGAGGATTGAAACACTGAGAGCAGAGCCAAATGCTTGCAGGGTAAGTCGGAGGGGAAGCTGACCTGAAAAGGTATGAGGTTGGAAAGCTACAGGCCAAGGGGTGGCAATCCTGCTTTGCCATGCTTCAAGATTTCAAAATCATTTTACATTTCCCCCTCCCATGAAACAGCAAAACATTGCAGTGTTCATTTTTCACTAAAAAGGTCAGGTTTTCGATTCTGCTTTCTCAATCAGAACTGGCCAGAAAACTTCACCTGTTTGCTACAGGATATCTTCATCCTGCCTTAGCTTTCTGTTGAAAATCCTTTGTCTCAAATATCTTTGCCAACACTGCTTGGTGATGAAGTTCTTAATCTTATGATGAAAGAGAATCACAGGATTGTTTCAGTTGGAAAATATTTCCAGGATCATTGACCCCAGCTCTCAACACGACCACAGCCACTACAATGTGTCCCAGAGTGCCATGCCCATAAGCTGTTTTTTAATACCTCCAGGGGCTGTGACTCCACCACCTTCCTGAACAGACTGTTCCAATGTTTGACAGCAACTNGATACTAGAGAAGAAACCAACTCCCATTTGGCTGTGACTTCCTTGCAGGGAGTTGTAGGGAGCACAGAATACCAGTCTGTGATCTTGGTGGGTGCTGGATTCACCCTGAAGAGGAGAGTTGCCTTTTCTTTACCTTAACCTGTCTGTGCAACTCTACCTGAAGACCTTGCTGTGACCCTGAGTGCTGCAGGACTCTCAGAGGGCTCTGTTTAAGCATTGCTGTTGACGTTATTGGAATTATTTCAGGAGCAATGTTGTGAAATCACTCTCAGCTTTCCATCCCCTGGAAATCACAGTTCAGAAGTGCCTGCAGAAAGTTCTGGTGGCAGCTCCTTGCAGCATTTCATTGTGCTGTGCAAACTGCCACAAGAAAGTTAGTGAATATTATTTTCTTCTCTTTTTTTTTTGGCATGGTCACCACACACTTTCTCACACTTCCAGTAACAAAAAAAACAAGGGCATTTGCTCTTTAGTCAAGTGCTTTGCTAATGCTCTTTAGAAAGAGGAGCTGGGAAAAAAAAAAAAAGAGTGTGATTCAAGCCAGGCTTAGGATCAATACACAGACTTGGGGTCAGGGCTAGAGTAACACTGGGGGACAGAGAAGGCAAGAAGAGTATCAAGGAGAAGGAAATGAAGCACAAGGATAGATGGTTCTTCAGGGGAAACAGGAGGGTTATTGGCAGGGCCACTGGATGGGTGGCAAGTGAAACAGGACAGGGTGGAGACAGCTAAAGTGGCCCCAGGTCAGAGCTGGAAGTGTTAATACAGTTTGGAAAAAAAGCTTAATCCCAGCAGCTGGCAGCCTGGAGTCTCTCAAACTCCAGCACAGCTCTTGGCTTTCAGGTTTTCCCTCCCCTAGGAAAGCAAATCCCCTGCTGAAAAGGCAGATGCATGGAAATATGTTCCAAAATCAGGCTGCTGTCAGGACAAGGTAGCTACCTTAGCAAGGGATGTGGGAGATCTCAAGAGGGCCCTGCCTCTCTGCACAGTGAAAGGCAGCAACTGCTTGAGAGGGTGATTAATTCATCAGTAAAACATTAATTATCCTAATGACTCCTTTCATTAACCTCTGAAGTGAGAGGAACTGGCCCCTCTCCATCTCCAGAGAAATTTAGCCCCTTCCAGCTTCAGCGGTGGAGTTCCAGATGCAGCAAAATAGGCAGATGAAGCTGTTAAAAATGGGGCAGCCAAGGGGGCACATATCCTATAGGCAAGGGCACAAAGAGGGCTGAAATCTCACACAGCCACAAGTGCAGCAGCATTCATGTCAGCAGAACTCCCAAAACATCTATGACCTCAAGATTCCACATCACACTTGCTCTCACAGAGGAGTTCTGGTTATGACTCCCCAGTTCTACACAACCAAGAAAAAAAAATCGTAGAATCATAGAATTATTTCGGTTGGAAGAGACCTCCAAGGTCATTGAGTCCAACCAGTAACCCAGCACTGCCAGGTCACCACTAAACCACGTCCCTCAGCACCACATCTACAGGGCTTTTAAACCTTTTCAGGGATGGAGACTCCACCACTGCCCTAGGCAGCCTGGTCCAGGGCTTGACAACCTTTTTTGGGGAAGAAATTAATTCTTCCTCACATCCAACCTAAACCTCCCCTGGTATAACTGTCTTTTGGCCAGCAGAATGTATGGTTCAGTCCCATTGGGACTGCAAATAATACTCTGTGTAAGAGATGGTCTGAAGAAAGGCTTGAGCATGTACATAAATATTTCTTTGACAAGAAGCTTCACTATGAAAGCAGTTAATGTGTTCATGGATCCTGTAGTCTCCTTTCTCTTTGCATCTGTTGGATAAAACTAACTGTGAGGCTTGCAAAGGGATGGAAATTTTTTTTTCCAAGAGGCTGGGGTGCTGCTTATGGTTCTGACTTTGGCTGGATTTCAGCTAGCCTGGAGAAGAGAAGGCTTCCAGGAGACCTTAGAGTAGCCTTCCAGTATCTGAAGGGGGCTACAGGAAAGCTGGGGAGGGACTATTGACAAGGTCTAGCAATGACAGGACAAGGGGCAGTGGGTTTAAACTGGCAGAAGGGAGGTTGAAACTGGATGTTAGGAAGAAGTTGTTTGCAGTGAGGGTGGTGAGACACTGGCACAGGTTGCCCAGGGAGGTTGTGGCTGCTCCCTCCCTGGAGGTGTTCAAGGCCAGGTTGGAGGAGGCCTTGAGTGACCTGTGCTAGTGGGAGGTGTCCCTGCCTATGGCAGGGGGTTGGAACTGGCTGATCTTTGAGGTCTCCTTCCAACCTTACCATTCTATGATTCTATGATTCCTCTCTGTGCCTGGGTTTTCTTCTATGCAAACTGCTTTCCTTTACAATCTATTAATTAGAAGTGCTGCGTCAGAGCTGAAAAATAACATTATTTCTGGGATGCAGCACACCTCTGCCCTTGGGAGACATAATGATTGCTTCTGAAGCCATGTGCTGGTTAAATTAAACTTCATGATCTGCTGAAGTCGTGAACGAATGCAGCTTCCAGGGATCTGTGTGATACATCTTCACGTGGGGTTAGCACTTCACACTTTGCTTCCTTCTTAGCTCCTGGTACCTGTAGGCAAGCACATGAGCATTTTCTAGGCTCTGCCTAGGGCACCAGAGGGTTCATGAGCCTCTCTTATGCTTCAGTATGACCAAAAGCACTGCAGAAGAAGTCATCCTGCTGTTGTCTTCCCATGTACATGTTCTTTCTTGGCACTGATGTCAGAGTGGTGTCCCCTGCAAACTGTGTGTGCACACCACTCTGTGACTCCTTCTGTGTGCTGAGCATCCCCCACCACCCCAGCCTGCATACTCCAGTTGAGTAACTGGAGCTATGGAAGATCTCTCCTGAGTGCTGAGTCTCAACTAGATCTATCCTGGTCTCAAGATCCTTTCCAGAAGCCTTAGCAGAGCCATTCCAGAGCTCAATAATTTCAGTTTTAAAAAGCTTTCAATTTCTTTTGACAGGCCTGGAGTATTTAAAGATGGCAAAGTGAAGGAGATAAATAGATTATTGATCAGACAGGCTTGTAATTCCTTAGTGAATTGGATTTAGCTCCTTCAGTGAGATCAGGTCTTTGCCATAAATCTCCCAAGGAATCAATAAGATGGAGAGTGCCTGGTGAGGACTTTTCTTTGTTACCATGGCCAGAGGTAGGGCCTGGGATCAAGTCTCCCACGGGAATGGAGGGCAGGAACTTGGAGGCACATGTCTTTGCTGAGCCAGCCCTGGCAAATGGTTATCCTGATGGCATCAAAGCCTTAACTGCATCAGAGCCTTCAGCCCAGGGCCACAGAGGCACTGCACACATGGTCTGCATTTGTCATGCTGAGATGATGCCATGTGCAATCATCACTGTAATGAGTTCTCCTGGCAGTGAAAGGCAGTTCAGCTGCAGAGGCTGGAGAAAGGACTATGCCCTGGCTTCCTGGTGCCACCACAACAGGATGGAAAACTCCCATCCATTCCTTGACACTTCTAGGCTCTTGAAACCCAACAGCAGCCATGTGCCCAAGTCCCATCTGACTACAAACTGCAGGCAGCTTCAGAGCCTCCTTGGCTGGGCTGGGCAGGGATTCTGACCATCATTAGAAAGACAGCAGGAGCTGCCAGCAGCGAAAATAGCCAACCCCCCAAACTTCTGTTAACTCCCTGATCTGTCTAGCAGTGCCAGAGAATAAAAACTGGCTGCAGCCTTTTCAGTTTCTCTCAGGGGTCTGTGTGTGCTCTGTCTCCGTGCACCTGGCAGCAGCACAACATCTGCGGCTGCCGAGAGCTTTATGTCAGAAAGTGGTTTGTTATTTGGAGCAGTGGCAGGGTTAGAGCTCAGAGCCTGGTGCCCATAAAAGCCCTTCATGCTTTAGTGTCTCCAGCTAATTGTAGTTCCCTCTGAAGATTTGTGGGTATCCAGATCAAGGATGCATAAATATCCAATACATTGCACCGGTGTATAGGTCGTTCTACCAATCCTTCTGCATTCTGTTCCTCCTAATCCTCACCAGGAAATTCAGAGCAGGGAGACACCCATAACTTCCCCCAAATCATTCAGCAGCAAACCTTTCATCAAGGTTTTCAGCATACACATTGATGAGCTTGAGCACAAAACTGGGAGAAGACCTAGACCACAGACCTTCTGGACTAACATCTTTCCTGACAGGTGGACCCACTCCCCCAGTTCCCATTAACTCTGCTCTACTCGCACAGCTGAAGACTCTGGGTTTCTATGTGGCAGTTCCCAGAAGTTCAGCCACTTTGCAGAACCTCTGGAGCCTCAGGCCTCAATAAAGTGGGCTGGAGGTCTTCCAAAGCTCAGCTTAGCTGGGAAGCTTCCAGTACTTCCTGTTTCCAACTGAGCTGGCAAGAGAGAGAGCAGCATTTTTTCACTCTATTTCATTCTCCTTCTGGTGCTGGCTAGACCCCAAAAGGCAGAGAGACAATGAAAGGGATGGGAGGAAGAGGAGGAAATCAAGTGAATCTTTTCACTGTTGAGGAAAAAAAAACTTGTGAGTCCTCGTGTTTGGATCCACTGTGGGAAGTGTGTGTGAAGCACAATATCCACCCACCTTGTTCACATGTGGAAATCCTCCACATGAGGAGGGTCACGAAGATGCTCAGAGGGCTGCAGCAGCTCTGCTATGAGGACAGGCTGAGAGAGTTGGGGCTCTGCAGTCTGGAGAAGTGAAGACTTCAAGGAGACCTTAGAGTAGCCTTCCAGTATCTGAAGGGGGCTATAGGAAGGCTGGGGAGGGACTATTGACAAGGTTTTGCAATGACAAGACAAGGGGCAATGGGTTTGAACTGGCAGAGGGGAGATTGAAACTGGATGTTAAGAATTTCTTTACAGTGAGGGTGGTGAGACACTGGCACAGGTTGCCCAGGGAGGTTGTGGCTGCTCCTTCCCTGGAGGTGTTCAAGGCCAGGCTGGACAAGGCCTTGAGTGACCTGTTCTAGTGGGAGGTGTCCCTGCCTATGGCAGGGGGTTGGAACTAGATGATCTTTGAGGTCCCTTCCAACCTTACCATTCCATGATTCTATGAAATTAAGAGGTATTTTATTCAGAAACAGTGAGATCAACTTACTAGTTTCCCATCTTCCATGAAAAATCAACCTAAAAACTGGGGTTTTTTTGGTTTGTTTGGTTTTGGGTTTTTTTTTTTTTTTTTGGCTGTTAGTTTCAAGAAAAAAAAATTCTTAAATCTCTCATGAGGAGGACTTAGAGGGGAGGGGACAGGGGGACCTCTTGATGGAAAAGTGCTTTGCAACTTGAATTGTATTGATTTTTCCTTTAGGACAACTGCAATCCAGGAAGAGATTTCTAGCAGAACAGATCTGTTTGCAAACTTTTTATCTTGTCAGAAAATCCACAACCAATAAATCACTATTTATTTTTTTTCTTTTAATCAGGAAAACCTTTAGAAAACATAAACTACTCAACCAAAACTCATCTTGTCTGACCATTCCCAGAAGTAAGTGAGGCAGAAGAATCTGAGCTACCTATAGCTGCAAATCCAAACCCAGTCCAATGTTCTCATCGTGTAGAAATCAGAAAGCTGCTGTGTGCTGTAATCCAAGCAGTCATTGCTTCCAGCCCTTTTAGCTCACCCAGTGGAAAGTCATGTTTGCATCTACCACACTCAAACCTTTCTGAGGGTATATAGTCAGGATCAGTCAGACAACAAACTCCTGCTTTCTGATGGATCACATGAGATGAACTCCAGAACAGAATGCTTCCCTTTTGGAGCTAGTCAGAAGTTAAAGAGCTGTCCTTGGCTTCAGGAAACCCTTTCCTAGCCCAGATTCCCATATCAGCAGCAACAAGGTGCAGTGAGAACAATGCAGAAGCTGGATGGGGAGACTGGTGCCTGTGAGCAGCCAAATGGGAAAGTCTGAAAGAAGCCAGCTAGGACCTTCTGCTTGCTTTGGGCAAAGGGAGGTGGAGACTGAGATGTTCTGAAGCAGAGATTAAGGTACACACATGGATCACATACACAGGAGCAAAAGTGACACTTGCTAACATAAATGGGAGCTGTTCTGCCCTTCCAGGTTTAAAGGGCTTTTCTGAAGTGATGACTGAAGGGGCCAGAAGCCACCAAAACTGACAACTTGGCCACCACAACCTGTGCATGAGCTGCACAACACTGAATACCTACATGAAGGGTGCTTTGGGACCCAGCTCTCATGTGTGTCTGTGGTGGGTGTCACACATGGGTGATAAGAGGTGGGAACTTGGAGTGTGCAGGGCAGCATAAGTGGAGTTAAAATGGCTCCTTTCTTAGCAGGAGAAGCAGGATGAAGTGATGTGAGACCCTCTGCTCTCTTCTAAGTGCTTTGTGAGCAGAACAATGGTCCAGCAAGAGGGAGAGACTGCTTCTGTCCCCAGCACTCCAAACCCATGCACCATCCCATTCCATCTATAAGCCCCAACTGTGGTTCCTCAGTGTGAGAACCAAAGCCAACATTTCCCATGCTAATAAGGGACAGGCTTCCCAGCACTTGACAATGCCTGCCTGGCTCCACACCACTGTCCCTCACCTTGTTTACATACCTTCATTTGTCATTTGTCTCACCTGAACACTTCGTAGGCTGCCGCCTGCCTTGCCCTGCAGAGCTATGAAAAGGTCACCTGTCTGCTGGGGAGAGGCAATGGAAATAAACTCTTGTGTTTTCCTTCTAGTCAAACATTAGAGGTGATGTGGGAAGATGAACCAGCTGCCAGGAGCCTGCTTGACATGTCTGATGCTGTGCAGCAATTTGTCCAGACCCTGCCTGTCTGATACACATCATGAAATGTCCTGGTTCAGGGCTGTACCTCTCCGTGTCAACCATGTCCTGGGCTGCAGCAAGAGCAGTGTGGGCAGCAGGGCAAGGGAGGGGATTCTCCCCCTTTAGTCTGCTCTTCTGAGACCCCACCTGGAGTCCTGTGTGNGTCTCCATGCCACCACTGTGATATCTCTCCTTGGTAACAACAACCTGTGGGTGCACAGTAAAAACCCCAAAGAACTGTGCAGACACGCAGCTGTTACCTGGGAGGTCCAACATCTGTTGCCCCAGATGTGTACCTGTAAGGAAAAAAAGGGCTCAAAGATCTGTTTCTCTCCATGGAAACTCAGGATGTGGAGCTGTGATGCTGCTTGGAAAGAAACCTCCATGACACAGAGTAGCAGCTCCCTGTCTGCACCAAGGGCAGCAAACCCAGCCTGAACTGTTATCTTCATGTGTGCTCTTGTAGCTCCAGGAACTATGACCTTGCTCTGAAAGGTATTTAATGTCTAGGAGGAAGATACAGTCAAAACAATTCTCTTCTACCAAAGTGAAACACAGCAGAAAAAGAAGTGAGGAGAAAGTGAGAGGAGACTGGGCAGTATTTTGGGTGTGCTGAGGAGCAGCTCTTCCCTGTTGTGAGGTAGATGCCTGCCCAGAGCCGCCCTGGGCACTGAGCTTGCCACAGATGCTCAGTTCTGGATGCTGAATCTGAACCATTTTTGAGGATGCTACAACTGGAAGTGGATCAGGAAACATGGTTCAGAAGGGAGGCAGGCAAGCTAGTGGTGGTTCTGGCATCTCCCACCTTTGCAGGGACATCCCAGTTTGATGTTCATATTTAATACTGGGACAAAACCTTTTTCCACTACAGCAACTGTAGCAACATCCCTTCCAAAGCAGCCCATCCAAGTGGCTTGGAATAGGATAAGAGAACAGTATGAGGGAGGGACAACAGTAAGGACAGGACAAGGGAGAAACCTGAGTGAAGACAGGCCTGACACAGTGAGCAGCTGTCCACAGGTATCTGAAGCTTCCTTACAGTGTTCTCCCTAAGATTCATGCATTCTTCCCTGGGCAATGGAGACTTGACTCCTATGCACAGAATGTCTGCACATGTGTCACCTTCCTTCACCTAAACCTCTTGCTGCTGGGTGTCCCTTTCAGCCTCCTGCTCATAGCATCAGCTGCTGGGAATGCCAAGGAACTTGAATCATACAATCATAGAATGGTTTGGGTTGGAAGGGACCTTAAAATTCCAACCCCCCCACCACAGGCAGGGACACCTCCCACTAGAACAGGTCACTCAAGGCCTCATCCAACCTGGCCTTGAACACCTCCAGGGAGGGAGCAGCCACAACCTCATCCAAGGTGTCCCTGCCTATGGCAGGAGCTTGGAACTAGATGATCCTTGAGGTCTCTTCCAACCTTACCATTCTATGATTCTATGATTCCATGTATTTGAGACCATCAAATGGATACAATGGTTAGAATCTGAAGAACACACCAAGGAAACTGAGGCACAGCAGAAGCCAAAAGGCTTGCTGGAAGGAACAGAGCAATCACTCCATAGCCCTACTTAAAATTCATGAGGATGTAACCTCCGAAGATGCTCTCTGTCGACTGCAACACAGTAAGCAGAAGCTGCCCTATCTGATGCCCTTTACAAGACCTTCAGGAGTGTGTTGCTTTCTTTCCAGGCTATGAGAATAACCTCAGGTTTTTAACAGCTCTGAAGGGACTTGAGTCCCACAGGCTTTTTTCTGTAGCTTAAAGATCCTGATGATCCCAGCCTGGGCAAAGTACCCTGAGACGGTACCCTCAGGCATTGACTCGAGGGGGAGCTGTTTGCCTGTAAATGAGAACAGGACCCACTTTTCCCAGGCACTGATGGATCATTTCACCTTTTCTTTTTCTGAACTGTCACCCACAGTCTTCCCACCTCTTAGGTCAGATGTAGAAGTCTGCCCTTTCCATGTGGTGTGTCTGGTCACAGGGATTGGGAGAGCAGGACGTGATACGCTTTTAAAGACACCAAAGGAGCCTAATAGATATGTGAGTTCTAGACTCTTTTCCCAGGAGATAATTTGATTAAGAAGTGAGGGGAGAACTGGGAGTTCCTGGAGAGCCAGAGATACCCAGGTGAGCTATGTAAGCAGCCATGCAGACAATATACAGATCGAGATAGGAGGCTGGAGAAGAGAAGGCTTCCAGGAGACCTTAGAGTAGCCTTCCAGTATCTGAAGGGGGCTACAGGAAGGCTGGGGAGGGACTATTTATAAGATCTTGCAATGACAGGACAAGGGGCAAGGGGTTTGAATTGGCAGAGGGGAGATTGAAACTGGATGTTAGGAGGAAGTTCTTTACAGTGAGGGTGGTGAGACACTGGCACAGGTTGCCCAGGGAGGTTGTGGCTGCTCCCTCCCTGGAGGTGTTCAAGGCCAGGTTGGATGAGGCCTTGAGTGACCTGTGCTAGTGGGAGGTGTCCCTGCCTATGGCAGGGGATTGGAACTGGATGATCCTTGAGGTCTCCTTCCAACCTTACCATTCTATGATTCTACATCAGACATCCCATCTGTAACAGAAACCCTGAGGATGGCTGAAAGCTGCAAGTTCTCATCCTTCTGTCCAAACTCAGTGTGAAACTTGGTTCAAAACTGCCATCCAAAACGGAGGCTTTGGGAATCCCATCCTGATGCCTGAAGCTGTTTTCATCTGCCTTAAAATAGAACAGGACTTTGAGGGAAACTAGAACTAGAACAAAGCTTCTTCCCCACGGTGGGGCCAGCCAGGTCGATGAAGAAGCAGCTGAGGGTGAAATCAATTAATTCATTCATCACAGAGCTACTGCAGTCACAAAGATATTTCAGCTATGCTTGCTGGGAGGTCCTCATGAGAGATACATCTCATTTTCAGCAAGGTCCCCAATGGGAGGACATAGCCAGACAATTTCATTTCTGCTGACTGCAGGGTAACACAGATGTTCTAGGGAAAATGCACCCTCTTGTCATCTGGAATTTTACTCCAGAATAGGTAATAGTTTGGGTGAAATCAGACCACACTTCAACCAAGCAAGATTTGTGATAGAAAAAAAAAAAAAATAACAACCCAGAAACCTGGGCAGAGAGCTGGAAGTATCTTTCTCATGAGCAGAAGTTTGCTGTCAAGCTCCTGTTGCTGGAGAGGATCTCTGCTGCTTTGGGCTGTAGCCTCCTGCCCCAAATTCATCATGGTGGCCTGATGGGCATCTCAGGCATCTGTATTTGCATCCATGCCCATTGTATGGCCTCTCTGCAATGCACACAGCCCTTTACTGTCTGATCTTCTGAGTGAAGTTTAAATGAATTTAAACATAATTTCAGGTCATTTGAAGAGGACTGCAGAGGTCTGATCACTGAGCAGCTCTCATTACAAGGTATGGTTTGTTTTTTTTTTTTTTGCATGCATCTTTTTTACCCCAAACCTGAGAGCAGGATGTCAGCTGCCTAATTTCAGTGGTGATTTCAAACCCTTTGCTCCTTGCAGAGAGATTTTTCAAGAGTCCTACAATCAGTATCTCAAGATACAGCCATTTATTGCAGGATTTGGCTGGGTAATGTTTCAGGGGAAAAAAAAATGTCAGCCTGTCTGAATATAGCATGTCAGTAAGAGAGAAAATGTACCTATTGACAGATGAGTAGACAAAAAGAGCCTGCAATACTTGAGAAAAGAAAAAAAAAGAGCTTAACCCCCCCCAAACCAGGACTTTTCAATCATTTCTATCTACCTGTCAGCAAAACTCACCTACAAAGCAAGGGCAGAGTCTAAACAGCTGCAGCATAATCTGAAAAACACTGAAGTGAACAGGGCTAGGGAGTAACAGCACTAAAGTGTTGATGAATCTAGTTCACTGCTTTCAGAGAGAGAGGCTAGAGACTGCACAAACAGCCTCTGCCTGGGCTGGGCTGAAACCCCAAGAGGAGCAATAGATCACAGGAGGAAAAGAGTGAAATTCATGGAAGGTTCAGGGACAGTAAAGGAGCCAAGTAATAACTGCTCTCCCTTTTCTTGTCTTTCCAAAGAGGGATCATTCATAAAGTGGAATAAGCTTTCTCAGTTTGGGGGGGAAAGTAGGCTGGATGGAAATACTGAGTTTATAGCTCTCTGTGGGAAAAAAAAGTAGTCCTTATACCTGAGGCCAACATTATGTGAAACTTCATCAGGAGCTTAGTTCAGCAGGGTGTGGAGGGATGTTGTGTGGGCCCTGCTTGGAAAATTACTTGGGCTTCTGAGTGGTGAGAAGAGAGGGGTTAAAGACTCAGCAGAGTCTGGCAGAAACCAAGAAATTTATGTTTCCATGTCCCATATTATTTTTTTTTTTTATTTTATTTGTTTTGGTTTGTTTTTTAGGCTCTGATACATGCATAGAATCATAGAATC